>JAJMJT010000007.1:15592-414395 GCA_030569035.1 Kuraishia borneana
AATGAGATGGTCAATGACGAATCTGTACTTGAAGTCGGCCTTTTATATCTAGATTTACGAGTAGTTGAATCCCAGTGTGATCTACGCAGATGACAAAAGATAATCTATCTTAACGAGTCTAAATGAGATGGTCAAAGACGAATCTGTACTTGACGTCAGCCTTTTACAGCACTAATCTATCTAAACTAGTCTAAATGAGATGGTCAATGACGAATCTGTACTTGAAGTCGGCCTTTTATATCTAGATTTACGAGTAGTTGAATCCCAATGTGATCTACGCAGATGACAGCACTATCTATCGAAACGAGTCTATAAAGTAGATTGGTCAATGACGAATCTGTACTTGACGTCAGCCTTCAACACTCTGGCAAAAGCCTCGTTGATGTAGTCGGGCTTGATCACCTCGATGTCAGAGACAATGTTGTGCTCTCCACAGAAGTCCAACATCTCTTGAGTCTCCCTGATACCACCGATGAGCGATCCGGCAATGCTCACGTTACGCAAAACGAGAGGCATCATGTTGACGGTTGGGTCCAGAGGTCCCAGGTAACCGACAACGACGAGAGCTCCGTTGGGCTTGACGCAGTTGGCGTAAGGGTTGACGTCGTGGTTGTAAGGGACGGTGTCGATGATCAAGTCAAAGTACTTGGTGACGGCGTCCATCTCACCCTCGGTGGTGGTGACCACGGTCTTGTCGAGGGACAATTCCTCAACGGCTGCGGCGGCCTTCTCGGCCGATCTGGAGAAAAGAGTCACCTCAGCACCCATGGCCTTGGCGATCTTGACGGCCATGTGGCCGAGACCTCCCAATCCGACGACACCGACCTTCTTACCGGGGCCAGTGCCGAACTTGGCCAATGGCGAGTAGGTGGTGATACCGGCACACAGCAAAGGAGCCGCACCGGGCGAGTAGATCGAGTCCGGAACGTGAAGACAGAACTTTTCGTCCACAACCATCATCTTGGAGTACCCTCCCTTGGTGTGCTCGACACCGTCCCACTTGGGGTCGATGCCTCCGTAGGTGACCGTGTTTCCCTTGAGACACAGCTGCTCCTCTCCGGCCTTGCACTGCTCGCACTCTTGGCACGAGTTAACCATGCATCCGACGGCGGCGTGGTCCCCAACTTTAAATTTGGTGACGTTGGCACCGACGTAGGTGACGGTTCCGAGGATCTCGTGGCCCGGAACAACGGGCAATCTTTGAGGACCCCAGTCACCTCTGACGGTGTGCACGTCAGAATGGCAGATACCACAGTAGTCGACGGTGAAGACAACGTCGTCGGCTTGTGGCTCACGCAACTTGACGGTTGCAGGCTTCAAATCGGCTCCGAGCTCGGAGCAGGCGTAACACTTGGTTTCGGTAGCGGACATTTCGTAGCTGTTTGGACGTACTTTGTCCCTTTTATACAGGGTTCTGCGCCTGGGCCCGCAACCGTTGAATATCGGACCTTACTATATCTCCGAGCATCTTGCTTGGAAGATGACAAATAAGGCCTACATGACAAATCATCCACACAAATGGGGCTACACACTCAATATTTGAAGCTCATGGGTAAACTCATCGTGTTGGCCACTTTGGGATTTTTTTCTCCGATTTATCCGGCCACCAACGCTCGAAACTGTTGCGTAAAGTGATGACATTCCCTTTCCGGTAATATGAAACGTCCATCCCGATGCGTTCCATCCGGTTCCATAAAATTCCGTAAAACTACGCAGATCCCGTTTGGGAAATTCGACATTTTTGGTAAAACTATTTAGCTCTCCACAAATTTAAACTATTTGGTTCCGTGGGTCTCCATGAATCTTTTGATAAACTTTGACGACTCCTTCGGGATTCTCTCCAAAGTGTCAAAATCAACCCAGGTGACCCCAAATCTGGTGTAGCCCTCCTGCCACTCAAAGTTGTCCATCAAACTCCAAACGATGTACGATTTTACGTAGGTTTTGCCCTCAGAGTACAACTCCAGGATCTGGGAAGCGTAGTTCTTGAAATAGTCAATTCTGAACTGATCCTTGAGGCCAACCTCCAGGCTCAAATTCCGTTCATTGGGACAGATCACCCCGTTCTCAGTCACATAGATGTCGTCACCGTACCGATCGTACAGAAATTCAAGCAACTTTTTAAACCCCCAGGGAACAGGCCTGACCCAACTGAGTCCAGCTTCGGGTCCAACCTCGACGCCTTTGGAATTATGTTGGAGTGCCTCGGCATCTGGGAACAATTTAGCCATCCAATCATTATCTCCCAGAGGTGTTACTCTTTTTCTGACGTAGTACGTGGTGTAATGGTTCAATCCAAAGAAATCGTTGGAGCCCTTGAGGAGTTTTTTCTCCGATTCGGTAAATTCTGGCAATCTCGATCCAACGTAGCTCTTGATCAGATCGGAATAGTCTCCAAAATAAACCACATCGGAAAACCATAGAGAGGCAACGTTCAGAAATAGCTCGGCCGCTTCCACGGATTCTTCCGAGTCATCCCATGGTTCTCCCCAATTGGCATTTACGACAATCCCAATTTTCGACCCATCACGCTTATACTTGGACCGATAAAGATCAACTACGTGGGCATGACAAAGCAACAGATGGTGTCCCACCACATACGGTTCTACAAGAGAGTCTCCCTCTTTACTGATTTTACGGTTACTGGATCGACCAGGAGCCTGAGTACCAACGCAATGACCCATGATTGAATAAATGTTCGGCTCGTTAATGGTGATCCATAAATTGACCAAATCTCCAAACCTCTCAAAACAAACTTGTGCATAACGTACAAAGTCATCTACAATGTCAGGGGACAAAAAACCCCCATATGCATCCTGCAATGCTTGTGGGGTGTCCCAATGGAAAATTGTCACCATCGGTTCAATCCCATTTTTTTTCAATTCTAAAATAAAGTTTCTGTAAAACTCAACTCCCTTTTCATTGACTGGGTCGGTTTTACCACCTTTGGGGATTATACGACTCCACGATAACGAAAATCGGTATGCGGTGACCCCATAACTTTTCATCAATGCAATGTCCTCCCGCCATCTCGCATAACTATCCGTCGCGATATCTCCGCTTTTTCCGTCCTCGGTATGGCTCGGATCTCTGCTGAAAGTGTCCCAGATTGACAATTCTCTCCCATCAACTTCGACACTACCTTCAACTTGGTAACTGGCGGTCGCATACCCCCACAAAAAATCTTTTGGAAATGACATTTACAAAATTGAACCACGATTCCCACATCTCGATATAAATAGTTGTAGGGCCTAGATGAAAATGTGGGGAAAGGTTATTGGTTGAACTTATGCAATAATGACGTAGTCACGTGTCGATGTATCCGACCCGGATCCCCACACAATAGGATGATTTTGTCAAAAACGAACAAAAAGAGTGAGAATTCTCCCTGAAAACCAAGTGTAACACAATTGTACAATTTATTAAAACATCTGTATGTCTTTTCCAAATAATTTCAATAAAACTGGTCGAGAAATCGCATCACCGGTGTTCCCCGATCGGCATAATGAACTCACGGTGGTTAACGGGTGCATAGAAATGGGGTGTCGAACCATGTAGTCGCCCCACACACCCCGGAAATATGCATAATTACTTGGCTTAAATAGTTGTTCCGATCCTTTAATCCGTAACCATGTCTAATTGGAAATTCGATTTACAACACGTTGAGAATTCAGATCTCAATAATCCTGGAGAAGAGATAGTAGCCAATGCCTTCCGCCAAGGTGGGTTGGCTGATTTAAATTTGGAAGATGTCCTACCAAAGGATAACATTCCTTGGTATAAGAAAGGCCACATCATGAAGTTAAACTTCATGTTGTGTTTTGCCATGATGAGCTCCACTAATTCGGGGTTCGATAGTAGTATCCTGAATGGGTTACAATCTATCCCCACCTGGAGTCCTTATTTTGGAGGATTACACGGTTGGAAATTAGGTCTGTTAAGTTGTGCGCCATCTCTTGGTGGATTAATTGGTTCCTTCTTTGGTGATCAATTGGCCTCCAAATATGGTAGGCGGAATCCAACCGCAGCAGGTGCATTTTTGGTCATCATCACCGTCATAATTCAAGTCACCTCTCATAACTATGCCCAGTTTTTCTGCGGCCGGTTCTTTATGGGTATTGGTATGGTGGCCTGTAACGTTTGTGGGCCTCTTTACATTTCTGAATTGGCCTATCCAACACAGAGAGCCGTCATGACTTCAGCATTTAATATCTTGTGGTACGCTGGATCTTTACTCGCCGCTTGTGCCACTTTGGGATGTTTTTATATACCCACTCAAAGCAATTGGATGTGGAGAGGTCCCATCTTGATCCAATGTTTCTTCCCAATCTTACAATTGGCCATGTTTTGGTGGACGCCTGAATCTCCCAGATATTTGATTTCGAAGGCGAGATTCGACGAGGCGAGAAAAGTTTTGGTTGAATATCATGCTGGTGGTGACGAATCCTCGCAACTGGTTGAGTACGAAATGTCTCAGATCACGGTTGCCATCGATAACGAAAAACATGCCTCCACAACCAGTTACAAAGAATTTTTCAGAACCAGAGCAAACATGCACAGATTATTTGTTTGCACGTTTTTGGCTTGCATGCAACAGCTCAGTGGTAACGCGTTGGTATCATATTATCTGGTTTTGGTTCTCGAGTCGATTGGAATCACCTCTCAAAGTTATCAGTTGGTGATCAATTTGGCTATAAACATTTACAATCTGGGAGTTACCATGATAATGTTGGAACTTATCGATAGATTTAGGAGAAGAGTCGTTTTCTTGACCTCCACTTTTGGTATGTTGATCACCTATGTGATTTGGACAGTTCTTTCGGCCATTAATCAACAGAGCAATTTTGAAAACCACAAATTGGGCCAAGGAGTTCTTGCTATGATCTTTTTATTCTACCTTTGCTATGACCTCGGTTTACAAGGTTTACCATTCAGTTATTATACCGAAATCATGCCATATTTTCTGAGATCCAAGGGAATGTTCATTGCTCAATTCTTTAACCAAGCTGCATCCATCTTTAATGGAATGGTTAATCCAGTAGCCATGGATGCCATCGAATGGAAGTACTACATTGTTTATTGCTGTGTCATTGCCGTCGAAATTGTGGTAATCTATTTCTTTTTCCCAGAAACAAAGGGTTTCACATTGGAACAGGCAGCTCAAGCTTTTGGAGATCAGATTGTCTCGACAAAACCTAAGGATAAAGAGGACGAAATAGAAAATATATCAGATTAAATAGAAACAGACTATACAAGAACATCAGTAGTGCCATTGCATTAATTGAATGTTGACTACGAGTGAATTACAAAAATAATTATCAGATGTTTATGAATCAATTTATACTCATAGGAATTTCTCTAGTTCAAAGATGTGGTTTGCTTGGAGCAGCTCTGACAACCTTGCGTAATTCCTGGATCTCACCAGGCATTCTTGGAGCATTACCACTGTCTTCAGTGGCTGTCATCTTTTCGTCCCAGGACCACATGTTCTTGAGAACAGGGTCCAACTTACCCTCGATCATGTCCACGACTTTGTCTCCCAAGATAGGAACGAATTTCCAAGCGTGAGCTGAACCACATGTAGCCAGTACAACGTTGTTCAACTCTGGATGGTAATCGATCAGAAAATTTCCTGCAGTGGTCTTTGTAAGCCAGCAAAGCTTGGTACGGTCAAAAGGTCTATCGGCCAAAGATGGCATAATCTCTCTCAAATTTTCTCTCAAGTTTCTCTCGGCATCTTCAGGAATCCAGTCAGATGGATAGTCTGCTTGGGTACGAGGATAAGAGATAGTCTTGGTTCCAGATTTGAAAGGATCAGCATCAGGAACCTGGACGGTGTTCTTGTAACCGGGAGATCTACGTAACACCTTGATCTCTCCGTTGTATGGTGGGAATATATTGATACCTGTGGATAAGTTGGTGGTGATGGACATGTTCTTCCATTTTTTCTCCTCCTCGGGAGTAAGTTTGTACCAACCAACCTCGATAGCAGTGCTCATAGTGATATCGTACAAATTAACGAGCTTGTTACTCCAAGCACCGGCAGCGACAATGACGATGTCTGCAGAAATGGAGGTGGAATCAACGAAACTCACACCCTTGGCGATGTTGGTACCCTTCTTGTAATCGATTTTCTCAACCTCTTTAAAGATGAAACTGACGTTCTTGTAACGTTTGGCCTTCTCGTAGTAAGCCTTGATCGATTTTCTTGCATCGATAAAGCCGTTACTCAAGTTGGTGTATCCCTTGTTCCATCTAGTACCAGTCTTCATTGGGTTTGGGGTTCCATGGAGTCTGGCGAAAACTTCATCGGGAGAATCGTATTTGACAATCTTCGACTCGTCTCCCTTGTTGGCAGTTCTGGCAGCTTTTAACCCATTGATCCAGATGTCACCCCACTCATTTTGCTCTCCATCATACACGAAAGTCATTCCCTGTTTGTGGAAAAATGGGGAAATTTCATCATCAGCCTCGATGAGCTTCATACTTTCATCCGCCAATTTGGAATACACCGGATCCTTGTAATCAACACGAATACATCTGGTGGTGTCCACACTGGTAGAATCCTCCACAGGGGGTTCATAACGATCAACCACAATCACTTTTGTGGAGGGCCATCTCTTACCCAAGGCGATTGCCGTGGATAATCCGAAAACACCGGCTCCGATAACACAAATAGTTGATTCAGCCATAACTTTACAATAAGTAAGATAAGACTAATACAATCAAATTATATAGATTGCGCGATTTAGAAAGTGGTCTGAAAAGTTGATCAGAAAAAACGCACAGAATACTCGGTTATCGTGTGCCCAATCAGGAAGGCGATGCGACGGAAAGGCTACACCGATCAGTAAAAATATTGCTTAGAATCTAATTATAGTTTCGCTTTGATAACCTCTTTGGAACAGAAGACGCATTCTTCTTTTGAGGCGAAATCTTGATTAGCCAAGATTCTTGGCCCGTTCAATTTCTCCTTAAGTCCGTTAGGATCTTTTTGGAAATCCTTTGGATATCTCCATTTGAATAAATTCGTGTAAAAATTTTCTCTTCCCTCAATTTTATCCACCAAAAATTGACCCAAAACAGGCAACATCTTGAAAGCGTGTCCTGAACCTCCACAGGCAACGAAAAGTCCTTTCTTGTTGGGGACAAAATCGTAGATGTAGTCATTATTGATAGTGTCAGTGTACCACAATGCCTTGGTCTCGAATGGGATTCCGACGAAGTCTGGGAAGAAATCCGCAATCCATTCCTTGAGTTGGGTAATGATGTGTTTGGTCAATTGGTTGTGAGGTGGATCAGAATTGGAAGTCTTGGGGATACTGATCACCTTACCATCCACCTTGACAGGGTTGGTGTACTTGGTTTGTCTCACGATCATCTTCATGTAACCTTCTGGCTCCATGGCTGGGAACATGAACATACCAGCACCTCTTTCCTTTTCTCTCGAGTGGCCAGATTTCCAACTCACGAGAGGGAAGTTACGAGAGCTGTATTTAACGAGCAAGTCCTTTCTGTCCTTTGGAATCTTGAAGATCACGATGTTACCAGAAGAGGCCTCGTTGATGAGATCTAACTCTGGAACGATCGAGGTAGACCATGGTCCACAGGCAACGACAACCAAGTCAGCTTGATGGGTCTTTCCATCCTTGGTGACAATACCAGCAACCTTGGACTTGTCCTTACAGTCGTAGACAAATTCGCTGAAGGTTCCCTTGGGGTCTCCAAGAATGAATTTCACACCCATCTTGGTACAAAGGTATTTGACATACATGAGAGCTCTGCTAGCATACAGAACACCAGAGGTTGTGTCGAACAACCCGGAAAGGGTGGGGATCTTGGATCTCAGAGGTTTCGTAAAATCCAACTTAGGTCCGAATCCAGCGGCTTTAGCTCTCTTGACGTCGGCTGCGTCGTTAATGTCGTACATCAAGGGTCCAAATCCATCCTTGGCATAATTTTCCTTGGAAGCTTTCTCCTCCCACCCGTGGATGTCGTCCAACCTCAGCATCCCACACATGTCAATGAGTTTTAAGTTAGTGTATCTCTTGGCTTCCTCTTCAGGTAGCATCTGTAACTCTTTGTCCCATCTCAACCAGATGTCGAAGGCTTTGAAAGCCAAGTCCTGGTAGTGTTTCTTCTCTGCATATTGAGCACGGAAGATCTTGTTGATATCAGCAGAGGCTGTGTCAGCACCTTTGAGCAAAGTGTAGTCGTTCGCATCGAAATCGAGTCTGTCGAAAACGGTGATATCTTTGTAACCTTTCTCAGCGAGGTGTAAAGCGTTCGAGAGTCCGAAAACTCCGGCACCCACGATGACGATCTTGGAATCCTTCGAGTACATTATGAGCAACGTTACAGGATGTTGCAAAGAGTTTTATACGGCTATTAGTGGCAAAATCGAACGGTTCGGTTTTCATGTACCGACTCGCATCAACTTCCAAGTTAAGCTTATCGGTATCAAATCGCATAACCTTCCCTATTAGGCAACCGATGCGCGCGATGAAAATTGGAAAAAATCAATATAAACCAGTTGCAAATCCCGGTAAGACTCAACCATGGAAGACAAAGAATCTACTACCGTTGAGGTGAAAAATAAATTGGAGGCCGTCCTTTCTCAAGAGGAGATGAGAGAGGTCGACCAAGCTTTTGCTCTTGGTCTCGAGGCCAAGGGTCTTGAATTGGACCCTGTTAAGGAATCCAAGTTGATCCGTAAAATTGATTTTTGCATCTTGCCCATGATGTGTGCCTTGATGTCTTGTCAACTTATGGACAAATCTACCAACTCTTATGCCTCCATTATCGGTCTTAGAGATGATTTGTACATGACTTCCCTTGAATACTCTTGGGTTGGATCCTCTTTCTACCTTGCCTACCTTGTTTTCGAATACCCTGCCAGTATGTTGTTGCAACGTTTCAAGCTCAACAAGACTCTCTCTTTTGCCGTTGTTTCTTGGGGTGTTGTCATCTGCTGTCACGGTGCTTGTAACTCTTCTGCCACTTTCTTGCTCTGTCGTTGTTTGCTCGGTATGTTCGAGGCCTTCATGGACCCAGCTTACATGATCATGACTTCGCAATGGTACAAGAAGGAGGAACAATACATTCGTTGTGGTATCTGGCTCGGTATGCAAGGTTTCGGAACCATGTTGGGTTCTGGTATTGCTTACGGTTTCTACACCCACCTTGATTCCTTCTCCATGGCTCCTTGGAGATTGTTGTACATCGTCACTGGTGTCATCACCATCTTCTTCGGTATCCTTTCTTACTTGCACATGCCTGACTCTCCAGCCACTGCTTGGTTCTTGAACGAGGAGGAGAAGATGTACGCTGTCGAGAGAATTAGAAAGAACAGAACCGGTTTCGGTAACCAACACTTCAAGCTTTCTCAATTGAAGGAGGCCGCTTTGGACCCAACCACCTATTTGTACTTCTTCTTCATGTTTGGTTACGGTATTCCTAACGGTGCTTTGGGTAACTTTGGTTCCATCTTGTTGCGTGAACAATTCCATTTCACCACTGGTAATGCTTTGTTGATGAACATGGTTGGTTCCGGTATGAACATCATCTTCCCAACTTTGTTGGCTTACATCGACTACAAATTTATTCATTCTCGTCTTCTCACCGGTTGTGGTATCACTTCCTGTGTCTTTATTGGACTCTGTCTCTTGGCCTTTGCTCCTCAAGACGGTGCTCGTTTGACCGGTTTCTACTTGGCTTACTTGACCACTGCCTCTTGGGCTTGTATGAGTTCCGTTTGTTCTTCTAACGTGGCTGGCCACACCAAGAAGATTACTGCAAACACCCTTTTCCTTATCGGTTTTGCTGCCGGTAACATCATTGGTCCTCAATCCTTCTTGGGTAACGAGGCTCCAATTTACATCACTGCTAAGAGAACCATGGTTGGTTGTTACGTCATCTCGGCCATTGTCCCAGCTTGTTTGTACGTGATCTACTCTCGTAGAAACAAGGCGAAGGATGCTGCTCAAGCTCAAGCCAACGAAATTGTTTCTGAGGACGAGCAAGACATGAAAACCTTCTTTGGAGACATGACTGACATCACTAACCCTAACTTCCGCTACCTCTTGTGATCAACATATTCTGCGTAATCGATTCTTACTATATTTTTGTACATTATTAAGCGTAGACACTCACCATCAACTGTGTATCCCTCATGATCCATCTCCAATCAACGTATTGCGTACCGTCAACGTTGAGAGTCCAGATTTGCCGTAATAAACTACTCACCACACCAACCATTTTCCGTTCCGTCAACTGCTCGATCTCTTCGAGCTCTCCCAAGTACCAATCTCGATCGGATGAGGCCACTATGTCGACTCCTAAAATCAATAATGCCAACGTGGGGATGAGTCTCATGTTCTCACCTCTTCTGATTCTGTTAAAGAATTTAGATGATTTTACGAGTAGCCGACGAACCAACAGGACTGTCTCAGGACTCGAAGAAATCTGTTTGAAGATCAACTGCCTTATACACAAGATCGCTGCTTGGGCAGTGAACGTGAACATACATTGATATTGACCCTCGAGAAATTCCATACCGGCCAAATCGGATTTTAACGTGTAGGCATTGTTTATGATGTTCTCAACGTTTGTGGAATTTATGTGGTCGTACAAGATGTTCGCTCCCGAGATGTTGGCATTCATGGAAACGTCCAACAACGAACACATACTGAAGATATGAGCGTAATATAGCAAAGTCCTGTGCAAGTCTTCACTGGGGACTTGAGGAAAAAAGGAGAGATTATCGTAAATTTGTAAGCCGTTGATGTTTGACTCTAACATCCGACTGATGTCTTGAAAACTGAAAAATCCAGCCTCTTCCTCGAGTAGAGTTGGGTCGAAGACCCCAGCTGTAAAATATATAGACAAAAGATGACACAAACATCTACCAGTGGTGGTTTTACTCAATTTGCTCACTCCTCCACGAAGGGCAATCATGAACTGACCCAATCTCAACAGTTTCATCGACAGACCTTTCGTTATGCCTTTGAACCGTTCTATACTTAACAAGTAGTAAACCATTAACAGAGAATGGTCACATCCTACGGAAATGAGGTATCGTAACCTCTTTTTAAGGTCGTTTAAAACCTCCAGATGCAACGCATCCATGTGGGCGTCCATGTGCGCGAATTGTTCAAACATCATTCGATCGTCCTGACGCATCTTGTAGAATGACAGGATCAGAACGGCTTTAAGAACCACGGCATTGCCCATGATTAGGGGAAAACATACACTGAGAAGACTCAGATATTTATCGGAGGGAGCAGACGTATCGACGCTCATATCGCAATAGTATCGGAACAGTGTGTCGGCATCTTGGTGGCTTAAAAATTGAGGCAGGTTTTCGAACTCAGATTTGTTCTCTGCCAACGAGGGAGGTTGTATATAGATTACGTTTTGAATTTGATTGATATCCAGATCGAAGGCGGCCGTTTCCAGGCTCTGGATCACCTCACTCATCGTAGTCACAGGAATATTCCTTTTTTGGGCCATGGCCACCAACGCTGGTGGAACGTTAACCACTTGATGATCCTTCTCCTCCCATTCACCCAGTAATTGCGTACGATGTCCCGACATCATGTAGTCCGAAATTGAAAAATTTCCCTCGATCAGAGCCTTCTCGTTCAGGATGTTTACAGTGGTGATGCTATCACTCAACGTGGGAATATCGGAATTATGAGTGATTTCCCTACTGGGTAAATAAAGGGTAAGCGTAGGAGCAATTGCCAGAGACCCATCATATTTGGGCTCCGCGCTCTTGGGTTCCTCGGCTTTGTACACGATAAAATTCGTATCTGGATAGTGGCAGTCCAAGTTTCTAGATGCACAAAAAGAACATTTAGGACGGTCCAAAGAACATTTTTTCCTGGATTAGAACATCTCACACATAGACTCACTTTCTCCCTTTGCAGGCATCACATCTACCTCTCGAGATCCTCGAGGGTGCCATGACAATCGACGATATTTCAAGCTTATCAGATGGGACGCAATGTGAATTTCACCGCTTACGTAATAATTTCCAAATAAAAATACGAATCCTCGAAAAGTTATAAAGTGTATCTAAATCTACGTTGTTCTCTGTCGGTGAGATCCAAGAACTCCTCGTTCTCCATCTCCACATAGGTTCCGTTGGCACGTTCCTCTGCTTCCAGCTTATCTCTCCGCTTGTTTTCCCAAACGTAGTACCAGACCAACAATAAAGGTAAAAACAAACTAAGAGCCCAACAGGTCAACATCATCACAAGACCTTGCTTATATTCGGGAGCGTCTTCAGCTTTGAACATTTGAGGTCCGGAAATCATACCGACACAATAAGCCACAAAGAAGATAGCATTGACAGTGGTCTTTTTCGTGTAACCACTGATGTTCTGTTGAAGCAAAGAGAACAAGGACACATCAGAGACAGTGTTAGAGTATTGGATCCAAAAGGCAACCAATTTTCCAGCTCTCACACTGTTTGGATGGTTGGGCAATTTGTAGACAAGAGATGTACCAATGATGCATGGAATCATTGCCAGAGACATCATCAAGTTATTAAGGTTATCCCACTTGGCCATGATGATACCAGATGCAATAAGAGTCAAACCTTGAATGGCACCTGATGGCATGTTCATCAAGACTGTTCTGAAGGGACTGAAACCAAAGGATTCGATAATGAGGTTACCAAAATTTTGGATACCGGCAGCAGCCAAACAACCAACGAACTCGATGATAGCCAGAATGATAACTTGAGGATCAGTGAAGGCCTCAATGGCTTGGCTTCTCTTGAATTCGGTATTCTTGATACCAGTTTTATTGATTCTCAATCTTTCAACGGCAATGTATTTTTCACGGTCGTTCAAAAACTTACAGTTCAGCACGGACGAGGGCAAAAAGAAATAGATGACAAATCCATACAAGAAGGTGATACATCCATACAGAACGTAGAACCACTTCCAAGAAGAGATGTGAGAATCGATGTGTCCCAGACCATAAGCGATTAAACCACCGAAAATGACACCCATGGCATTACCACAGTACCAAATGGCGACACGGATAGGTTGCTCATTTTTCTTGTACCAGGTACCAGTAAGCAAAACCCAGGCAGGAGACACTACACTCTCCATTAACCCCAGGAAAAATCTGATACAGGCAAGGCCAGCAAAATTGTGAGTAGCTGTGGTACAGACCAGAACAATGGACCAAAGGACAAGACAGACACCGACAAATTTGGCAATAGGAAAATGTTGCAAAAATCTACCGGCAAATGGTTGACCAACGAGGTAACCGAAATAGAAAAGCGAGCCGCACCATGAGTATTGTTGACCAACGAGTCCAAGATCGTCTCTTAAACCGAAAACGGAGGAGTTGGCCAAAGCGTTTTTGTCCATGAACTGCAAAAAGTACGTGAAAAACATAAAGAACATGATGTGGAGGTCGATCTTCCATACAACCTTACGTTCCTCTTCCGGAGTGTAATCACCTTGAGCATTAGCTAAAATTTGTAAAGCGATATCTCCATGCTTGAGGAGATCTTCGGTTGGCTGAACCGAAAGAACGGGTTCGACTTTCTCTAAGGACTCTTCTTTAGACATGGAGATACATTTGGTGGTGACGATAATTTAAATGATTGAAAATGAAAATGATGATTAGACTCTTCCCAAAAGGGTAGCTACCTATTTAGGAATTTCTTATCAGTAACCGTTAATTTTCCGGTTCCTTGTCAGGAAATACTCTCAATATGGTACCATTTCTCACGATAACCCCGATACGGCTTCCAAAATCCAGTCCGAACCCCTCTGTTATCGTTAGATCCGAGAAATCGTCGTCTTTTGATAGGTCGATCTTTAGAATCTCATGATAGTTCGTAGACATCATTTTCACAATTTCCTTTTCTGGAATGTTACTTATCGATAATGCAAACCCAGCTTCATGTAAAAACATTTGCACAAATTCATCCTGATCTGTGCCAATTGCCAATTTGACTCCCGCTTTGTACAGAATTTCGATGTTAGTCATTTCTCCCCCCAGTCCAGTCAAACATTCTCTTTCATCCCAAAACTTTCTTGCACATCTCCAAGGTGTTAAAATGACTGGTACATTCTCCAGGGCCAACTTATCTGCTATCAGATGTGCCTCAATTCCACCCACGATTACAAGATCGAGCCCGATTTCCTTTTTCAGATCAAGCAGATGTAGCATTACGTTCCTATTTTGTGTATGAACCGCTAATGGCAACTCTCCCCGAGAAACCAGTCCATAAACATTATCTTTATCTTTATTGTCATTAAGAGCTTGCCGTAATGCGCCGATCTGCGCCGATACGGTTGGTACCTTATTTTCTTTTCCCATCTCACCCACCGTGATATGAAGAGCAACATCCTTTTTGGTTACTTCTTCTAAGAAGGAAATTTCGGGTCTGAAAGCCACAGAAACACCAGTCATGAATAGACGTCCTTCACCTCTAAATGGTGGAGTCACTAGTAAACCCACTCCAGAATTTAAAGCTCTTTCCAAATGAGTCCCTCCAAATTGAAGTCCGTCAAACGCATGGATTACGGTTTCTGGCTTCGCAAAATCAAGATCAGTGCCAATGAGATTGCCGTCTCCAGTCATAGCTTCCAATTCCATTTCTTGAAGTCCATGAGATGGAGATAACATTGCACCTGAAGGGAACACATGGGCATTTTCCAGAACCAAAGGTGCGAAGCATTGAGCTTCAACGAGAGAGTAGAATTCAGAGCAATCCTGTGCAAAGCACTTGAGAATTCCGTCGACGAAAAGCATTTCATTATCACCGCTATTGATTTCTGAGGATCCCACGTAGGAAGTCTTGATTCCTTTGATCAAGAAAGAACGACAACCTTCTAGTGATCTCAAGGTTTTTTCGGCATCTGTAGTCTTTGGAGCCATGGAAGGTGCTTTGTCTTTGTGAGCAACGTCGATAGGCTCGTCAACCACGACTCTCCCATCGATGAACACTTTCAAGGGACTGGCTCCCAAGGAAAGCGGATGTCTATCCCAGATTACTAAATCGGCATCGTAGCCATTACGAAGGTACCCAATACGATGATCCAAACCTAAACCTTTCGCAGCTGTTCCCATGACACTTGCAAGAGCCTTTTCGCTGCTCAAGCCATAGTTATGTGATACTTGAGCTTCGTAGATCAAAGTGTGCCCGGGAAGAGCTGGATGGTCCGTTGTTAATGCGACATCAATTCCGTTCTCCTCTAGAATCTGAGGACCATATAAGGAAGCCTGGAAAGCCTCCTTTTTAAATCCCCAGGACTTGGCAAAGGTCGCAATAGTCAAATTGTTTTTCTGGGATTTCAGAATTTTGGGAATTCTATAGGCATCCAGGGCATGATGCAGATTATTGACAACAAAATTCTTCTCTCTAGCATGACGAAGCAAGGTTTCCATGTCAAAGGTTTCGTAACAATGCGCATTCGTTATGACCTTACCTCGCAACATATCCACAATCAAGTTCAAATCATCTGATTGAGGGAAAGTTCCTTGAGGTAATTGTCCAGCTTCGACAGCATCACACCATTGATCTTGTTGGTTTTTCAATTCCGTAGCTTTATCTATGGTGGCTCTGAAAAGATGTCCTAATCCCATTCTTGTTTTTGGGGCTGTTGCAATCGTTGTAAATCTCTTTTTCGGATTTTCACCACATGCCATTTTCATCCATCTGGACCTATTGGGATTCAAATTAGGCTCTAAGCCTTGCTCATACTGTACCAGCATCTCTTCAGCTGAAAGAGACGGAGGAACAACCATTTTGAAAGTGAAACCTTCACCACTAATGAGGTTGGCACTGGGTAAAACCAGAGCACTGGTGACACCACCTCTTGCAATGAGCTGAATAGCAGGATCCCCAACATTGAAGGCATCTAATGTTCTTGTAAATGGTGTAACAGGTGACATCAATTCAAACATATCATTAACACCACGAAGCTCTGGTTGAGTACAAATTCCAACGTGGGAGTGCATTTCCACGAGACCAGGTGTGACGTAGTGGCCTTTAGCATCAATAACAAGTTCCTGTGAGTCCAATATTTTTTGGAGCTCATCTCTGACAGGTTCAATTCTAACCAAGCCGTCTTTGATGTAGATATCGCTCATACCGATTTCTTTCCCATCCCCATCTATGACAAAGGCATTTATAATGACTTTGTTTGAGTTCTCAGCATAGATCAGATCTCTTGGATTTATTTCTCGAGTCTCTGGAGATGGGAACTCGGGAAACGTTTTGATTTTTTTGCAAATGCGAAGTGCCTCGACATCTTGAAAAGTCTTTGATCGAGGCCATACATGACAAACAACGGCTATCAATGCAAAAACCAAAACAGTCAAATGCTTGTAGTAGTTTTTGAGCTCTTTCATTGTTGTCAAAAACACAAACAACCCGAAACTCTTATCAATTATCACCTAGAAAAGCCGCACCCGAATTAGGAAGCTTCCCATTTTGATGCGCAAATGTACATAAGCTTAACCTTAATTCTCCAGAGTACTAAGATTAAGATTCGCTAAACAACACCTCAATGATTTTCAAGACAGTATGTTTGATGTCAATTCTGGCCTCAACCTACTGGTTGGCCGATTTCTCCGAAAAAGCACTGGTAAATGACGAATCGCTGTGTCCAACAGCCTCGAAATTGGTGCCATCCGGGGAACTTTCGCTCGATTATTTCAATGGAAATTACTCCAACCACTCATTAGCTGTTTGGTCAGGAGCAGTTGGCGTATATACGCCTAGTTTTGACGACTTGGGCGACGTGGGAAAGGATGAAAGATGGGACGTTTTTTACCAGTTTGAAAAATACTTGCTGGAGACTTTCCCGACCGTGGCTAAAGTAAGCCAATTGGAAAAAGTGAATACACATGGTTTGATCTTCACGTTCCCAGGGTCGAAAAATCTCAAGCCAATCGTTCTAACGGGCCACCAGGACGTCGTACCCGTTCCTCCCGAAACTGCTAAAAGATGGTCTCACCCGTTCACCGGTTACTTTGATGGTGAATTCTTGTGGGGAAGAGGAAGTAGTGACTGTAAAAATAACGTAATTGGAATTTTCGAAGCTTTAGAGGCTCTCTTCAGTCAAGGCTTCGAAAACAAAAGACCCATCATCGTGTCTCTCGGTTTTGACGAAGAGGTATCTGGTTACCAGGGTGGGAGCCATTTAGCCTCATACCTTCTCGACAAGTTAGGAGAAGACTCGGCCATGATGCTCATTGACGAAGGTGGACTCGGTATCCAAGACAGGTACGGCTCACGCTTTGCTTATCCTGCCACTGGTGAGAAGGGCTACATAGATGTAGTTATCAGTCTACAAATGGACGGAGGTCACTCTAGTGTTCCGCCAAAACATACTGCTATCGGGGTAATCTCTGAAATTGTCACCTTACTGGAAAACAATCCCTACCCAGTGGATCTATCTCCTAAAAATCCTTTCTACTACGAGCTTCAATGCGAAGCTGAAAACGGAAAGACTATGGAACAGTCATTGAAGAGTTCTATTCGGAAGATGGACTTCAGCTCAAAAGCGAAAAAAGATGTTTTGGAATACATTGATGACGATGTCAGTCTGAGATTTTTGGCTTCGACATCTCAAGCCGTGGACATCATTTATGGTGGCCTCAAGATTAATGCCCTGCCAGAGGAGGTTGTGGTAAAGATTAACCATAGAGTTTCCTACGAGTCTTCTATTGAAATTGTCAAGGCAAAAATCTTCGAAGCAGTTAGCTCTGTGGCCAAGAAATATGATCTAGGAGTGAATGGTTTCGAATCTTTATCCATCTCTGATTTCACCGATTACCCACAGGGGTTTTTCGCCATGAAGGCAGAAAAAACTCTAGTCCCCGCTCCAATGACCCCCGTATTCGGAAACCCAACTTGGAACTTACTTGCTGGTACCATAAAACACGTTTTTGAGGATTTTGCAGAGTTCGATAGCGATGTGAACCCTGACATTACAGTATCACCTAGTGTCATGACTGGAAACACAGACACGAGATGGTATTGGAATCTTACTAAAAACATCTATAGGTTCACTCCAATCAGACAAAATGCCAGATTGAATGCTCATGCCATTGACGAAAGAGTTGAGCTCAAAGCTCATGTTGAAGGTGTTGCGTTTTATCACGAATTGATCAGGAACGCAGACGAAATGGAGGACTAATTGATTATTCTAAAAGATTAATTGTTTCCTATCAAAATAGTACATTCCCAAGTTCAGGTGACTCCACGGCAGGCTCACATTGGGTAATTTCTTCATCAATTGTGAGAGCAATCTTGGATCCAAACTCAAGAGGATTACCACTGTAAACATTGAACGACGAGGAATTAACACCAAAGATTTCATCTATCCTTGTAGAAACCAAACTAGCTGCAAATTCTTCGGATTCACCCATTGATTTAGCGGCCAACGAGGCTTCCCACATTAATCTTCTAGCCTGAGTGGAAACCTCTGGTGCTAATGCAAACATGACACCCTTCTTATGAAGAATTTCAACAGAAGTCTCTTCCACCATCCTCGAAGTTGGAAGACAGTGACGATTTTCCCAAAATTTAGCTGTGCATCTCCATGGCTGGAGAATGACAGGAATATCGTATGTTGACAAATCTGAAGCTACGAGGTAAGCCTCTTGTCCTCCAATAATGATGAACTTTACTTCAGGAAACGTAGCCTTCAATCGAATGATTTGTTGAATTGTTCCTGCATTGTGAGTGTGTATTGCGATTGGTAAATCTGGTTCTAAAGAGACAAACTCTCTAAGTGCACTTATCTGAGAGGAGATTGTAGGGAATGAGGCGGATTTGGCACCGGTTCCAATATTGAAATGATACGCCACTTTCTCGCTGATGATGGAATTTTGCAGGGAAGTCTTCCCAAGTTTAAAATGAGTAGAAATTCCTTTGAAGAAGGATGAACCAAGAGGAGCTGTGATCGCGCAAGAAACACCGTTTCTGAATGCATTGTCCAAAACGAGTCCATCCAAATGTAAACCGTCTACAGCATTTGTATGCATATTCAGAGTGTTCACTCCATCTGAAGTTGAATCTTCCTGCTGCATTTCCAACAGGCCTAGTTCATCAGTGAAAGCCACGATTCCTGGAGTTAAAAATCCCTCTGATACTTTGATAACTGGTAAATCTATGCTCTGATCTAAGCAAGCTTTGGACTGACATATTTTACCACCCTTGACTATCAAGTTCAATTTGGTTGAGATACCAGGGATCAAACTTTTTTCAACCCCTGTCAAAATAAAGTCTTTGACCCCAGCCTCACAGCTAGATACCCGACCAAAATTTATCGATTTGATGGGGAATATACTGGCCTCTACATCCAAATGTTTCCAATCATAAAATGGGTTTCCATCAATGAGAATATCCACAGGATTTGCCCCCAGAAGTAGGGGATTTTTATCCCAGATTACGATATCGGCATCGTAGCCCTCTCTGACAAAACCGATGCGATGGCTCAATCCCATTAAAGTGGCTGGTACTCCAGTGACAGATGCCATTGATTTCTCTGGGGTGAGACCAAAGTGATGACTGATTTGGGCAAAATAGAGCAGGTCTTGACCAGGTAAAGCGGGATGATCTGTCTTGAGAGCCACTGAAACGTTGGCTTCACTAAGAATTTTGGGTCCGAACACAGAACTGTAATACTGTTCCTTTTTCCCACCCCATTCGTCAGCAAATAGAGCTACGCCGACCCCTTTTTCTTGGAGAGTATTGGGTATTCTCCACGAGGAGAGGGCGTGATGGAAGGCGGAGATGTGGAAACCAAATTCCTCACTAATTCGCAACAATGCCTCCATGTCAAAAGTCTCGTAGGTATGAATATGAAGGCCAACATCACCTCTCAGAATATCAACCAAAGTATTTAGCTCAAAATCTTCGGGGAATTCGTTTGACCATTGGCCGGGATCCTCACAGAAATAGTCTTGGGATTTCATGAGTTTTTGAGCCCTCTCAAAGGCTTTTCTGATTAAAAATGTTTCTCCCATCCTAGATACCGGATATCCCGGTTGTTTAACATTTTTCTCGTTTTCACCATATGCCATTTTTACCCACCTACGTGGATTTGTTACATTGTATTGTACAAGCATCTCTTTAACCAGGTTGTTGGGAGGTTTAGCCAATTTGATGGCATACGACTCACCTGATATCAAATTTTTGGATCCTGTTAGAACCAAATGCGTCGTGACTCCCGAGGCAACAAGAGATTCAAGATCAGGATCTTGAGGATCAATCCCATCTAATGCTCTCACGAATGGCGTTATGGGGGAAGTGCCCTCGTTGGTATCTTCAGTGGCCCTCAGTTGGGGTTGAGGTCTTGTTCCAAAATGTGAATGCAAATCGATAAGCCCTGGGGTCACGATTTTTCCTTTGAGATCAATGATTTTATCAGAAGCATGTGAAGTGCCATTTAGGGAAACCACGGTCCCCTTCGAGATGCGTATGTTCATACTTTCGTATTTTTCACCATCACCGTCGATGATGGTGGCATTTTGTAAAAAATAGTCTCCACCCCCATAAAGCGAAAACCTCTCGTTGATTCTAGTTGGATCAACTTGAAAAGTCGCTCTCGTATCCTTGATGAGGCATCTCAAAGGCTTTTCAGCGGAGTTGATATTTTTAAAGGTTATTCCAAAGAAGATGCAAAAAATTAGCCCCAAAATCAGCTTTCTTCCTTCAAAAGGAGATTTAGAACTAGCCACCATCTTCAAGAATCGATGGTGCTACTTTAGGAGCCATGAAGTTAATATTGAAACCGTTTTGGGCCCAAATCGGGACCCAGAGAGCCGCATCCATAATAGGAAGCTTCCCGTTTGGGACATAAAAAAAGATATCGGAAATACCTAGATTTCGGTACCGGCTGAATTAATTAAAACAGAATGATTGCCAAACTGAATTTCAATGACTCGGAAATCTCCAGACCCGAAAGTTACTGAAAGAACACCCTTGGACTCCGAGTCTTTGTCAGTTCCTTCCATCAACATATGGCATGTCATACCTTCTTTATGGTGTGGAGCCTTTCTGTCAGCTTTAGACTCCACTATCATTGCTTCAACTTATGTGACGATAGGCTCAGAATTCGGTCAAGCTAGTCAGAGTTCATGGGTAGCCACAAGCTATATGCTTTCTTCAACGGCTTTCCAACCGTTGTATGGTGGGTTTAGTGACATTTTTGGACGCAAACATACCCTCATCTTTGCCAATGTCATTTTTCTTGTGGGGTGTGTCTTCTGCTCATTTTCCACCACATTCTCACAATTGATTATTAGCAGAGCCTTAGCTGGAGTGGGTGGTGCTGGCCTTGGAACTTTGAGTTCCATCGTCGTTAGCGATTTGGTGCCTTTATCGAAAAGATCTACCTTCAATGGCTTCGCTAATTTGGTGTATGGTGTTGGACAAGTTGCAGGTGCTCCATTAGGAGGTCTACTAGCTGATACGATAGGTTGGAGATGGGCTTTTCTCATACAAGCTCCCATTACTCTCGTTTCTGTTATCGTAATGTTCAGAGTTGAAATGCCTGCCTCGAAAAGAAAAATCAGAATGGGAGATATTGACTTCTTGGGTTCTATCATGCTGATAACAGCTATCGTAAGTCTCATGCTGGTCTTACAATTTGCTGATTCCTTTGGTTGGACATCCTCAAAAATGTTATCGTTACTCTCGTTGTGTGCCATCAGTTTTGCTTTGTTTATCAAAGTGGAAAAAACAGTGACAAATCCCATTGTCAAATTATCAGTTCTGTTCACGAGAAACCCCTTACTCGGAGGTCTCACCAACCTGTTTGGATACATGGCGAATTTCGCCATAACCTTCAATGTGCCTCTCTATTTGCAGGCCGTTTTAGATGAACCAGCTGGTGTAGCAGGCTCAAAACTCATCACTAGTATCTGTGCCATGTGTTGTGGGTCCATGTTTGCAGGTGTTGTGATTAGAGCGACTCAAAGATACTATTGGCTGGGAATTTTGGGTGTTAGCTTTGAGATCCTCGGAGCCAGACTCATCAGCGGATTTTCACCCACGACACCAAACTGGAAGTTCTCCGCACTATTATTCCCTACAGGTTTGGGTCACGGTATCATAATGAGCACGACATTGATGTCGCTAATCTCTTCCGTATCAAAGGCCGATCAAGCGAAGGCAACATCTGTTTCGTACCTTTTCAGAGTATTTGGAGGGGCCTTTGGAATTTCTGCCACTTCCACTATCAATTCCTTCTACCTCAAGAAGAATTTGTCTCTCGTTTTGGCAAACACAGAAAAACACGAAAAAATTATCAAAAATCTCTTGAAAAGCTCTAAATATATCTCCCAACTTAGTCCGGAAACTGCTGCCATTGTGAGAGGAGTTTATGACGTTTCCATCCACAAGTCCTTCAAGTTTACCATTATCATAGAGGTGATTTCTCTTTTTTTCGCTTTAGGATTAAAGGAGTACTCGCTTAGCAGTTAAAAATACAATTTACATTTGAAATCAAGTAGTCGATTAAAAGCCCTCTTATCTCCTCCTGCAGTTGTGCATCGATGCATCGAAAATAAGCTTTTTATCTCCCGGGTGCACACCTCTACAATGAACGTGAGATTTGTGGATAATAATGCCAAGGTGAAGAAACTTCAGACTAAGAAGCAGACAAGGAAAAAAATTCCGGGTACTGCGAAGACCAGGGATTTCAAACCGGTTCCAGAACCAGAATTATCGACTTTTTCTCCCTCGGTTATGGACTTTGCCAGCTCCAATGTGTTCCAGGAAGAGCTTTTTGATCTTATGCAACCGGCTAGCTCATATGGAATGACCTGGGTGGAGAAAGAGGAGAAAGTAGAGACGCCGCACAGCTGGCTCGATCTGGAGACGGTGGAATTTGTAAACGACGATTTGGAGGACCCAACGCACCAAAATGAATTTAGATTGACCATGCACTACGCTAGAGTGATGAGAAGATTTTTTAGTGTAAAGGATCCTGAGTGGAACTTCTACACCTACGTGGGGACCGACCTGGCTTATAGGTACAATCCATTGAGATACTCAATTCTTGCGTGGTCGTCTATCCATCTTTCCATAATCGAACGGGTGTCCTTTGAAAAGGCAGAAAAGTATTTTTATGCAGCGTTGAAATCGATTATGGATCAGGACTTTTCTGCCTCCCACGTTCCTTTGGAATTTCTTCTTGCTACGGCTTTTTTCCTGTGCCATTGCGATATCATGATGGGCCAGCATAATTCTCCCAATATCTTACGTCACGTCTGGTCGACCATAAATCTAAGTTCCATCTTTGATACCAATCAATTTAGTACCTTCACGTACCAAATGGTGGTGTGGTTGATCTACCTAGACATAAGAATTGCTCTCTTCACCGGAAACATCATTTTTGCAGACTACATCAACGGTGATAACATCCGATCCGATAATTTCGAAACCAAGGCTGTAAACATTTATGCCAATTCTCGCAGGGCTTTGGAACAAATGTATGGGCCCGGCTATCCCCCGGAAAACCTGAGAGGTGATGCTCAACAAGATGTGATCTTGGTGTGTATGATGAAGAACATGCTCATGTTTGGACGTCTGATTCGACTGAGAAATTGGATGAAGAACGACTCATCATTCAACCCTGTGGTTTTCCAGGAAAAAATCGATAATCTCATCAAGGAAAATGAAAAACTGTGGGACATTGAAGCAGATGATCGAATGTCTAAATTCCACAAGTTGATAGAAAATGCACTGGCACAGGCTCTGATAGTTTACTTTGATCGAGTTTGTTATCCTGATATCAGAACCAACGAAAGATCACAGAAGGCTGTCTCGTCCATCCTCAACATAGCAGTCAAATTGAGAACCGTGAGAGTCGATAAGACCCCGGGTTCAAGTCAATGGCCCTTCCCTCTATTCATTGCCGGGGTTGAAACCACAGATATGGTGTACCAGAATTGGATTCAAGAGGAATTGAAAGAGTGCGAAAAAGCTGGGTGGGGTCTACATGTAACCAAAATGAGACATTTAATGGATACGGTCATGGAGAGACAAAACGAATCTAACAAGAGAGAAGATGTGGGCAAGATAATGGAAGAATTAGGAGTGTTTGTTGTATAGTTATATATTGGGTACTTTTTTCCAAACTTTTATAGTCATCCCATCTTTCAAGGTTTGCTCACCTTGTTCTAAAGTATACTTGCCAAAATAGGGCATCACCTTGAACATCACTCCCCAGTAAACCACACATAACAAAAGAATTGTAATTGAAGTTACCGCATAATTAGGGAAACCTTCGAACTCTTTTGGATGTGGCATTAACGGTCCCAAAAAGAGAAATACAGATAACACAATCATGAAGATTGTTCCTACGAGTGAGGCTCTGATTGGGGCCTTGAACCCTGGTCTTCTTCTCCTGACGAGAAGTAAACCCAACGAACACATTCCAATAAAGATTTGACCCGGGTATGATTCCAAATTTACAATGTAATCATACAAATCCCCAGCCACTGGTAACAACAGGAAGACAGACGAGATCACCAACGGGAAGATCAGAGCTGGAAATGGAGCTTTGAGAGGCCAATTGGAAGCTAAAAATGATGAAAATGGTAGAAATCCTTCTCTGAAAACTTCCTGGTTCATTCTACTCACTCCATAAAGTACAGCTATGATATTTCCAGCAGCAGATGCTGCTACAGTTGCCGTTAGGAATTGACGTCCAATCTTGTAACCAAATAACCGTTCAAAAAGCAAGCTACCCACCAATTCCCCAGAAGTCATGATATCCTCAGTTGGAATGACCATGAGATACGCGCAATTAATGAACAGATAACACGCAACTACAATTCCCATGGCCAGGGGGCCTGCTATTTTGAACGTTCGATTTGGATCCTTGATCTCGTTGGTTACGATATGAGCGGAGTTCCAGCCTCCTAGAGAGAAAATTGCCTTCAGCAACCCTGAAACGAACGATGAGAAGGTTACCGACGATTTAGGGGTGAAAAAACTGTCCCCACTGAGTTGGTTCTCGATGTGAGTCCAGCTTTCAGGGAGGATGAGGACGTAGATCCCGATGAAGGCCATTGCCAACAGCAGGAAAAGCTTGAGAGCACCTGTATAGTTTTGGAAACGAACCCCCCAACGAGTGGAGACTCCGTGAACCATTGTTACGAGGATGACAAACACCAGTCCCACGTACTTCGCAGCACTATCGGAGTCATAACCCAAGGAAAACAGCAAATACTTGCCGAAAATGAGGGTGTTTGTGATTGTGAATCCAAACAGGATGGAGTAGATGTTGAAGACAACGCTCATCAGCATCCGTGGTTTGTAATATATATATTCTAAAAACACTTTTGTACCACCACTACGAGGAACTATGGAGCCAAGCTCCAGAAATACAAAGAGCCCTGAAAAGGCCATGAGCGACGCGATAATCCAAACCAAAAAAAACAAAGCGGGAGACCCTCCTACGTCTCTATATATGAAAGCGGGAGTCGCAAAGATTCCTGACCCCACAATCCTCGTCAATAGCAAAATCATAACGGAGAACACCCCGAGATGGCGGCCATGTGGAACGTCCTCCAGCTCGTGCAAATGAGCCATTGCCGTGGATCCCGTCACGTCCACAACCAGATCGTCCTCCGATTGCGAGGAATTGACCAGGGTTGGTCTTCCGGCTTCCAGATCGTCGTTGGAACTGTAGCTTCTCCCGGGTTTCCGCACCCCCAGCAGCTCCATCTCATCTGTAACCTCCAAGTCATCCTCCACATAGCTCCGAGCAAGCATCTCGGGCGTATCTGCCATCTCCACGGCAAAGTCGTCCTTCGCCATGTGTGATAAACCTTAACGTATCTCATCGCGTCCCCTTATCTGCTCACGTGATACAACACCTTCCGTGTTGTCTCTTTCCCTGACGACATGGTAGTTGTGAAAGCCCGTAAATATTCGTACCTCAAGGACGGCAATTGGGAGGAATTCCACATGCGCACCGAGATCTACGTCACGTTTGAAAATCGCGATCTCCAAATTCACTGGAGAAGAAAATTACTTGTACGATTCCAGTGTTGTAAAACTAACTTAGGATTATTTTACTGTTGACAACTTTTCTGTGAAGATGGTCACCAAATATCCATCGGTTGCGATTAAATGTAAAGATGGCGATGGGGTAACCCAAAAGCATGTCCAGCTCAGTTTTTCCAATCTGGACACGTTTGCCTGCTGTGTGAACGAATTTGAGAAATGGGGCATCAAACCGAAAAGGATTGGGTTGGAAGAGATTGAAACTCAGTATGATTCGCAATTTTCCCAGTTGAGTCAATCGACTCAGCCAATCGATTGGGATTTCACGGATTTGGCTTATCCGTTGTCTCTGGATGCCTTTGAGCCAATGTCTCAATCCACGCAAATCCAATCTCAATTCGATTCGTTAATGGAGAGCCAAAAATCTACAAATTACCAATTGAGCCAGTTGACCCAAATGATGAGTCAATTGCAGTCGAAAGTGTCTACGCAGTCTGATTCGATTCAACCCTTGCTGGATTTGAACTCCTCAGAGTTTGATAAATTGGTAAAAGATGCTCTGAAAAAGCCAGAGTTCCGTAGATTGGTCTCAAGATGTCAAAAACTACGTGGATGGAGGTCAATTGAGTTTAAATAGCCATCAAGGCCAAGATACATAAACCTGCTGCCGACCATTTTGGCGTGCTTGCCCCGTTAGTGCTTTCCTCAGAGCTTGTAGAGTCAAACGAGGCGACACTGACTCTTGAAAAGGTTCTAGTTCTCCAACTAGATCTCGAGGAACTTGTGGAACTTGAAGAACTCGTAGAAATGTTGGAGGCATTCGTAAAATTCGAAAACGATGTTACCTGAGGCAATATCGAGGTCAAACTGGGACTAACCGTTGGAACTGATATTGAGCTTAAGCTAGAAGTTTCCACAGTCATAAAGTATTCAGGCTCATAGAAGGTTGTCATAGAGGCTTCCTCCAATAACGTTTCGTACCAGGGGAAAGCGGTGATGTAGGTGTGGAAGTCTGAAAATGGAAAATTGTCAGCCACCTCCGTCGTAAAAGAGTCATCTGTATAGGTTAAAATCTGGTAATAGAATTGGATGAGGTCTCCAGGAAACGTCATTGAATTCTCCAACATATAGCTGCTATACCTTTCGGGATCCATGGACATGTCCTCTAAAAAGGCGAACAAAAGAGGATTATCGTAGACCGCAGCCATAGTACGAGCTTCGTCAAGCTCGACGGAGAACACCCGTAGAACAAAGAAAAAAAGGAAAAGAAGCATAGCGCATTGAGCTGTGGGTCGCTTTTATACAACTAGTATTTCCATTTTGGGGCTTCAATGGACCCCACAAAACATTTCAACCCACAGTTTCATGCAGCACTTCCCAATTGGTGAAATGGGGCCATAAGTATTTCAGAATTCCATGTTAAAAATTTAATCAACTTATGCAAAGGTTAAGTTTCTCCAATTTTCATTAATTTCAGAAATTCACCCTACCACGCTCATTCCATAAATAACAGCTAGAAATAACGATCAAACAATCTGATGTTTTTTCAAACAACTTATTTGTCATTATCTACATTATATTCAACATCCCCACAGTCCCCATTGTTTTCATTATTTCCAAATTAATCTCCAATTGGAAACATCA
This sequence comes from Kuraishia borneana, assembly GCA_030569035.1. Taxonomy (NCBI): domain Eukaryota; kingdom Fungi; phylum Ascomycota; class Pichiomycetes; order Pichiales; family Pichiaceae; genus Kuraishia; species Kuraishia borneana. The sequence continues at coordinate 43,245 of JAJMJT010000007.1, forward strand.
CGTGCGGCGTAGGGACCCGATGGTCGCTCCCGCTTATCTCACACATCTTCACCCCAATGGATTCTCCCACACATCGTCCCACGCGGAAATCGGTGATACGAAAGAGTGTATTGCACGGTAAACGCAAGAATGGGACGTCTCCGTCTCCGTCGGTGCCGAAACCACCGACAAATGTCACTTTTGCCAAGGACTCATCGGAATATCTAGAGGATTTGATACGGAAAAGTTTTGGAAATTCGGATTTCAAGGACTTACCGGCACTCACATCATCCCAACAGGTGGATTTGCAACTGTATGCGTTGATTGCGCTGCTGATGAAGAATTTCGTCCATGGGTGGTACAGTCGAGTGGCTCTAGATCGCAAAAATGAGTTCAATTCCGAGATTTTGGGAGTGATGGCTCATGTAACTCGAAATTTGCAACAGAGATGTCAAAAAATCGATTGGGTATCGCTATTATTGGACGAGCTACCGATAATTTTGCAGAACCACACGGAAGCTCTCAAAATCGCCCAAAAAAGACGATTTACGAGATTTACGACGTTGGAATCAGAACAGGGCGATTGGTGGAACGATAAATCTGTAGTGGCTTCCGTGACGGAGCTCAATCCTCATTTCGCAATCGACATAAACGATGCGTATGTGGAGAGACAATATAGGACGGTTTTGGCTCGTAGTATCGTATGTTTATTGGTTCCCTTTGAAGAGATGGACTCTCAACTAAGTCAGAAACTGCTTGTTTCCTTGTTTGGAGATCTAATCCTGGGGAACGTCGTAGAAAATCTCAGTGACGATTTCGCCATTTGGGGACTCATCAATAAACTGTGTCAGATTTTGGAGAAACAGAGGCTGAAAAACATGGATCAAACTCCCAAAATCGCCACATTTTCCGAGAAAATCTTGGCTTTTTTCAGATTGTTAGGACATCTGATTGCCTACACCACTTCCGTAATTTCCTCAACGAAAACGACCGACGAGGAATCCGGATTAAACTATTCGATATTCTCCTTTCTCGAATCGCTATTGCAACTTTCGCTGAAATCGCCTCTGATTTTCCTGGTTTTGACAACTTTGAAAGCGTACGGATCCTGCTCGGCGAAATTGTCCCACATTATCAACAATTTCATCTACAATTTAATCTATAAATTTGTCATTACGGAAAAATCCGTGATGATAACCGTGACGAGTCTACGAGGGATGATGTTTCCGCAAGATCAGCAATTCGACATGGGAAAACGCTACATCCCAGCCGATCTTGAAGAGTTGGAAGAGTTTAAATTAAAGACCAAGCGGAATTTGTGGGGAACTTTGCAAAAAACGAGCACGGCACGACTCGCCGTTTATCTGCTGAAAATTGACGAAAAAGATGTGGGGTTGTTCCTGGATAGCTTCCGTAACAAGACCATCAACAAGATCTTGCTGTGGTCAATCTTGGATTTGCTGTTCGGAGCGATTTTCCCCGAATTGTTTGAATATTCCACTTCCGAATTGGAAAACCATGGGTTCTGAAGCCCCAAAGTCGTGTCGCACCCGATGAGAGGATGTTTGTTTACGTTTATAGACCAGCCAATCAAATGAGCCACAGTTTAGTCCGCACACGCAGACGCGTTTGTAAACAACCAAATTGGGACATGTGGTTCTTCCTTGTTTTCTCCCAACGACAACACAAAGATGAGAGAAATTGTGAGTATAACAAGCCCAAAAGACAATCTAACCTAGATTCATTTGTCTACAGGACAATGTGGTAACCAAATTGTGAGTATTAAATTATTTTATCAACAACAACGCAAATGTTGTTGTTTACGTGTCGAATCCACTAACTTAGGGATCCGCATTCTGGGAAACTATTTGTGGTGAGCACGGTCTCGATTATGAGGGAGTTTCTCATGGAACCGAGGAGATTCAAAAGCAAAAATTGAATGTCTACTTCAACGAGGCCAGCAGTGGAAAATACGTTCCACGTGCCGTCTTGGTCGATTTGGAGCCTGGTACCATCGATTCCATCAAGGCCTCCAACATGGGAAACTTGTTCAGACCTGACAACATGATCTTCGGCCAAAGCTCTGCTGGTAACGTTTGGGCCAAAGGTCACTACACCGAGGGAGCCGAGCTCGTCGAGTCTGTCTTGGATTGTGTGCGTCGCGAGGCTGAAGGATGTGACTCTTTGCAAGGTTTCCAAATCACCCACTCTTTGGGAGGAGGAACCGGTTCCGGTATGGGAACTTTGTTGATCTCCAAGATTCGTGAGGAGTTCCCCGACAGAATGATGGCCACTTTCTCCGTTGTGCCCTCTCCAAAGGTCAGTGACACCGTTGTGGAGCCTTACAACGCGACTTTGTCTGTCCATCAACTCGTTGAGAACTCCGATGAAACTTTCTGTATCGATAATGAGGCCCTTTACGACATCTGTGTCAACACGCTCAAGTTGAGCCAACCAGGTTACCACGACTTGAACCACTTGGTTTCGTCTGTGATGAGTGGTGTCACCACCTCGTTGCGTTACCCTGGTCAACTCAACTCCGATTTGCGTAAGTTGGCCGTCAACTTGGTTCCATTCCCACGTCTCCATTTCTTCATGGTGGGTTACTCCCCCCTGACCTCGCTGAAATCCAAATCGTTCAGATCGCTCAACGTGCCTGAATTGGCTCAACAGATGTTTGACTCCAAGAACATGATGGCTGCCAGTAACATCAAGAACGGAAAGTACTTGACCGTGGCAGCCTTCTTCCGTGGTAAAGTCAGCGTCAAGGAGGTCGAGGACGAGATGCACAAGGTGCAAACCAAGAACAAGGACTACTTTGTCGAATGGATTCCAAACAACGTTCAAACTGCCGTCTGCAGCGTGGCCCCCAAGGATCTCGACATGAGTGCCACCTTCATCGGAAACTCCACCTCGATCCAAGAGCTGTTCAGCAGAGTCGGAGACCAGTTCTCCGCCATGTTCCGTAAGAAGGCTTTCTTACATTGGTACACCAGTGAGGGAATGGATGAGATGGAATTTGCTGAGGCCGAGTCCAACATGACCGACTTGGTGGCTGAATACCAACAATACCAAACCAGTACCGACAACGACGAGGAGCTCGAGTTTGCCGATGAGGACCAGATGGTGGAGATGGAGTAATCGTTAGAATTTTTATACCCTGCTATTTTACTGTCAACTCTCTCGGTAGTGCGCATCCGAAATCTCTTATCGGGTTCATGACGTAAGCGATGAAGCGCAAATGCAGCTCGTCCCACAACTCTTTTTCTCTTCCTTCCATGTCGGAAAACGATAGTTTATTGGATCTGAAGGCCCCTGTTTCGCCCACCCTCTTCAATGACACCTCCACCATGGAGGCTGGTGTCATTGTGAGTGAGCTGGCTCACGATATTGGCTCCGATTATGGTGCGGTCGATGTCGAATCGCAACATGATGACTCAGGCTTTGCCGTTTCCAAGGATAAATTGGTCTTTATCTGTTTTTCCATCTATTTGGGTTCGTATTTGGCCGCTTTGGACGGCACTGTGGTCACCACGCTGCTCCCAGTGATGGCCAGCGATCTCCAAGCTCTGGAGAAAAGTTCGTGGATCGCCACAAGTTACCTCTTATCGTGTGCCACGTTCCAGCCATTGTTCGGAAAATTGTCCGACATCTTCGGCAGACGCCCCATGATCCTTCTGTGCGACGCCTGCTTCGTCATCGGATGCTGGATGTCCGCTAAATCGACCTCTTTGGCTCCGCTCGTGGCCGGAAGGTTCATTACGGGGATCGGCGGAGGTGGATTATCCACTCTGTCGACCATCACGATGTCGGATTTGATTTCTCTGCGTAAAAGAGGCCTTTTCCAGGGCATTGCCAACGTATTTTTCGGTCTGGGAGCCGCATCAGGGGGTGTAATCGGTGGATACATGGCCGATAATTACGGCTGGAGGTCTGTTTTCTACATCCAGATCCCCCTGGCCTTTGCCAGTGCCATCCTCATCTCTCTGTTCTTGGTTCTTCCAGAAGGTTCAGCTGGTCTGGGCGTACAGGGCTCGAGTGTGTGGGGTAAATTGGCCCAAATCGACTATTTGGGCTCCTTTCTGCTCGTTCTCAGCTTGACGGGAATCATGTGTGCCGCAGCTTTCGGTGGCCACGAGATTGCCTTCGACTCCAACGCCTTTATCATCTTGGTCGTTGGCTCTCTGGCTCTTTTGGCCCTGTTCGGCTACGTAGAATCGGTCGTAGAACAGCCCGTGATCCCTGTGAAATTGCTCAAGATCCGGACAGTGCTTGCCTCTTCATTTGCCAATTGGTTCGGAACCATGGGGATCTTCTCCCTCATGTTCTACGTGCCTCTGTGGCTGTCGTCCGTTATGGGATTATCAGCCACTGAAAACGGGCTGAGAACGGTGCCAAACTGTTTGGCAACGGCCTTTGGCTCGGTGGGGGCAGGAATGTATATGCGTAAAACTGGTAAATATCTCACCATGTCTCGGATCGTCTGTGTTCTGATGATCGTGGGTGGTTTAATATTGTGTGTCATGACTCCAAATGTCAAGACTTGGGAACAATATTTCCTCATGGCCATCCCTGGAACCGGTTACGCCTGGTTATTGACGGTCACATTATTGGCATTGATTGCCTCAGTCGACATGAAATACCAGGCTTTGACCACCTCCATCCAGTACGCCTTTAGATCGACAGGATCCACTCTGGGTGTCTCTGTGGCTTCTGCTCTATTCCAACACTATCTTCGTTCCAACGTGATCACCAAGATCAACGAGGTTGCTCCCGATGCAATCTCTGCGAATTTGGTGATAAAGAACGCTCTAGAAGGTTCAGATTACATTAGAGAGGCCCCATTGTGGGCAAGAAACGCTCTTATAACGTCTTACGATAAAGCTGGTCACACGGTTTTCTACTACTCAACGATTTGTTTGACTTTAGCTTACGTTTGCGTGTTTTTGATGCAAGAAAGCAAATTACACTCTTCAGTAAATAGGACATAAATAAGATTTATAAGTGATACTCTACAATTCATCCCAATTCATGACAACGTCAAGGTACGTAAATCCTACTAAACCCACGAACTTTCCTTCTACAGCAAACACATTCATCAAACGCTCTCATTGCCAACGAAAGACGACAAACGTCACATATGGCCAAACATTTACAAGGCCACAACACGATTTGACGAGAATTCGTTTGGCAAATGACACAAACAGCCGAATAATCATCATCATCATTTTTCTCTCTACGCTCCATGATCAATTCGTTCAATCTCGATTCAAAGGGAACCGATTTGTTGAACGAGGATCTGGTGACGGCATTACCAGTCAGATGTGCACTCAAGATCTTGGCCATTCTGCTCTCTTGTGGGGTAGTTGGATTGAGAAGTACGGCCAATTCTGAGGGAGGAATCAGCTGAGAAGTGTCTACATCAGAGTCCAATTCCGATTCCGACTCCAAATCCGATTCTTCCACATTGATGTCGATTTCGATTTCAGATTCGTCATCCTCGTCCAGGTCTTCCCCAAGCAGTAATTGAGCATAATCATCGATTTCCTGTCTTGGTTTGCTCACCTTTTTGGGTTCAGGCGTTTTCGACAGATAGTCCTTGATCATCCTCAACAGGGCAACTACGAGTCTACGAGCATCTCCAAATCTCGTGAATAACTTGAGATTCGTGGGAGATGGTTCTATCAGTTCCGGGTTGGCCATATCGTTGGCGTAGCCCTCGACTGAAGTGGCCTGTGGGATCGAGATACTCCCCAGTTCTTTGATATACGAAGCTCTACCTGAAGCATTTACAGCGAAACCTCCAATGGTCATCAAGGTCGATTGGAAATCGTCGGCCAGCGAGATGTTCAACGTCGCCAGATTGTCGGACAACGTGAAAAACGTCAAATCGGAAATGGACCCTTGGAAGATCGCAGCGAGAGCCAAAATTGAAAAACATAAAACCACGATGGAGAAAGTGATCAATTGAGGCAAAAACCCGAAAAAAAGGGTCATGCTCATCTTGGGGAAATCCGAATTGACGAGAATTCTGAAGACGTACAATATAGAGGAAATCCCCATGATAGAGCTGGGAATTAAGCGATAATTTTCCAACTTAAAGATGCCCAGAAGATGGATGATTACGTGGTTTAAAACGGAAATGCCCACCAATACCAGAAATTCCAAATGCAAAGTATCGGATTGAACCTCTTGGAACGCAAGAGAATATTCAAACAGGGTAATTCCACTCTCTACAGCTGGGTCTCGGCCACTGGCTACGGAGGCGAAAGTCTCGAGAATTTGAGACAGACACATCGCCAAATAGAACGGTTTTAGCACCAGGGGACTCAATTGGTCCCCAAATGACATAAAGAGGAACTTGCGAGGCTCAAATTGGACTTTAAAGGGTAGATCGCCCAGGGTCACCAGTCCATAAATGACGCCATAGCTGCCCTTCCAGAGCAGATACAACGCCAGGAACCGCAGAAACACACGCGAAAACACGGGGAGCGATTTCCGCCGCCTGGAGAACGCAAAAACGAGTATCCGATTCAGAATTATCGCCGTGGACATGCACATGGTGGCGTAGGGAGACACACAATACGATACCAGCGATTTCGACCGATCCGTGAACATCCCTGTCTGACTCGCTTGGCTCTTCACCGCCTCGGTGAACGCCTCTACGAGTCTCACCAGTAGAAACGTCATGACTCCACGGAAAGGAAGTGCGATTACCAGAGATAGCTAAGCCCGGCCGGTTACCGGCTACGCGGCCGGGTAACATTTGAGAAGGTGGATTCGATGTGATGCCCCGATTGGGAAATTCCAAAACAAAGCCTATGGTAAATCTCAAATCGGTTTTACACCTTCAATCATGTCGTATACCCCTCGAAAGTTTCAAAATATCGACCCGTTTGACGAGTCACCTTCGAAAACGGCATTGAGGTACTCTCCAGCTGTAAATTTCCGGAAATCCGCAAACGAACCGGAAAATTTCCGGGAGAGTGACGATTTTGCCAAATCCGATAACGGGATCATGGCCCAATTCGTGGCTGCTGCCGATTTGGGTGAGTCGGGAACTCCCAGAAGCAAATACACGAGGATGGAATCCCCCAAGAGATCGGTCCATGTTTCACCTAGTCGTGAATTAACGTCTTCAGTTGGTTCTGGAGAAAGAGTCTTACCTCCACCCAAGCCCATTTTCTCTGCAAGCACTTTCAGAGCAGCCAATTCCGATGTGGAGCTTGAAAGAACGAGCACTTTGGGCTCAGACCCTTTCAGTGACAGAATTAGTGAAAAAGGCTCCAAACTCGAATTGGAATCTGTTTTCAGTGAAACCACGGCAATCTCTGAGATTGACAATAACGTCTTTGAAAAAGTGCCAAGCGACTTTCAACCTAGAAGAGAAATCAAGGTGACCCAAAAGACTTTCCACTCGAAGAACGGAAACCTGGTTCTGGATAACCCAATTCCGTCCACTCTGAGTCAGTTTCTCCCTCAAAAAGGCGAGGATGAATTCGATTACATGCGTTACTCAGCTGTTACGACGGGGCCAGACTCCTTCCAAGACTCCGGTTTCAGCTTGAGAGCCAAAGAGCTCAACCGTAGTACCGAGTTGATGGTTTGTATCACCATGTACAACGAGGACGAGGTCGCTTTGGCAAGAACCTTACATGCTGTGTTCAAGAATATCGCATACTTGGAGAAAAAGAAGAACAGCTCCAAATGGGGGCCCAATTCTTGGTCCAAAGTCGTCGTCATGATTGTAGCAGACGGAAGAGATAAAGTGAAACCCGGAGTTTTTGAGCTCTTATCAGCTATTGGAGTATACCAGGAGGGAATTGCTAAATCGTTTGTCAACTCTAAACCCGTGGAAATGCACATGTTCGAATATACAACCCAATTGAGTGTTGATGAGAACCTGGTCTTTGCCGAAAAAGGCCTTGCACCGGTCCAAGTTGTTTTCTGTATGAAGGAAAAGAACGCTCAAAAAATCAACTCTCACCGTTGGTTATTCAATGGTCTCTGCCCCGTTCTGGAACCTCACGTAACCATCTTGCTGGACGTGGGAACTGTTCCCCACGAAAGTGCCATCTACCATCTTTGGAAATCTTTTGACCTGGATTCCAACGTGGCCGGTGCTGCTGGTGAAATTTTGACCATGAAGGGCAAATGGGGTCGTAATTTATTGAACCCAATTGTCGCTTCCCAAAATTTCGAATACAAAATGTCAAACATCCTCGATAAACCCAGTGAGTCCGTCTACGGTTACATCTCTGTGTTACCAGGAGCTTTAAGTGCTTATCGTTATTCTGCTCTTCGCAATCATGATGATGGCACAGGTCCCTTGGCTTCCTACTTTAAAGGAGAAAGAGGCTACAATCAAGAACAGAAGACTGACATCTTTACCGCAAACATGTACCTTGCTGAAGATCGTATTCTTGCATGGGAATTGGTCGCGAAAAAAGATGCCAAATGGGTTCTGAAATACGTAAAAGCAGCTAAAGGTGAAACTGATGTACCAGACACTCTTTCTGAGTTTATTTCTCAGAGAAGAAGATGGTTAAACGGTGCCTTTTTCGCAGCCATGTATTCGCAACTCCATTTCTTCAACATCTGGAAAACCGATCACTCGTTGCTGAGGAAGTTGTTTTTCCACTTGGAATTTTTCTATCAATTTGCGCAAACCCTCTTCTCTGTTTTCTCCGTGGCCAACTTTTATTTGGCCTTCTATTACCTCGTGGGAGCATTGAGTGACATCACCAATGCCGGGTTTTGGGTCTTCCAAATCGTAAACTACATCTGTCTCTGTTGTCTGGCCTCCATGTTTGTCATCTCTATGGGAAACAGACCTCAAGGAGCTCCTAAATTGTACATGTTATCTGTCGGGATCTTGACATTCTGTGGAGTTTTCGCCATGATCTGTGCCTTCATCTACATGGTTCGACTCATTCAGTTGAATGAACTGGGAGAGGTTGAAGGCCCAACTTTTGCCAATATCTGTGTGAGTTTGGCCTCCACTTATGGACTCTATGCATTGATGAGTGTCTTGTACATGGACCCATGGCATTTGATCTCGTCTTCGGTCCAGTATTTCCTCATGCTACCATCCTACACATGTCTTTTACAAATTTACGCTTTCTGCAACACTCATGACGTTTCCTGGGGAACGAAAGGTGACAACAATCCTCACACCTCTTTGGGTAACGCAACGGTAACAACCATGAACGGCCAAGAAGTTGTAAAGGTGGACATTGTGGGAGATCAACGTGATATCGACTCAGTTTACTCTGAGGTGCTTTACAAATTGAAGGAACGTAGAAAGTTGCCCATCAACATGAGAGAGGGATATGTGGAGAGACCAGGACCAGGAATGGACGATTATTACAGAGATGTCCGTTCTAGAGTCGTTTTGGTCTGGCTGGTTTTGAACCTGGTGTTGGTGATGACCGTTACTCAGGTTTACGAGCCAGGCTCCATCAATTCCAACAAATACCTGGTGACAATCTTGTGGAGTGTGTTTGCGTTTGCCCTCTTTAGAGCCTTGGGATCTTTAACCTATTTGGGTCATCTGATGTTGAGAAGAGTGGTGATGGAGTACAATAAATGGCAAAACAAGAGAGAGAACGAGGTTGAGTACGATTAATACCATTAAATATTTTCCAGTGTAGATACAAACTATGAATAAATTACAAACTGCTAACCCTTTTTTTCAATTCCCGCAAATCCTCAAAGTCCCCTAAAAAATCATCGTGGCTCGGAATGGTATTCAACCGATTGCTCGTCAAGCTTTGCGTAAACGTTTCTAATAAGCTTTCCCTTGGAGTGGAAACGGTGTGACGACGTGGAAACAACGAAGGTAATTTACTTGACGCACTAGCAAATAAGGATTCCTCACTGATTGACGTCGCCGCAGTGCTTTCAGACATATTGTCAGTGATGCTACCTAAACTTGGAGTGTTTTGGGATTCCCTGTGCCAATGAAAGATTTCCAGAGGTTCGTGGGGGGCCAATTCAAACGAGTCCAAGGCTTCCGAGTGGTTTAAATCTGAATTACAAACTGGAAATTTAGAACGGAATTCTTTGGCCTTTGATTCCAAAAAATCCGTTTGTTCTCTGGTGATTGTGGCTGTTTCCAACGCCTTCACCAGATTAACTAGATCCAGATTACATTCTAGAGGTTTAGATAAATAAACTTGACAGACCAGAGTGGAATTAGCGAATTTCAAGCTAATTGGTCTGAAGGATAAATCCGGTTCGTTCAAAGACGCACAGAACCGGATAAACCAATCGGGTTCGTTTGTCCTAGTAGGAAGTGACCAGCACACCCCATAAACCCTTTCAAAAACGGAGGTGATCGCCTTGAAGCAAAAGAAAAGCTCATTTTCCACATCGAGCGAAAGAATGAGAGCACGTCCGAACATCAGCAGTCTCGTCACCCATCTCGTCAAACGAGGATTGGGTAATTCCCAAAGAAGCAGATGATGCAAAATCAAAGTGATTTCTCCGAGTGATTCCGAAGACAATTCAAACCGTTTGCTAAGATGCATCAACTGCGCCACACTCACGCAGTTCAAGTGGCTGTACCGATGCAGAACTAAACGGAAAAGTTTCGTATCGAATTCTCTCATCGGTAAAAATGCAAATTTCTCACTGAAAACAACCCAATCATGCAAGTGGTCAAACCTGTTAAACCCCAGATCTGCAAAATCAACTTTTTCCGGTTCGATTTCTCCACCATTGGATTCAATCCCGTTGAACGGATTGGTATTGATTCCGCGATACGTTTCCAGTTCCCGCTCCAATTGCACTATGCGCTTCTCCAAATTTTTCGTATATCCCTTGGGAAAGGAGTTCCGAGTCAACTTATCCGAAATCCGACATTGGTACCCAATTTTATTGCAACTCCCACAGGGTAACTGTCCGTCACACCTAATTTTTTTAATCCGACACCTGTCACAAGCTTGTGATATGCGTTTTTGACCGTCAGGTAATTTAATCAAACTAAATTAGAATTAATTCATTACATTACTTACTGCATTATTTGATGGTAACAGGGGTAAATTCCCTTTATAAATGTACCCCGGATTCGGACGAAAGGCAAAGTTGCTTTCCTTGCGTCATAATCCGGGGTCATGCTCGGATTCATGCATCAACACCGACTCACAAGGAATTGGTGAGCACACGCACGACGGGATTGATTGAGCTTAAAACCACCATGACGGCTCCAAAAACGGTGAAACTTAAAGAGCTAACACTAGCAGCTTTCGGATTGACGCTCAATAAATGGGCCGTGCTGACAGCTCCACAATTTAACCCCATGGTGATCCCGGTCACCAGATCTGAATGCAGCCTCAAAAGCCGCAGCATTGCCTCTCCTGATAACACACCTATAATTCCCGATAACACAGTAGTACACGCCATTAAACTCACGCTACCTCCCAAATTTTCTACTAATGGGGTTCCGAGGGCAAGCGTGACAGATCTTCCGGTGAATCCGAGGGCTAATTCGTGTGAAATGGAAAGTCTAGAAACAATTGGTGGAACCGCAAAAAACGATATGGCACAACAGGCCAACAAAGGTATGAAAACAACGAAAAAATTATCCCTCAATGCATGACGATATTGGAACATCGGTAGACTCAGCGAAACAATTGAGACATCCATTAAAGACGCAAGCAAATCACCGCATCCGGGTAAATAAATCGAGTAGTTCCGGTTAAATAAATTGAGGTAAGTACGACCATTCCGATACTGTCTCAACGCGTCGAGAAACCCACGTCCAGCGATTTTCGTGAAAATTAAAATGATAAGCAATTGAATCCCGAAGGTAATCAAGATGGGATGTGCAAATTTACGCCATTTGGCCGGGACAAGCAGTAAAAGTTTGAAAATCACCACTGTCGACCCCAATTGATAGGGCAATGAATACCCATTAACAAAATAAACGGGGATTCCAATCAAAAATAGCAAAACGTACCCATACCAATCGAAGTATTGGAGGAATTTCTGTGTAGTCGTGCGTGCCTCACCAGAAGCCGCACCCTCCTCCACTTCACCGTCAACCTGTGTTAATCTCCTCTCTAATTCCAGATCAGACTCGGCCTGATCATCGTGATCAATCTGTGGGGTCAAGGGCTCGACGCTGGAATTGGACGAGACCACATTCTCGCCCAATTGGCCGGGTTTCACCGTCTCCACACACACCCGGTTCTCCAAGTCATCCTTCGGTATTCTCCCCACGATTTTATTCTGAATTACCTCCACAAACATCGTCAAATACCCTATGAATGCGAAAAGCGTGCAATACCCAATTATAAAAATGGCCATGATGATAAAGGCCTCCTTAGCACTGACGTGGGGGGAAAGAGGTAAGACGACGAATGCTGGCACGAAGTAAATATTCATCCACCTCAAGCTGAACCCACAAGGTACCTCCAAAACCTTCAATATGGGTCGTGGGTCCACCAATAGAGCGGTCGTGCACAGCCACGCAAATTGGATAAGCATCACTGCCACAGATGCTGGGAATCTAATTCCCATTTTGTCGATGGCTCTTTGCGCCCCGTATAGTAAAACCAGATAGAGCACTATGCCTATCGGCGTCAACACGTACGGTCTCACCAAAGAGCGGGGAAAATCCATGGAGACAGGGGCTGCCACTCCCGTTTTGTACCTTCTCACTGCGGGATACCGTGGGGGTCCACTCGGCCGTGCCGGTGCACTACCTGGTCACGTGACACACCGGTCTCGGATGGAGGGAACCCCGGACTGTTGCTCGCGTGATTACGTGGATCGAATTATTTTACTTTTATTAGCTAAACGTCATTAGTAGTTTACCCGGGGTCATCGTCACATTCTCGGGGGCTTTTCTTTTGATGTTCCATTCTATGCCTTTGTGCGGCTCGTTCTTTTCGCACCGCTCAACCAACCAGGCGATTTCCTGTTGGTCACCGTGTTTGCGTAAAAATCGTAAAAGTGCAACGTAGGTGTCCCCATCGTACGGATCTTTCTCTAAAGCCATGTCAAGAAACTTTTTAGATTTGCTTACGTCAGCATCACGTAACCACAGGCTTTTCGAGATTGCCACGAGCATTCTTGGGTTCTCGTTAGTTGTCTTGAGCATGTTGACGTATGCTGCTTTTCTCTTGGATTTCGTCTCGAGGAGTTGCAATTGCAGCTCCAAGAGCACCGTGTTTTGTGGAGCGAGTTTGAGTGCGGCGCTCAGTTGGGTGGTCCAATTTGGGTTATGACGTTTTTCAAGGAGAGTTTGAGCCACGAGAAGTTCCTCATTTTGGGGTAAAATGGTCAGGGCGCGATCAAGGATGGATCTCGCACGAATCAGCATTTTAGATTCGTAAATTTTGGAGTACTCTATCCATAAAATCGGCACTTGGGAGCAGTTTTTCGTTGCTTTCTCGAAGGCTACCACCTGAAGTTCACCCGAAAGCATTTGGCATAATTGCAGGTTCAATTTCCAGTTTCCAGGGTACAATTCCAAGCCTTTTTGGGCCAATTGGACGGCTTTTTCCTGGAGATTCAGGGCCCGGAGCCAGTGTATGTATTTGATAAACACACGCTCGGTATTGAGTTTGATGGCTTCTTCAAACAATTGTGTAACTTTCTCCGGGTTATTGTTCAATGTTTCGAATTTTATCGATGCAAAGTAGGCATCCTCTTCTGGGAATTGTTCCAGGGCCTTTTCCAGGATCTCACGGGCCCTTTCAAGGTCATTTTCCTGCCATTTGTACTTGGCAAACCGCAGAAAGCTGATTAAATTGGGCTCCACGCGAATGAGCAGCTCGAAATAATCATCAAGATGCGGCTCCGGAGCGTCCTGCTCAAATTCGTAGAATTCGTCGAGATAATCCGGCTCTAACTCGATAATTTTCCGATAAACAGACCGGATGAGACGATAATTCTGAGGATTTTGACCCTTCAGCCGTTGCAAACAGCTGAAAAGTTCGCTTAGAGTGTAATTGTTCTGTAGAATCACATCAGAGATATCCGGATAATTTTCCAGATAGTCAAGCCACTTTCCTTCGGGGAGTGGCTCTGCGTGTGGCTGTGTCAATCTCGTTTTTTCCAGCCACAGTTCCGGGAGATCTCCCAATTCCACAATAGCGGCATTACACGCTTTCAGAGCATCGTCTGTTTCCTCGTGAGCTGCCAATTCCTGGATCAATTTTACGTGCAACTCCAAATCGCCGGGAATCAACTCGATCGCCTTTCTTAAGCTCCTGGGACGCACACTACCGTCCTGAGTGTCCAGAAGTGCGAGCCACAATTGTTTTTCGTCTGGAATATGCGTGATTGCCTTCTGCAAAACTCTACGTTTCATCGTATCATCCTCAAGCTCTGCGGCTTTCAGCCAGAGGGCCACACTTTCAGGGTTAAATTGCAGTCCTTGTGCCACAATCGACTTCGCAGACGTGGAATTGAGCCTTACACTTTCCAACCAAACCGATTCTGCGTGTGGAAACCGGGTCGTTGCCTCGCTCAGAAGCGATCTTGCGGCTTTCAAGTGGTTAAACTGCTCTTCTAGCCTCGCACTCGCGATCCAATGGGACGCACGCGGTTCGGATTTCCGTAGATTGCTGAGAGCAAGCTTGGTCTTCTTGTAGTCCCCGAATTGCGCCGTTTTCCGCTCGATATCCTCCAAATTTTGCAGGTAGTCCGATTCGCTTACGTCATCCGTATTGGTGGCCACACTACCTAGTTTGAGATCCAGCAGCGTTTCCTTTGCCTGTTGGACGCTCAAGGAGTCTGGAACTCTGTAGAACCGTTGTGTCTCTTGCAGTAGTTTCTTTGCCCGTTTATTGCGTCGCGTAAAGTCTCCAGATTCGGGCAATTCCATCCATTCTTCGGCTTTCACGGAGGCCAGGTTCCGTTTGAGGTCCTGGAATTGCGAGCTGATGGCAGATATCGAGTCTGTGACTGTTGAATTGGCATCATTAACGTTGGCTTTGTGCTTTCTCTTGATGCGTGCTTCCACCATTTCGTACACGTGATCAGCGTCGTGGTCGTGTCCGTCACCCAATAAGCCTGCCTCGTCACCGGAAACGTCGTCAAACCGGTCGTCGTCGTCGCTGAGCCTCGCCTCTCCCAGGTCCTGCTGTGTGGTGAAACCTGTGGCTCCTCTCCCGAGCCCTGCCACGTACCCTTCCGGCGCCTCTTGGTCCAGAAACGACTTGCGCTCCATCAAGAAAACAGGAGAGAGTACACGACGATGTGGCCGCACCTGGTGTGCACCGCTCATCACGACGCCGCACGGGTCGTGCTCATCTCACTCGAAATTTTTTGTCACTCTTCCCAGATATGTCCAAGAGAGCCGCTGAAGAACACGAGCAAACGGCTCGAGTCCAAAAAACAGAGGAGGGAGACTTCTCTGTGGACCGTACCATCGAGGATGACGTCGAAATGGGCGAATTCGAGGACCCCTACGGCGACGATATCGAGTCTGAAGAGATTGTGGAACTCGATTCAGAGGACGATGGTGAGGACACGACCGAGAAGGAAGTTGTGGAGGAGCCAAACCAAGAGCTGTACCTCCCCCACCGGTCGAGACCACTTGGAGCGGACGAGATGCTGGAGCCAGACCCCACTGTTTACGAGATGTTGCACAGAATGAACTTGCCATGGCCGTGCATGACGGTGGAAGTGCTGCCAGACGATCTGGGTAGTGACAGACTCAACTTCCCAGCCACAGTCTACGCCGCAACAGCCACACAGGCCGGTCGTGCGAAGGACAACGAGCTATTGGTCATGAAGCTCAGTTCCTTGGCCAAGACCCTAGTGAAGGACGAGGAAGAATCGGACGACGAGAGTGACGACGACGTTGATGTGGATCCCATCCTCGAATCCGAGTCAATCCCGCTCAAGAGTGTCACAAACCGCCTTCGTGTATCACCCTTTGCTAATTCGACCGGAGAGTATTTGACAGCTGTTTCTTCCGAATCGGGCGAGGTCCAGCTTTTTGACATCGCACACTACCTGAAATCCTTTGATCAGCCCGGCTACACGGTGCCCAAAAACTCGAAAAAACCAATGCATGTGATAAGAGCCCACGGAAACGTGGAAGGGTACGGATTGGATTGGAATCCACTCGTTTCCACGGGTAGTTTGCTCACTGGTGACGTTTCCGGTCGGGTCTACCTTACTCAGCGCACGACCTCCAAATGGGTCACTGAAAAATCGTACTTTTCTGCATCTGACGCGTCTGTTGAGGACATTCAATGGTCGACATCGGAGAAAACAGTGTTTGCGACTGCTGGAACCGATGGCTTCGTGCGTATTTGGGACACCAGATCGAAAAAACAGAAACCAGCCATCAGTTGCAAGGCCTCCAACTCTGATGTCAACGTGATGTCCTGGTGTAACCAGATCAACTATTTGCTCGCTTCTGGTCACGACGATGGATCCTGGGGTGTCTGGGACTTGAGACAGTTCAAGCCAGACACGACCTCCTACAAACCGGTTGTGTCGTTTGAGTTCCACACGTCGCCAATCACGGCGATCGCCTTCAACCCTCGTGACGAGTCCACCGTTGCCGTTGCCTCTGAGGACAACACCGTGACGTTGTGGGATCTGGCTGTGGAAGCTGATGACGAAGAAATCAAGCGTCAAAGAGAAGAGACGGCCGAGTTGGCCGACATTCCCGCTCAACTGATGTTCGTGCACTGGCAAAAAGAGGTCAAGGACGTGCGCTGGCACAAACAGATCCCTGGTGCCCTGGTTAGTGTGGGATCTGATGGATTGAACGTTTTCAAGACCGTGAGTGTCTAGGTCTGTGTAAGATTAATAATTATAGTCATTGTGTCCACAACGTAAAAGCTGGGTTTCCGGCCGGTCGTGCTTACGTCAGCGATGACGATGAGGTCTCTGCCGATTTTCCAACTATTTTCATGTTGAGATTCGGACTAACTACGCGGTTTTTCCGTGGAGCTCGGTATCAGAGTATGTTTAAGATTGCTGGGGATTACTAATTTAGGTGGTGTTGCGCTCATACACCCTGCGTTGCTCCGGAGGGCAGAGCAAATGACCAAAGAATTTTCCGAGATCGAGTCGCAACTGGGCACGGGGTCTTTCGATGTGGAGAAACAGAAGAAATACGCAAGACTAGCATCATTCAATTCGATTTTCAAAGAGTTTAACGACGAGGTGGAAAATGTCGAGACGTTACGAGCGATGGTGGCGGATCCGCACGACCCTTTGGCCCAGGACGCCGCACAGGAGCTCGAGAGTGCTGAGCCACAGCTGCAAGCCTTGGCAGCCAAATTGAAGACCAGTTTGTTGCCCCCACACGAATTCGCAGACAAGGGATGCATCATGGAGCTTCGTCCGGGCGCTGGAGGCCAGGAGGCCATGATTTTCACGGAGGATTTGATGTGCATGTACCAAAAATATGCGCAGAATCGGTTATGGCACGTCGAGGTTTTGTCCTCGAACGAATCGCCTGGTGGGGGCCTTATGGATGCCACTTTGGTGATTCACGATAATGGAGCGTACGACAGACTACGTCATGAGGCTGGTGTCCATCGGGTTCAGCGGGTTCCGGCGACGGAGGTGAAGGGACGAGTTCACACGAGCACTGCGGCTGTGGTGGTGCTGCCCAAAGTAGAAGGCGTAAGCGAGGAGCGGAAATTCGGGCCTGACGAGTTGAGAATTGACGTGATGAGAGCGTCGGGATCCGGGGGTCAGCACGTTAACACGACCGAATCGGCAGTGCGTATCACGCACATCCCCACGGGGATCGTCGTGACGAACCAGGACGAGAGATCACAGCATAAAAACAAGGCGAAAGCCATGATGGTTTTGAGGGCAAGATTAGCCGAGGCGGATCGGTTGAGCCGCATTGAGCGGGAACGGGCCGATCGAAAAGAGCAAGTTTCCAGCACGGACAGATCAGATAAGATCCGCACGTACAATTTCGCGCAGAACAGGGTCACGGACCACAGGTGCGGATTTACGCTGCACGACCTGGAGGGGTGTCTCGCTGGAGAATCGCTTGATCTGGTGATCGATAAGGTGGCTGAAAAGGAGACAGAGCAGAGGTCTCTGGAATTGATAGCGGAAAATTAGTGTAAATAGTGGAAAAGAACCAAAATTTCTAATGGATTTTATTACCGGATTAGTATTGTGGCTCACACGACTCCTCATCACTTCGGCGAACTTCCATCTTTTTCGTCATTCACCATGGCTCAGTGAGTAGTTTCGCATTCGTCCGACTAACCCAGACAAGTTTTGCTTCTCGGCTCTGGATTCGTTGCCAAGCCCACCGTCGACATTCTGGCCAAGACCCCCGGCGTGGAGGTCACCGTTGCGTGCAGAACGCTCGCCAAAGCCCAGGAGTTGGCTGGGGACGTGGCCCGCGCAATTTCGCTCGACGTCAACGACAGTGCGGCGCTCGATGCGGCGGTCGCCACCTGTGACGTGGTCATCTCTCTGATCCCCTACATCTACCACGCCACCGTCGTCAAGAGTGCCATCAAAAATAAAAAGAACGTCGTCACCACCTCCTACATCTCGCCAGCCCTCAAGGAGCTCGAGCCCGCCATCAAGGAGGCCGGAATCGTCGTCATGAACGAGATCGGTTTGGATCCCGGTATCGACCACCTCTACGCCGTCAAGACGATCTCGGAGGTGCACGAGCAGGGCGGAAAGATCAAGTCGTTCTTGTCCTACTGCGGTGGGCTGCCCGCCCCGGAGGACTCGGACAACCCCCTCGGCTACAAGTTTTCGTGGTCGTCGCGTGGAGTTCTGCTCGCCCTGCGTAACTCTGCGCAGTACTACAAGGACGGCGAGCTCGTGTCGATCGCGTCCGAGGACCTGATGGCGTCCGCGAAGCCCTACCACATCTACCCCGGCTACGCCCTCGTGTGCTACCCAAACAGAGACTCCACCACCTACAAGGAGCTGTACGGGATCCCCGAGGCCGAGACGGTGATCCGTGGAACTTTGCGTTTCCAGGGTTTCCCCGAGTTTGTCAAGGTGCTCGTCGACATGGGCTTCCTCAAGGACGACGAGAACGACCTGTTCAAGTCCGAGGCCGCGTGGAACGAGACCGTGGCCGCGTACATCGGAGCCAAGAGCGCCTCCGAGGCCGACATCTCGGCCCGCATCGCCGAGTTGACCGTCTTCAAGTCCGACGACGACAAGGCCCGTATCCTGGCCGGTATGAAGTGGCTCGGGATGTTCAGCGACGAGAAAATCACCCCAAGAGCCAACCCTCTCGACACTTTGTGTGCCACTTTGGAGGCCAAGATGCAGTACGAGGAGGGAGAACGTGACCTCGTGATCTTGCAACACAAGTTCGGAATCGAGTGGGCCGACGGCTCCGTCGAGACCAGAACCTCCACCCTCGTAGACTACGGTGTCCCAGGCGGATACTCCTCCATGGCCAAGCTCGTTGGAGTGCCCTGCGCCGTGGCCACTCAGCAAGTCTTGAGTGGTGCGCTCAAGGGCCCCGGTCTGTTCGCCCCAATGTCTCCCGAGATCAACGATCCCATCATGAAGACTTTGAAGGACGACTACGGTATCTTCTTGGTTGAAAAAACCATCTAAATAGAGAAATTCGTACCTGAAAAATGTAGGATCACGTGACAGCATCGCCTGGGGACCCTCGGTTGCTACCCCAAGTTTTAGGTTGTTTTTGCCTTTTGTTCATGTCCAAGTCGGTTAATTCGAGTATCGACAGCTCTGGCGACACCGTGGAGGCCAACGTCGAGCCATTGGCGCCTCAGCAACCCAATTCCCCCGCTCCGGCCGTCTACAGACCCGATTCCGAGAGACAGCCGCTTTTGTCACCTGACGACCCGAGTGTTTCGCCTTTAAACGTAAAATTCGTCCGAGTAGCTCGGGGAATCCTGTTTGTGTCGGTGATAATTTCGGTTTGTTGGTTTGTCGTGTTGTTGGTATCGGATTTCGTTTCCGTTCCCGGGTTCAACAATCGCGATCGTAGTTTTTTCGAGCTGGACGTTGTTTTCCTGGCTCTTTTCGCTTCCGTAACGTCGCTCAGCTTTTACACCGTGCCCAGTAAAGTGGAGCGTGTCGTAGGGTACGTCACCGGTGGGTTATTTGCCAGTGTGCTGTTGCTGGTCATTGTAATCGGTCCATTGAGACGTGGACACGGCCTTATTGGCTTTGTCACGTTGCTGTGGACTTTATCGTGCGTAGTCTTTGGAAGTCTGGCTGATTTCTACGTGGAAAAGGCCAAATTCTCCGAGGAAATCCGGTTGACAGGCCGTCCAGAGACAAGAAGGACGTTGTACGAATACGTGGCTATTTCAGTGAGATTTCTACAGAGGATAATTTTGCTGTTATTAGCCTTTTTACTCTGGATCAACGTTGTTTTCTCTGCCTTTGATTCCCGTATTAAGCCATGGGGAAAGGTCGGAAACGTTCATTTGTACTGCGTAAATTCCGAAAAGGCTGGAGAAAAATCTCCAGTTGTGCTTGTAGAGTCGGGACAGTTCACCTCCTCTGAGGAGACCAGTTCCTGGATCGAAGAATTGTATCATCTAAACAGGATTCAAAAATACTGCATTTATGATCATCCAGGAATGGGGTTTTCAGACTCGGCACCCTCTCCCGTTTCCATTGGGATAATTACCGATATGCTCTACGAGGAGCTTATCGCACAGGGCATTGAGGGGCCCTATGTGCTCGTAGGATTCGATATTGGGGGATTATATAGTCGAGTATTCGCCTCAAGACATTTGGACCAGACGGAATCGATACTTCTCGTTGATTCCTGGCCTTCCCAGATGCTTTTGGGGAATCCTTTCAAGGATGGTAAATACGAAAATCTCTCCAAAACCATTGGAATCAGTCCTCTTAGCTCCGGCTTGGGATTGAAGTTTTGGTTGGAAGGAATCATGGCTCCGTTTAGTTTACACAATCTGAAGCAAATGGTTCTCCACAGAGATGGCTCGAACTCGCGTATATTTGGGGATAGCATGGCGTACCAAAGTAAATTTTTAAGGGCTAAACTGCAAGAGCAAATCACGTCAAGCATACTCAGCTTCCACGAGGTTGAAAATGCTGATTCAGAGATTTCCAAACTGCCCATCGCTGTAGCTACATCCAAGTTGATGATTCAAAAATCACCTGCTTGGGGGAAATGGCAACGAGAACTAACTAAATTGAGTAAAACCACAGAAGAATGGCTGGTCACTGATGGTGATCACAAAATTTGGGAAAATCCAAAGGGAAGAAAGGATTTACAGGAACTGTTGGTGGAATTGGTCACTAAATAACTACAAAAATCATGAAAATTATTCTAATGTACACTATCCTCTCAGGCTTTTCAATTTACGTTTCAATTTGGCCAATGGGGATTCACTGGCCAGTTTATCAGCCTCTGCTGTTGAAACCACTTTTTTGACGAGAAGATTAAAAGTTCCTCCAAATGCCAGAGACATGACCGTGGAGGTCAGGATGATTACGTTATAGGGCATACTGAAATCCGGGGTTGGTAGAGTGAGCAGAGAAGTTGTGGTACGGAATTCGTACACCTTCTCACCGTTCTCCAAGACGGAAACGATTGCCGGTTCAATTTCGAACCCGTGATTCGCATCTGGAGGATACTCTGCGTATAACAGCATCGATTTATCGAATTGATAATTCAGAGTTACGGAGCTGTTTGCCTTTACGGACAACAGCAGTTCCAAATGGGTTGGAGATTTACGGTCCACCGCTGGAGAATAGTAAATCTCCTTGATGGGTGAATTAGGATCGGAAACAGAAAAAGTTTCCACTTTACCGTTATCTGTCGTGGTTACCTCGAGACTGTGGAGGTAAATTCTGGCGAACCAGGGCAACGTTTCGAAAAAAACGAGTTCTACGTCGCCTCCAGTGTTGCGGAAATCCGTTCTGAACCCACCAGAGTCCTGGGAATGGCCCGTGAGAGACCGCGACATGATGATCGGAGGTTCTGGGCCGCTCACAACCTTGTTTGTGTCGTTTGAGGCGAATTTAAAGTTGTATTTGGCCTTGGGCTCGAGGTCAACGCACCCGATTTGGTTCAAATTCCCCACATCCACGTCGTCCTTGACTATTTCTACGTCCCATGACGGGTCTACATTGGCACAGACGCGACTCCTGCTACTGAAAGCCGCACCCCCATTGATTACGTTGCCAAACAACGCCAGCAGATCCCATTCCATCTCCGTGTTCTCCCCCAAGGGAAAGCATTGGTACGAATTGAACGGCTTGTCCGGGTCACAGCGCAACCGATCCGCAGGAGTGGGCTTCGGAATCGGATTTTCGTTGTTGTTCAACGTTTTGGGAACGTTTAGGATTACGTCAATCGTCTGTTTGAGGTGGTAACGGCACCGAGGACCATCGTCCTGGGCCTCACACTCCGTCGTGATGTCGATGGCCATGCTGCTCCACTGCGAATTGAACAGCTTGTGACCGTTCAACAAAGACGAAATCCCAGCTTTGCCTTTCGTGGGTATTATCTTGAGAAACGGAGTCAGATTCTCCGTGCAAATCGGCTCGCGGGGTAGTGCGCTGCGCAAAAGATACAGCTGGCTCTCGGGCTCGATCCGGTCGTAGAAACTGGACGACGGTTGCAGACTCATGATCGGGTACGTCGTTATGCTCTCGTCGATGAAGTTGAACGAGGCACAGAACAACCCACTCAGAGAATTGACGAGTCGTGTCCAGCCCGCCAGCGCCGCACGCTTGTCCTCGGCCTCCACGAGACTCCATATTTCCACGCCTGTTCCGCCCGCGCTCGAGCCGTTTCTTGGCAGCGCCCCCCACACTTCTGAGTCCCACCAGCCCTGTGCGAACCTCAGGTGCAGCTCTCTCACCTGGGAGTCGCGCAGAATCGGCCCGAAACTGCGCGGAAACATCGTGTAATGCGTAAAATCGTCAACCCCGTACAAATTGACGTCATTGGAGTCCAATTCGAATTCGAACGACGCCAGCAGGTTGTTCCGGGGCAGAGGCGTCAGCCGCAACGTCTCCTCGAACGGATTCGCGCACGCAAGCCCGAAAAGAAGGAGCAACAAAAGCATACACCACAGGAATGTTGGCTGACACGATACATCGCAGAGGAGTGCACCACCCAATCCGGCACACTTTTTAGTGTGCGGCACAAACGTACAAGTGTAGCTGGCTTGTCACATCTTCTTTGTCATGAGTTACACAGTGCCAAAATCGGTGCAGGCCGAGCTGGAGGCGGAGGCGGAGAACTATGATCCGTTTGCCGATCGCAAGGTCGATTCCAGCAAGGAGTACTTGAAAAGGAAGGAAAATCTGGAGGTTAGCGATGAAAACTACAAAGACCGAATGAGAAGAAAGAAGAGGCGGTGGGACGTGGAGGCAACTTTACCCGAATCGGGCGACAAAATCGACGCTGCGTTGTCGAATTTGGAATCGGCAGCGTTGGCGGTGCCGAAAATCTTGGGGGTCGAGCTGAACGATGAAACTTTGAACAAATTGCTGCCTAAAGGCTACAAAAAATTGGAACAGCCACCCAGCTACGTCCCGAGGGACGACTCGTTGCCGGACATGACGAATTTCCAGAAATCGTCCAACGTGGCCGGTTATTCTGTGCCGGAAACTCAGGTTTATGCGGAGAGTCTCTTGAATCCGGGCCTGATTTCGGAGGTTGAGGGTATCGGCGAGCTTTCCTACTTCCACGACACCGACCTCAAGTGGTTTGGCAAGTTGATCGCCACGAGAGACGTGCCGCTACAGGAAATGACGCTCGAGGAGAGACGCGAGAGCCGAACTCTGAAGCTTTTGCTGCGAATCAAAAACGGAATCCCCCCAAACAGAAGACAGGCCCTGAGGACCATCCAGGACCAATCGCGTGCTCTGGGGCCCAAGGCCATTTTCGACCTGGTTCTGCCCATGATGATGGACAAAACGTTCGAGGACCAGGATCGCCATCTGATGGTGAAGACCATCGGGAGAGTTCTGTTCAGACTGGACGAGCTGATCAGACCGTATTGCCAGAAGGTGCTGGTGGTGATGATGCCTCTTCTGGTGGACTCAGACCTCGTTGTGCGGCTCGAGGGCCGCGAGATCATCTCCAATCTCGCCAAAGCGGCCGGGGTGGCCCACATGATCGCCACGCTGAGACCGGATATCGACCACAGCGACGACTATGTGCGCAACGTCGTGTCGCGCACTCTGGCCGTCGTGGCCCACAGTCTGGGAATCAACGCTTTGCTGCCCTTTTTGAGGGCCGTTTGTCACTCCAAGAAGTCGTGGCTCGCACGTCACACCGGTTCCCGCGTCGTTCGGGAGATGGCTCTGATCATGGGCTCGGGAGTTCTTCCCTATTTGAACCAGCTGGTGAGCTGCATTGGCGACTCCATCAACGACGAGAACCAGCAGGTGAGAATCGTCACTGCCAACGCCATTTCCGCTCTCGCAGAGGCGGTTTCCCCATACGGAATCGAGTCCTTCGACGATTCGCTCCAGGATCTGTGGGGAGGAATCCGTAAACACAGAGGCCGTGGCCTCTCTGCATTTCTCAACGCTATCGGCTCAATCATCCCTCTGATGGACGAAGAATACTCGAATTATTACACAAAAGAGGTCTTCAAGATCCTCGTTAGAGAGTACTCGTCTCCCGATGAGGAAATGAAGAGAACGTGTCTTCGAGTGACTCGGAAATGCTGTGAAACCTCGCTCACCAAGTCGTATCTCGAGGAATTTGTGCTGGAATCGTTCTTCACAAACTTCTGGAACCGTCGTACCGCTTTGGATAGAAGAATCGCCAATCTTTGCGTGGAAACCACCGTTTCCATATCCAAGAAGAGCGGTGCGGCGATTCTCGATCATGTGATTCCCCACCTCAAAGATCCCGCTGAACCTTTCAGACGGATGGCCGTAGACACCACCGACAAAGTGATTACCTCTATGGGCACCACCGACTTGAGCGATCGTACCGTGTACAGATTGGTCGACGGTTTGTTGGTGGCCTTCCAGGAACAAACCACTGACGATATCGTTTTCCTGAATGGATTCGGGCACGTAATCAAGGCCATCGGAGTGCGTGTTGCGCCGCATTTGGCCCAGATCCTGTCGACTTTACTGTATCGTTTGAAGAGTAAAACGCCCGAGGTGAGGCAACAGGCTGCGGATCTGATTACTCAGATCGCTTCTGTGGTCAAGCTTTGTGGCGAGGATGAAATTTTGGGCCGTTTGGGCTCAATTCTATACGAAAGTCTGGGTGAAGTTTATCCAGACGTGCTTGCATCGATCATCGCCGCACTGGCTGCAGTGGTAGCTGCATTGGGACCCGCTAATATGACACCCCCAATCAGCCAAATCCTGCCCACTTTGGTGCCTATTTTGAAGAATAGACACGAAAGAGTGCAATGTAACACCATCGAGCTCATCGGGCTCATTGCTGACCTCAGTAAAGAATTCGTAAATCATCGAGAATGGATGAGAATCTCATTCGAATTGCTGGAAATGCTCAAATCCGGTAAAAAATTTATTAGAGTCGCTGCAAACGACACTTTCGGTTACATTGCCAAGGCAATTGGCCCCGCAGACGTCTTGGTTACCCTTCTGAACAATTTGAAGGTACAGGAACGTCAATTGCGTGTGTGTACTGCAGTGGCCATTGGAATCGTAGCAAAGACGTGTCTGCCTTTCACCGTTTTACCGGCATTGATGAACGAGTATCGTACTCCGGAAACCAACGTTCAAAACGGTGTCTTGAAAGCGATGACTTTCCTGTTTGAGTACATCGGGGAAATGGGTGCTGACTACATATATTCTGTGGCCCCACTTCTGCAAGACGCACTCGTGCATCGCGACCTGGTTCATCGTCAAACCGCTGCAACGGTGATTAAGCACGTAGGAAACAGTTCCATTGGACTCGGTTACGAAGATGCATTCATGCATTTCCTAAATTTGCTTTGGCCCAACATTTTGGAAACGTCCCCCCACGTTATTCGTCGTGTCATGGATGGAGTGGAAGGATGTCGGAATGTACTAGGTGCAGGCATACTGATGAATTACCTAATTGCCGGATTATTCCATCCGGCTCGTAAAGTGAGACACGCCTATTGGAGAATCTACAACGAAATGTACGTACAAAGTTGTGATGCCATGGTGCCTTACTATCCTGCTTTGGAAGATGTGAAGCCTCACATCGAACAGGATTATGAAATCCCCAAACTACACGAATTTACCGTTTGGATCTGATTCGGTATGTATACTATTTAATTATTCCGTCCCAAAAAAATCGTCTAGACTTTGTAAATTTAATTTACGGGCCGTGGTGGCCACCTCAGATTCGAATCGTGGGGGAGGAGTCGAATGGGTCGAGGCTGACCCCATGGAAATTGTGTTTGCAAAGTCGCGGACCTGTGATTTTTTAGTTCTCAATTTCACATAATAATTCAGATCTTCGGCAGCCCATTCAGGAGAGTCGAAAAATTGAGAAACACGAGAGTTAACCGTGTTAGAAGTCACGGGACTTGGTTTTGTCACTTGCAGAAACAGAGCTGCCAGTTCTACATCTTCCAATTTTTTACTCAACTCCTCCGAATTGCCTTCCAACAGGAAATCTATGGAAGTCAACGAGGTGGAGTTAGGAACACCAGCCAAAATGTTTGGTAAGAGTTCCCCCAGATTACGGGCACGGTCGCGGATATCCAATTCCGGATCAAACCGACTCAGATGCAATACATAGTTGAATATTTTGCTTTCTGCACATGCGAAATCGAAAGGAAATGAACTTCCTGACAATTTGTGTGCATAAAGCACTCTGCTGAAAAGTTTGGCGGAAAAAAACAGAATTTGTAGTCTCGTTTCCGGTTTTTCCTGGCTGAATGAAGATGCGGCGTCCCTCAGAATGTCCACCAAGCAATTGGTGAGCAAAGCGGTGGGCCCCATGGAATTATCCGATTTACTAATTTGTAATTGATTACTAAACTCACCAAGCAACCATAGCACGGTGGCTCTCGCGTTTTCCTCTTTGAGTTTTGGTACCAGCTTGATCAGCACACTACTATTGGAGATCAGGTCGTGCTGGACGATAAACCGGATTCCCGTGACAATTTCTCCGGAGATTGCTGGTTCGAGGGATGATAGCAACCAGTTCAAGACTTTTGTCACGTTTTCTGTGGTCAAATCCGACGACGTGGACAATTGACACAGATTTTTAATGGCAAATCTCTTGACGTCGTGCTCTGCCGAATTCACGCAGTACTTGAATTCGGTAAAGGCACGATCAAACGACTCGTTTGTCGTTAGTCTCGCCAAAATCACCAACTTCAAGTTGGAACAAGCCACTGTTTCACCTGGCAGGTAGTGGAGGCTGGAAAGAAACGAATTTCCAAAAGCGAGCGGCAACTGGTCAAGCACAACGAAGACGGTTTCCAGGGCAGCCTCTCTCGTTACGTAATCGTTGGAGCTCGTGAGCCGCACGAGACATTTATCGAGTTTAAACTCCTCGAATTTGGCAGGATTAAGCTTAAGAATTGCTTTTGTCAGCGATAACAGTACGCATGGAGAAGGGGTGTAGACTATGCTGTGCCAACTGTCCAAAAATTCAAACTCCTTGGACCCCTGGGGAACAAACAATCTACAGTAGTCTACGACCAAATCCAACGCCACACTTTTCGCGAAATCGTCCAGCTTGGGCAGCATGGTGCAGATATGGGTGAATTGGTCGTGTATCAGCTCGAAATTTCCAGGGAACGACTCCGTGAAGCACACCAGAGCCGCACCGAGCACTTTCGGGTCCTGATCGCATAACAGCTTGCGCAAACTCTCTTTCAACTGGACTGAATTGATCTTGTTTGTGTCAAGCAGCACGAGTTTAGAGATGGCAATGGCTGCAGAGCTACGAACTAGTGGAGAACCGTCTCCTACGGATTTACTAAGGCTCAAGACCTGGATCGCCAGAATAGCGGGAATGGCTATCCCGGTCAAGACACGAATAGCCAAAGATCTGATCAATGGAGACCGATCTCCAAGGCTTCTCTGTATGGCATTGATGGCCAACAACGAGGCGTCCTGTTCCACGTGGTTGAATTTGAGCAGAAATTCAAAGACCAATTTCCTCAAGGTCAAATTAGACGAATTTATCGATTTCAAAACGTGCGGGAACAGCTCCTGATCAACCATTTTTTCACGAGTGTACCTCGATGTCACGTGCCGCAGCGCCGCAAGCCGCTCCTTCTCGTTTCCGTCCAGCGCACGACGAATCTGGGACTCGTCTAGCGGGCGACCGTTGAAGAGATCATTGATTGCTGCGGTGTTTATGGGGGTTGAGGTCCCGGAGAGCGCGTCCAGGGTCAAGTCCCGCGCGCTCTCGAGCATCAACGAGATGTTTCGAGGAACCTCCATGGTGAAGCCGGGAGGACAGCATCGCAGAGACGTATGTGCGGTAGTGCACTGCACAACTCGGTCAATTGGGAGTTCCGATCTTGGAGGGCGGGAACGAGCTAACCAAGAACGAAATAGTTGCTTTATCCATTGGTGGTTGTTCACAGCTACTGAGAAGAGTATCGATCTGGTTAATTTTCGTTAAATTTTCAACTGAAATATCACGTGCTTGAGCCGCACGAGCGGAGAATGGCAATATGGGCAAACAGAGAAACCTAAACGACGAAAGCTCTCGCCAGTCTATATGATCCCCCACAATCAAGCTCCTAAGAAGTTTACAATCTATCTCACGCTGTGGAGGCGCCAATTGCCGGTTTGCCAGTTTCACATGGGCCCAACAACGCCGACTGGTCTGCACACTACCAACCACATCTCTGCGCCGACACGCAAGCAACTCTTCTCATGAGTGAAGAGGAGAGCGAACACCCTCTGAAGAAGAGTATCTCAATTGACTCGTTCCCGTTCAGGCTGTTCAAGAAGAAGCGTGAGCACGACGAGGAGTCGATCGACTCGGACGAAAGCGACGACGACCGGAAACGCCAGAAGGTCGTGGACGAACCGGTGGACGAAGAGAAGCTGGACGGGGCTCTTGACCCGGAGTTCAGACACCTGAGGCCCGTTGGATTCCCCTTAAATCCTCCTCCCGACCGGGAAATCAGGGTCTATGCCGATGGGGTGTTTGATCTGTTCCATCTGGGTCACATGAGACAGTTGGAGCAGGCTAAAAAGGCGTTCCCCAACGCAAAACTCGTTTGCGGGATCCCCAACGACATCGAAACCCACAAAAGAAAAGGTCTGACGGTGCTCACCGACATCCAGAGATACGAGACTTTGCGCCACTGCAAGTGGGTCGACGAGGTGATCGAAAATGCGCCCTGGATCGTCACTTTGGACTTCCTCAAGGCCCACAATATCGACTACGTGGCCCACGACGATATCCCATACGTTGCTGACGGCCTTTCCGATATTTATCAGCCCATCAAGGAGGCTGGAATGTTCATAGCTACGCAGAGAACCGAAGGAATCAGTACCTCGGACATCATCACGAAGATCATTCGCGACTACGACAAGTATCTGATGAGAAATCTGGCTCGTGGAGCCACCCGTAAAGAGCTGAACGTGTCCTGGCTCAAGAAAAATGAGTTGGATCTCAAGAGACAGATTGCGGATTTCCGCCAGTACTTCCGTAAAGGGTCTCGTAACTTAAATCGTGCATCCACAGATCTCTATTTTGAGGTCCGTGAGTTTTTGCGCAGCAGAAACCTGTCGAGAGTGTCCACGAACGACTCCTTTCTCCGTAAATTGGGCTCTCCAGCTGCAGATTACGCCTCGAAATTCAACGGCAACGAACAGATGAGAAACAGGTCGTTTATCGGCAACTTCAAAGACTGGATGTCCCGGGACGAGAGTGATTTCGAGTCTGAAAGGAGCCCCAGTGAGGAGCGGGAAGAGATTACCGTAGCAGAAACGAGCGATTATGAGGATGCCAGTGCGGCGCAACCCCAGGATTCGAAAGATTCCGACGAGTAAAAGCATAATGTCATGAGCTTAACGATGTAGACCAAATAGGCAATTTTGCGAGCTTCCCCCGGACTCTCTTGAAATCACACCAGCACGTTTCTGTGTGTCTCCTTAGCCAAACCCAGCTGTAAAATACTCAAAATTCTTATCGACAGACGACTCACATTGAAAAAGTGAGCCGCATCTGTGTCCATCTTTACCTCAACTCTCCTACCGTCATGCCCACCATAGCAGATATCAAGTACATCGAGCCCACCGGATTGCACAACTGGGTTGTCTCCGGCAAAACGCAACTAGGAGGATCTTTCTTGGTAGTGGACGTCCGCGATTACGATCACGTCGGAGTAAGTGTTTTTGTTTCCTGCTTACGTCAGCACATTTTGTATGGAGTCGCTAACTTAGGGTCACATCAGGGGATCATTCCACGCTCCTGCCAATGAATTCGCCAGTTATCTGGCACAAATAGATGAAGTTGTTTCTAATGGTGGTATTTCTGATGTGGTGTTCCACTGTGCGCTCAGTCAGCAGAGAGGTCCCACGTCTGCTATGGCTTACATAAGACACATTACGAAAACTAATCAGAACGTAAATGTTTGGATTTTGAGAGGTGGATTTGTTAAATGGCAAGAATTGTATGGTAAAGAGGACGTTACGGAAGCCTATAATGAGGAGGTTTGGTCTAGTTGGTAGATACATAGTTAATCATTCGATCAAGATTTAATCATTCTCCAAAATGCAATCATCAGGGCCCCCGCAATCAGTAATCTCATTTGCATGAATTGTCTCACAAACAGTTCGTAAACGAATTTTTGGGGTTTCATTTCCTCGAGAGTTTCGAGCAAACGCAATCTCATGGAGTCTCGAGAGAACTGGGTCTTTACTCTTTCAATTGAGCGATCTCCAGCAGCTTTTTTCTCTGCTTCCGACATGTTGAGAGCGATTTTGAGCGTGGAAGCCCATTGCGAAACGTCACTCTCCACGGTGAAACCGGTCCAGTTCTCGTCGGGATAATTTACGATTGTTTCCAGAGGACCTCCAGTGTTCGTGGCCAGTACTCGCTTGCCCTGTCTCATAGCCTCCAGAGGCACGATACCAAAGTGTTCGTAGCATGGTGTATAGAGCAACATTTCACAGCGAGAAATGAGTGCGTCCTTGACACCGCTAGTCACGGAGGGCAAGAAGTAGACCTGAACGTTACGTGGGGCCGCTATGAGTCGACCTCTGATGGAAACACTACGAAGACTAAGCTTCTCACACAGCTGTTCGAGCTCGATGAGATGCTCTACGTTTTCTCTTACTCGCGCGTCGTAGCCCCCACAAACGACCAATTTTAGGTCTGATTTTGCGGACTCTGACTGCAGATACTGCGCAAATGACTTAATTGCCAGAGCCACGTCCTTTTTACGCTCAAATCGGTTGATGGACAACAAAATTCGGGATTTTCCAAAGAAGCTGGAAACTTCCTTGACAGAATCGCGATCGAGTTTCGTCGTGGTCTCCACACACGGATAAATGACCTTTGGATCGGGCAGATTAAACGTGCTGCGGAACACCCCACCGGTGAAATTCGAGTTGACTACAATCTCGTCGGCACAGCCCGTGGAAAATTCCTCGAGCTGGTCGAAAAGCTTACGATATAACCCTTTGATCCCACTATGGTCTGCCAACAATTTGTCGGGGAAATGGCAGTAGAAAAGGATGCGGGCATCTTTTCTTTTGGCGTAGTGCAGAATAGGAATACAATAGGCCAATTGGTCCACTACAAAAACGTCGTAGGTCTCGATTTCCCCACTGAAAATGAGCCAGGACGTGAGCCACAGTTGCCGCAAAAACGCGAAAATGATGCGGAATTTCCCCAAGAAATTCGTCGGAAGAAAATCTCCATGGACCTGCACTTTGACACGACCATCGGAAACCTCCTCAAAACAGTGCGATTTGTCGCAATGGGAGGTGAGCACTTCGACTCGATGCTCGTCCAGCGCCAACACGGCGTCAACAACCAATCTTTCAGCTCCACCTGCACGGTTAGACATCCAATTAGCCACAAAAACTTACCGATTCCAAGATCAGGGTGAATAAAGGCGATTTTAAGCGACATTCGTGGAATGAAGAGTGTCTCTCTGATCGATGATGCTTCCGGGCGTGTGCCACGCAATTCCCGTTATCTTCGCAGTGTCCCATTTTCATCACTCATGT
Source organism: Kuraishia borneana (assembly GCA_030569035.1). Taxonomy (NCBI): domain Eukaryota; kingdom Fungi; phylum Ascomycota; class Pichiomycetes; order Pichiales; family Pichiaceae; genus Kuraishia; species Kuraishia borneana. The sequence continues at coordinate 75,297 of JAJMJT010000007.1, forward strand.
TGATCCCACCAGAGAGTTTTGGGTTTGTCGAGCTCGGAATTTGTAAGTTTTTTGCTAAAGGGGTCACTAATGAGATCGCTGTGCGAAGATCGATGCCGTCAATTTCGCATTTATTGAAACGTTGGCCCTCCGGTCCATCATCTTGCTCGATGCCGAGAAGCCTCCACGGCCCCTACGAACATTTTTGGAGCAGAACGATATCGAGCTGTTCCAATTAGGCGGTCTCGAGGAAACAGGTCGCAAAATGGAGGATTGGATGGTGTTGAAACCGCAAGTTGTGGTGGAAATCTTCGAGGTCGTGTTCCAATCGGAAAACCACAATCTGTTAATCGTTGATAAATCGGAAACCGTGGTGGGGATCCTCAGGCAGATCCAAAAATGGGCTTTTGCGTCGATCGTCAACGAGTACAGACTCTATTCGGGGAACAGATCCAACTATTTCGCGGAAAACTTTCTCGAAACCGTTTCCGTGGAGCTGGTTCCCTTTTCGGAAACCCCAGACTCACGTGATGTGGCCGTACCGATACCGGAAATTCCAGTAAAATCCTTCCAGAATTTGGATATATCGCTTAGTGTATCTCCTCAGATCCCTCAAAATCTACTTAAATTTGCAGAAATGCGGAAACGGAAGAAAATGACCCATAAAAACGAGATTTCCGTCGATGATGTGTTTGTACGCTATTATAAACCAACAAATAACTGGTTCCATAGGAAAAATGAGCCTATAAAAATTAAATTACCTCGCGAAGAGCAACTGCCCGATTGGTTTCGGAAACAGAGGGACGAATGGGAGGGGGAATTCATGAGCTTAAATAGTTAACGATAATAATGTAGTGAGGTCGTGCCAGCCGATTCCGTTGGCGCTACCAAACTTTCTTTCAATTATGACCTTTACGCCTAGAACTTCAGTTGCCATGAGGAGCCCCACGTTATCCAATTACCGGTTTCTCATGAGTCCCACTGGATACCTACCATTCGATCCAAGATCTGCGCCAAACATGAACCACCAGGAAAAAGTGTCGAAATGGCTCGAGCAAGTGGAGTCGAGCTACGATGACGCTTTCGAGCCTGACGATCTTTACTTCAAGTACAGAGAAGTTGTTGAGTTGACTGAAGATCAAGGATTAAATACTTTGAGCACTGAGGATCTCATTTTGTTCCAATCACAACAGATCACCTTCCTTACATCCAAGTTGTACCAATTGGAGGCTAAATTCGAGGAATCTGAGGAATCGTTTTATTCTTAGGTAACCCAATGCTGGTTATATCCAGGCGAGATAAACCAAACACTGGTAAACCACCAAAATCGCGAGATGGTGTTGCGAATTTCCACGACCACAACTGGATCCCAATTGGGATAAAAATTGCACCACATGATTTGCAGAAATGAGGAGATATTTATCAAATTATTTCTACTAAAATCCAAGCTATCAAATAAAATTCCACACTCTTTATAATCTTAGTCGTGTACTCCCACTCTTCCCAAATTTTTTCTTGCGGCTTATGAGTAATTCAACTTTACTGCTGACGAGGCTGTTGGCTCTGAAGGAGAATTCGCCATTCATGTTGGCCATCGACACGGTCCACCAATCTGCATCTTATTTAACCGAAGAGCTGGCGAGTCGGTGTGGTGTCCCCGTCGTTTTCCTTTCGTTTGAAACTGCTCGCCAGCCTAATTGGGCCACGACCTTTATCAAATGCTCCAACTTGGGAGCACGGGCTATCGAAAAAATCCCCAATGAAAAATGCCTGGTTGTTGTTGACACATTGAACTATCTCTCTGATCAAGAATTGGCACCATTCGTGGCAATGGTCTCGCAAAAGGCAACTTTGTACGGAGTGTACCATCTGGGAGTGCCCGAACCAATAATGGACGGGCAGCCTGGGAAAGAGGCTTTATTGAGACATATGGCCACTACGATCTTTGAGATTGGGGAAGAACCCAATGTGAGGCTAGCCACTGGCTCCAACTCCACAAAATTCAAGTTAAAACTCACAAATAGACGCAAGAGTGGGAGATCCATTGAGAAATTGTTTGAGGTTGATTGTGTGGCCCACGACTTCAAGACGGTGAGTGCGGCTCAGGAAAAGAGTGAATTGCCCTCCAATTTGACCACATTCAACTTAAACATCTCGGAAAGGGAAAAGGATGCACGCAAGGAGGTCGAGTTACCTTATGTGTCTGCGCAGTCGCGTGACGGCAGCGTGGGGGGTGCCATTGTGTACCAATACGAAAAGGACGACGATTATGATGAGGAGGACCCTTACGAGGATCCGTTTTAAACGAATTTTGTAATTTTATATTAATTATGATTCTGTTTCCGTCCGTGTGTTTTTCTTTCTGGGCCACAAGCTCGGAATTCTGATCAACTGGAACCTCGGCTCGATACATCTCTCTACAAACCACGACCTCAATTGGCTCTCAATGATGCTCCCTATACGTGGGACGTCTTCCAATTTCGTCTTGGAGCCTATTAGCGACTTTACGTTGAATTCTAAACGATAATCGGGACTGAAAGAGAACATCAGTCCCATCCCTTCTGATCCCTCCGTTATGAGGGAAACGTTTAGACAACCAGAGAATCTTACAATAGAAACACTCAATTGCACAGGGAGTGCTGCCGTGAGGGCTTTAGGGTAATTTAGCAACACCTTGGTGTCGATTTGGAGGGTTAAAGTGTCTGATAAATCCACATCGATCTTCGCTTCCAGCCTTCCATGCGAATTCTGCTGGATTCTGCAGTTGGAAAAGATCGGAAAGTCGCTGCCAATGTTGATTTCCGTTATATTGATCGTGTCCAGATAGTCAGGTAGGCTCGGAGAGTTTAAAGCGGAATTTAATGAGTGATAGATATTATCGTTGCTCAAAGCTTCGTCTCTGAACTGACTTATCATTTGCGCTACAAGCACATTGAACCACCCCAGGCTTTCCGGTTCGTGCATCTCTACGTCATAGTACGTTTTCTCCAGAATAGCCTGGATTTTCGCCTTGTGAGCCTCCGCTACGGGCGTTTCCTCGCCGACAACGACCGTTTCCCTCGGTTTTTTCGGCTCCTTGGGGATCTTGCCCGACTCCGAAAACACGAAAAACCTTAAGAACAAAACCAACAGCACGATAACGCTCAATTGTCCAACAATTAGCCCTCGTGTAAAGCCCCATCTAAAACGATTAGTAATTGCTTAGTCAGCATATACTTACTCGGAGGAATACTGTCTCAGTAGCTGTTCATCGAAAATGAACGGTTTCACGACGGCAATTTCCGATGCGGTCAACGGTTCACTGGTTGTTAATGATTGCACCGTTTCCATCGACACTGAACCCTTCGACACTGACGATGACATCGGGTATTGTATCATAAACAGAGACTACCGGGTTACGATGTGCAGACCCGTGTCAGTAAGGGCTTTGCAACGCATCGGGGCTTTTCACTACGATAATGAACCAAACCTTTTAAATCCAGAGTAAACATAGTAGAATAAAGCTGAGGCTCTCCATTTTGGGGGCCAACGAGTCTACACCGTTGGCGGTGCTTATGTCAGCGGAGGAGGCTGTGGAGCTGACAACGACGGTGCTTAGTGTGGTGCTTTCGGCACTAGAGCTCGAAATAGAGCTTGAGCTGGAACTAGAGCTCGAGCTGGTAGTGCTGGTACTAGTGGAGCTAGTGCTGGATGTAGTGCTCGAGGTAGTGCTCGAGCTGGAAGTGCTGGATGAGCTTGTAGTGCTCGCTCTGGATGAGCTGGACGAGCTTGTAGTGCTTGTGGACCTTGTAGAGCTTGATCTCGTGCTTGTAGAAGTTGTTCTGGTCGAACTGCTGGTGCTTCTGGTGCTGCTGGCACTGGTAGTACTCGTGCGGCTCGAGGTGCGGCTCGAGGTGGACTGCACTCCAGAGGCAGAAGCTAAGGAACTAAACTCCTCAGCGCCCTCAGATGCGCGGCCGTTGATCTCACCGTTGCGAGAGCGGATCGACGTCCATGTTCCCGTCCGGTCGGAGTAGGAATACTCCGTCCCGGTGGAATAATCCGTCACTATGAGTCTGCGGATGTACATAGAGAACGGAGCCTCGCTGTAATCGGTGAGTCCACCAGCCCATTCGATTGTGCCCTCCTCGTTGGTGGGGTCACCTCCAGCCCAGATTCCCATCATCACGTACATGGGGGTCTGTGGGTATCCGGAGGGGGTGTCGCTGCGCAAAGTCCGCACCTCTTCGCCGTCAATGCTCCAGATGAGACGCTCCTCGGTCCAATCAATGGCATAGGTGTGGAAATCCGCACGTGGATCGGCCATATCGTGGTAAACTCCACGGTCGTACGTCGTTGTGTCACCTTTGCTGAAAAAATTCGACTGCATCTGGCTCGCATCTCCGCCAAACCACTCCATATCAATTTCGTCGAGGTCGTCACTTTGCAAATAACAGCTGGAAACGACACCTTGGCCGCTCGCACTACGTAATTCCACCTCGAGTCTGCCGAACATGATGTAAAAATCGCTCTTGAGGGACGGGTTGTCGAACCTCTCGGCCAAGGTCAACGTCAAACCATCTTCTCCGTAGAAGATTTGGTCTGGCGTCGAATACACGTCGAATCGATCGCTGGCCTCGTGGAAATCGACTGCGATTGAGGTCGCCAGTGCGGCGTTTGCGCCGCACCCGGACGTGGAAATTGGATTGCAGTAGGTAGCGGTGGCCACTAAGGGTAAAGTTGTCGTTGCGACAGCTTTGTGGATCGTTGCTGCCACTGCTAGGGTCGTTAATAGTCTCATAAGCGAAAGAACAAAAGTGTAAATTTCGTTGACGCTACTAAAAATACTCCCCGGACGCGCACCAGCCTCCTTGCATATCCCGATCCGGAATGCGTGTGGCGCGGCCACACTTTATTTCAAATACCCGAAGCAAGGTGGCAGATATTGTAACCTTGCTTCATTTAATTCAGGCAATTTTTCCGATAATTCATGATCCAGTGATAATGGCAACACTTTCATGGCCTTGTTGAACCTTTTCAAGATTTTGTCGTGTGTCATGGCCGTTGCTATTAAAAGCACCACCGTTAATGAACTTAGCCTCATGCACGACTCCAAACTGAAAAATCCAATTAGACACAATTCCAAAGCGTAAATTCCCGTGTAGAGTTGTAGAAGTGCGTTGGCATAGAGCTGGCCATGCGTTTCTCTGGTATTCGTCTGATTATAGACGTTGTAGAAACAGAACCTGAAGGCTAGAAGCAACACAATTAAAGAGATGAGACAACTCACCAAGATCAGGGGAGAAATTACGGCATAAACAATTCCAATGGTTCCAAAAAGTGAAACTGTTGCATACATGGTCCCCAATTGAAATTTAGGTTTGATCTGGTCCAGTCGTTTCTTCTTTTCTAGTTCCGTTTTATCGCAGAATTTACGATACACGAGAAAGGTTACCAAATCATACAGTCTCAGCAACGAATTGCCCGAGATTGTTAGTCCTCTGAGAATGAAAAATGAGTAGAAAAACGAAGAGCTTCTGGGCAAATCTCGAGCCACAATTGTGGTTAACGATGTGGGGTTGTTCAAAAACGTTTGGAAAACTGCAACGATACCTGAAGATATTGTCAGAACTATGAATACTTGAACAAACAGAAAGGCAAAATACCATTTTTGTACGTCCAACTCTATCTGTGCCCCCGTAATCCAGCCTTTTTTAAGAGAGAGAGCTCTGAACAATTTGAGAGCAACTTCTGTTAAGCAGGTCAAGGTGAAAGTAGGCAAGATTCCACTGAGTAAATCAGCTAGAAATGGCCAATTCCCAATCCAGTGGAACCATCGTAAAGTAAGAAGAAAGTTCATTTGAGTAATGAGACCCACAAACGATACAGGAACCACCCAACAGACAATCACCGTAACACAGATTATTCTTGACAGTACCCTCAGCAATGTGGAACGCCAGTGTCCATTGACGAAGTTTTCCCAAATAATATCCTTTGGATTTATCTCCAATGTGAAGTCATTCATCAGGTAGTTCTTATTGAATACTAGGGTTTGGAAAGCCATGTAGGCACCACAAGGTTTTTTAAAATTGATGAAAGCTCTACCGTAACAACCATCTTGCTCGGGGTCCAACAATTTGGCCTGCAACGGTTCGATTTTCTGTCTCCGTTTGATCAACTGGGTTTTTAGTTTATTAGTTGGCAGGTTTTCAGCTGTGTTTTTATCGATCAAGGCCTCCAGCCTTTCTGCTTCATCAACCAAACTTTTCAGTCTTTGAAAAGATGGCACGAACCAAATCGTATTGACCCCACCGTAGAATTTGTTAAATGTATGAAACAAATCATATTTCTTCAAGTGGATTGCTGGTATGTTTGACACCAACAAAGTGGAGCTAAAATGCGAATGAGATAAATGATAATGACGATCCGTGCAGCAAGATTTGATCTCTTTGTAGATGACGTATTGGACCAGCACGATCTCAAAAGTTGCGACGATGAAAAATCCAATAAATCTGGGGGAGTTGTAATCGATATTCGATATAGAGAATCTATCTAAACCCTGCTGGTGATGGTTTCCAACGACACACAGTGGGATCAAAACTGAAACGTTCAGCGTGGCCAATGGCAGGAAGATTGCGAGGATCATTACACTCAGAAATCGCATGAAATAGTACACGTCGATGCTGATCTCTTTAAATTTCGAAAACGACCAATCCTGTTTGGCATTTTGGTTTCGGTAAATCTCCACTTTTCTCTTGACCATGGAGAAAATGGCCAATTGGACCAGAAAATAACCGGCTGAAAACGAGATAGAAGATCCCAGAGCCTTCAATGTGATTCCTGAATCCTTTTGAGCGTAACCACTCTGGGAAGTGTTTAAAATTTCCAAAAATTCAGTTCCAGGTACAAAGATTGGCATGATAAGCGCTACAACGACGCCGATGAGACTACGCATCCCATCACTCGATAGCTACGACACTACAAATGCTCACAGCATCTCCAACCTAATCAATTGACCAAAAATATTAAACAGTCTTGAGGTTTATATTTTTGTTGTATTTATTGGCACGCACACTACTCATCCACAAAGGGCTCGCGGTCGTTGGTGCACCATGATCTATAGGGTGTTCATACTCAACAAATCCGGCGGATTGATCTATCAAAAAGAGCTTAATCCCGGGCTGAAGGGCATAAGCACGAACGAATCGTTGGTTTTAGCAAGTACATTGCACTCTATTCATGCGATTTGCTCGAAATTGACCCCGAACACGACCAAACCAGTCGTGGATTCCAGCAACGTTTCCGGATTGAGGGTTATCGACACGGCCCAATTCAAGATCCACATTTATCAAACCGTGACGGGTCTCAAGTTTATCGCATTGAGCTCGCAAAACGAGACCGATTTGCGTGCATGGTTCAAAACCGTATACCTTCTATTTACGGATTACGTAATGAAGAATCCGTTCCAAAACTTGGAGATGCCCATAAACAATCCGGTATTTGACCGGAAATTATCACACCACATTTGATTTAGGCTAAAAAAACGGAGTTGCTTCTTTACAATTAAATAACGATGAATCTTGGAAAAAAATTACAGATCGGTAGAACTAATCAGTTGATCTATCCAGCGAGACTCTTTCGGTTCGAAAACCTTTCAATTTGCTCTTCTCAGCCCATTTTGGGATCAATGACTGAGCATCGCTCAACTGACCGGGTTTTTCCGATGGCACCACATTTTAAATAAATATGTGAAATCTGCCTGTTGACCATGCTTTCGAATTTAATTTTAAACAACAAATATCAATTGGTTAAAAGGGTCGGATCTGGTTCTTATGGAGTGGTTTATAGTGCCAGACACCTTTACAGTGGAGAGGAGTTTGCCGTGAAAGTTATCTTTAAAAAAGAGACCCATTCCGGTCAAAGTTCCAAACAACAAATATTACAACTAGAAACGAAATTAGGAGAATTCGGTTACAAGACGGGTCAATTACAAGGGGCCTTATTAGATTTAGATTTAATCGCAAGTTGCGGTTATAAATGCAAGATATTGAAGGAAATATCGCTTCAGCTGCAGGTGCATAAGCATCCCAACATTTTGTCCATTTACAAAGTTTATGACTCAAAACAGGCGTTGTTCGTCGTGATGGATTATTATCCAGAGGGTGATTTATTTTCTACCATCGTGGATAAAAAAAGATACGCAAAGGACCCCAAATTGGTGAAAAACGTTTTCGTCCAATTGTTGGATGCCATCACGTATTGTCATTCCAAGAACGTTTATCATTGCGATTTGAAGCCTGAAAATGTGTTGGTGGCTGCCAATGGTACCAAAGTGGTCTTGGCCGATTTCGGGTTGGCAGTGAGGCACGAGAACATTGCGTCCAACGTGTGTTGCGGCTCATCCTACTATATGGCACCTGAAAGAATACAAAATTTGGGGGATTGTTACGACGACAATGACAACGGACACATGCTGCATTTAGAGAGATTAAATTCCGGTCATCACAACGTGGAATTGCCCACTTTGGCCGGAGATGTTTGGTCACTTTGCATCATTTTAATCAATTTGATCAGTATAAGAAATCCATGGTTAAAGGCCAGTTTCTCGGACCCCACTTTCAAAGCCTTCATGCAAGATCATAAAGTCTTATTGAGGATTCTACCGATCTCTGAGGAGATTCACGACATCCTAATAAAATATTTGAGGTTAAACCCTTTTGAAAGACACTCGATTTTCGAATTGAGATCCGATATCATTAATGCTAAGAAATTGAGTGAGACGGGTCCATTGAGTCACGGTTGCGAGTTGGATCACATCCTGTGCGAGGTGCCTGTGGACCACGTGAGAAACTCTAGTGAGCACAATCAAATAACGGTTTCGCAGGTTTGCGAGGACTTTGAGTCGGATAAATTGCTCATCGATAATGAAAGTACGCCGGATACGAGTTACTCCGATTCAGAGAGAAGTTACGGGTTTTACGGACAACTGTATCCTCCAGTTACGTGGAAATAATGATTAATGGCAGGCCAATTAAAGTAGATTAAAGTAGACCTCTTTGCTTCTGTTTTTTCATCTTGTCTCTCTGAATTCTCCAAACACAGAGCAAAATATAGGCCACCACCATTGTCAAAATGGTGAAGAGACCGAATTTGATGGCTTTCCAGATGAAGTGGAACATCATCGTGAAAAAGCCAGGTTGATTATTGGACCTTTGACGAGCCCTACGCTCCGATTGTTCCAATCTGCGCAGACTCTTCCTACGAGGCCCCATTTTTTTCTGCAATTTACGGTTCCCCGCCTTGCGTTTTTCCGTCTCCTTCTTCTCAGCAGTTTGAGAGATAGGATCTCCAGACGTCAGAGGTCTCCCATTCGTGGTTAAAGAGTAAACCTCCAAACGGTGGATGTCAACGTTGTGGCTGAGTTCTCCGGTTTCCGCACTCAGGGCTAAATAAAGAGTTTCTGGTAACGTTACCCCGGTACCCTCATACGCAGTGAGCCAGTTCCCGTCATTTTTCGGCTCGCCCTCAACGAGCAAATAGCCGGTTTTACGAACATACACTAATCTAATCCTACAACGGTCGGAATTGTACAGCCCTCTCATGGGAACTCCGCCCAATTCCGTCTTCTTGCCATCAGTGGCCTTGTCATACACCTCATCCCCAACCAAATGGTGTTGCAAACTGATTCTGGGGAAGTGAATGTTGAGACTCTTGTGGTTCTTGCCATTTCTGTACGTGTCAATAAACACCCCGAGGCCCTTCCACACTTTAAACATGCCGAACACGTCGCCCTGTTTTTGGGGCGAATCGGTGAGCCACAATGCCAGACCGTCTCCGAATTGGTTGATTCTCGTCGTGGGGCCAGTCACGGTGAATTCCAAGTTGATCTCGAACGCTTGCGAGTCCCGGTCGCGAATCGGCTCGTTTGACAGCACATAACCGACCTGGTGGGACTGATCTCTGACGAGCCTCAAATTATCGTCCTTACGGTTGATCATCATGCTACCACCGGACCTGTAGTTATCGAGTTTCATTGATCCAGACACGAATGGGGGGCTAAGCCCGATATATCCGAGTGGGTGACGTTGCACTTCGGATTCGAGCAGGATCTCCTTTGGGGCTGCTGAACGTGGCCAAACCCACCAGATGAGAATGATGACGAACGCGGCTATGCCCCATTTTTGGCGACTGTTGGAGGGTCTCCGTTTCGAGTGGAAATCCATAGTTGACAGCGAGATGAAACTTGGGACAGCGGAGATATCTCGGTGTGCGCACGACCCCCTCATCTGGGTGATGTCGACGTGGTGGCGTTGACTGGTTCAGGATGGAAATCTTGACACAATTGCGGGAAGAGCACGAGGAATTCACGGCAGATTTCTACACTTTGGAGGATCTGTTCGAGCGGAAGCTGTGGCATCAACTGACGGCGAGTTTGGACGAGATTTATTCGAATCCGGGCTCGTCCAGTTTCAGATTTGTGTTGTATGAGCAATTCATCGTTTCGTTTTGGGATAAAATTAGCGAGCTGAAACTGGTGGAGTTTCTGTTGCTCAGTGACGTCGATTGCGATTTGAGATTACAGAAATTGACCGATTTGCAGGGGTTGTTCCAGGACGAGGAGCCCAGTCCTCTGAGACAACAGGCCTGTGTGCTCGTCACGAGCGAGATTGCACGTGCCAAACTGAACCTGAATCAGTTGGATGAGGCCATAAGTCTCATTGAGGATTGCGAGAAGTCAATCGAGAAGCTGAACAACGTGGATAATCGGATTAATGCCAGTTATTACCGTACTTTGACGGAATTGAACAGGATTCAGGACGATTACAACAATTTCTACCGCAACGCGTTGTTGTTTCTGGCGTGTATCGACGTCAGCAGGCTGCCCAACCGTCAACAGGTGGTCTGGGAGATCTGTAACTCTGCCCTTTTGGGTGACAAAGTGTACAATTTCGGTGAGATTATAATGCATGAGATCTTTGCATACGTCGAGGAGTCGAAGGTTTGGATCAAGGTGCTACTGGAGGCTTTGAACCTCGGAAATATCGAGGAGTTCAACGCCGTCGTGGACAGCTATTCGGCCCAGATCAAGACCGATTCCCCACTGGTTTACGAGAATTTGGACTTTTTACGCCAAAAAGTGTGCATTATGGCCCTCATAGAGCTGGTTTTCTCGAAGCCAAGCAACGGGAAGAGCCTCGAATTCGCAGAGATCCTGCGTGCCATCCCGATCCTCAGCAGCTTCGACGAGGTGGAACATCTCATAATGAAGTGTCTGTCGCTCGGATTAATCAAGGGCTCCATCAACCAATTAAATAGCGTCGTGGAGATCAGCTGGGTGCAACCCAGAACCATGAGCGTGGCCCAGATAGAAACGATGAAGACCAAACTGGTCTCCTGGACCTCCCAAGTCGACTCCCTAGTGGGTTACATGGATCAACACGGTAAAGATCTGTGGGTTTAACTTAGTGTACCAGCAAATTGCTCCCTCCGGAAAACCTGTAGTGCGCCACACAACCGGCTTGCTTACCTCTTCTCAACGCCACCGTCAACCATGAGAGATTCTAATTACAAATCTGTGTCAGCCAACAAGGCGGCAGTGAGTATAACCACATCTCTGTACGACAGGCGAGCTCTGGATTGTACCGATGACAAACCTTTGGTGAATTCGCTCAACCATCTCACCTTTCTGGCCTCCAGCAGTGCGAGAGTGAGGGAAACTTTGGCCTCAGATGGCGGTTTGGAGCGGTTAATCGACATTCTGTACGAGTGTCGCAACCCGTCAGAGTCGGAAATGTCTGTTTTCGGCTGGAAATGGATCCTCGCGTTCCAATGTCTGGTGTTGATTGGCACGAGAGGCTCGGAGAAGATCCGCAAAAAGGTTGTGAACGCGGGGATGATCCCCATTATAGCCACCGTATTGGATAACTACTTGATTGCCAACGTCGACAAGCCCTTTTTCGAGAACGACGTGTCCAAGTTGTTCAGTTCCGTCACTTCCCTATCCCAGGAGACCAATCTGAGAGCTGATAGAACCGCAGAGGAGACGGCCTCCATGGCTGTGATGATGGACATCGACTCGAAACCCCCTCTGCTAAGTTTGGGAGTCAAGAAAAACGACAACTCCGATCTTTTACGCCAAATTTTCCTACTGCATTTCATCAACAGAATCAATACGACCGACGACGTTGTCGGGGTCAACCAAGAGTTGGCCAAAGTCTACGCCCCGATGACCCACGACCTGCTGGCCGTGAACCAACTCGTCAACGACCAGGCCATCAATAATATCATCACGGAAAACGTGCGATTGGGAGGAGCCAAGTTGCAATTCATGAACACAGAGTCGTGCCATCTGCCCCGTCGGTTCGAAAAGGGTGTCTTGGTGCCCAAGGAAGATGATGTGATTTGGTCTTTGCAAGTTTTGGCCTTCATTTCCAAGTATCCCGCGCTGAAATCCGACCTTTCCAACACTTATATCATCAACGGGATGAGCCTGAGATCCCAGATTGTGTCGTGTGTTCCTGGATTGGACGATGAAACGACAGACGAAAGCGATCAGGAGACCCAGGTGCAACCGGAACCGGAATTTTTGTCTCAAGACGACAGTCAGACGCAAACGGGGAGTTGTCAACTCTTGAAAGGTGTCTACGATTACCTTTTCGGAGAATACGACAAGACTTTGGCTCTTTCCAGGCTGGAAAAGGCGACGAAATTAAAGAAATTAAGCGTAGATGTGATGCATTCGTTAAAAGTGGAACGGGAAAAGTTGAAATTACGCAACTGTCTGTTACAATCATCTCGTGAAAATCGTACTAGATCGAAATGGTGTTACGATGATTACAAAGACTTTGAAGTTGGATCTCGTGATCTAGATTCCGCCATTGTTTCCGTGGCTGACATCAACATCTTCCCCTTGGTGGAAAAATTCACCGTTAGAGGTCGTCATTCAAAGGATATCTGCTATTGGGCAGGTGTGATTGTCAAGAATAGTTGTAGAAAGGACGAAAGCAAAGGTGGGGTGAGACAGTGTGCTTCGTTCGAGTGTGGTAAATGGGAACAGTATCCTCGTCAATTTGCAAAATGCAAAAATTGCAAAAGAACCAAGTACTGTTCCAAAGAATGTCAAAAGAGGGCTTGGGAATACCATAAACATTGGTGTTCTCAATCCAATACCGCTTCCTCAGTGTCTCAACCTTCAACGGCTGAATACAGGTTAACGCAAACTCAAACTCAACCTACTCAACCTCCAAACAGTGGGTTTGAAGATCTCATCGAGTAATCGAGTGTATAGTAATGATTAGAAATGATTAGGGTGATGAATATATTTTACGTAGAGTATTGTTCGATGACACTGGAAGGTTCAACGTATTCCAAAGTCTTTTCGTACTCGAAATCGTAACCAAACGCAGCTGGTCCACCGAATTCCAAAGCCTTGGCCGTGTTTGTCCACAACGGATTGGGTGCAATGACAATGACAAACACAGATAATCCATATCTGTACTCTTGAGTACCCAATGCTTCACCTGTTTGACCATCGATAACGGCAATCAGGTCGGGAACTGCTGAGACGATTTTGCTCTCTCCATTTTCAGTCAATTCGCAGTACAAATTCTCATTCTTGAACGGAATCTTCAAACTTTTACCCTCAGCCTCGATTTCCAACTCTCCAAACAGATATCCTGCAGTGATCTTACGTTCCACACCGACAATTTTACCTTTGAAAACGCATTTAGCAGCGTCAGGTCCTCCCACAGAATCGATAATGATCTGTGATAAACCGTCAATGTTACTGTGTTTTCTAGCAACATGAACAGCTCTACCTATGCGCCATGATAGAGAATAAGTGTTGCGAATTGTGTAGTTTTCGATGATCCGGTTGCCAATGTACATGACTGTTCCAGTGTTACAACCCATTTCAGTCAAAGCTGCTCTGAAAACTTTCTCTAAAAGGATATCGTTACGAGCCTCTGTCATCAACAATGTATTACCGTTACCATCACTCATGGCAGCAGGAATAAACACCGGTTTATCCTCGTAAATTACAGGAATCATTTGGTAAATTGTGGGGTAAGCTCTTCCCATAAAATCTCCATCCACCAATGGAACATCCAGATCAGCAGCCATTTTCAGGCCACATAGACCATTGGCACCTCCGATCTCATAGGATAAAACTGCCGTAGGATTGGTTCCAGTATATGACTGTAAACGAAGGTGAGCATCCCACATTTCGTTACCAGCCAACTGTTCCAAACCTACAGATGGTGCACCACAGAAACCACAAGTCAGGTTGACATCATTTGAGTAGTCCCCCAACTTGTCTGTTTCAATAATCCTGACCTTTTTACCACTTCTAATGATGTGTCTCAGGGCAAGCCAGTGGTGATATGGAGCTCCTCCTCCACCACAACCCAAAATGTAGGATCCAATTCTGATGTACTCAGCATCCACTTCACTCAGAATCCACTCTTGCTTCTCGTTGACAAAGGGAGAATAAGTTTCTGGATCGAACGTTGGCTCTACAATCACCTCAGAGTCTGTAAATATAGAGTCCTTGGTAACTTCACCTCCAGAAATGGCAATTTCCGATCTTTTCGACTCAAATTTGACTTTTTCGTAATCAATGTCTCCAATGACTCTCACATGGAGATCCAAGGTATTTTGCACGTAGGGAACAGGGATACTGGTGACATCTACAACCACAATACTTTCTCTCAAGGCACCTTTGGCGACAGCTTCGTCAATGGTATCTTGCTCGAGCTGAGCCACAACCTCATGACGAGATTGGTGGTGGGCCAAAGTTTTAATTGTTTTCACTGTGGCTGAGATTTTACCCATTGCAGCACCAATGGCGTTTACAACACCGAAAAATGGAGGTCTAATCACTGCAGAAGCTCCTTCGAGTTCATCTGGTACGATAAAAGAACCTCCACCTACAAGTAAAACTGGCAATGGTTCAGGAGAGGTCTTGATTCTATCAATGACCTCTTCAACCATCTTTTTGAGTAGTTTTGAGTAGTCAGATTTGAAATGGTCGAATTTACCAGACACAAGTTCTGGATTGCCCAGTTTTTGGCCAGTGATGGAAACACTTACGTCTGAGGCAGTAATTTGACTACCACCGAAAACGATAGCCTCCTTTGTAATTTGAGAGCCAACAGAGTCTGGACCAATGGTTAAATGTCCATTTTCGTATCTGACTTTCGAGCCACCACCAAGCCCAATGCTTTCAACGTGAGGCATGGAGAAATTGGTACGAACTCCACCGACCAGAGAGTAGGCAGACGATTGTTTGGGAAATCCTGAAGGCAGCAATAATCCCACATCTGTGGTTGTTCCCCCCACATCCACGACAATTACAGATTTACCTTTCACCCGCTCGTCAGA
Organism: Kuraishia borneana; assembly: GCA_030569035.1. Classification (NCBI taxonomy): domain Eukaryota; kingdom Fungi; phylum Ascomycota; class Pichiomycetes; order Pichiales; family Pichiaceae; genus Kuraishia; species Kuraishia borneana. The sequence goes on from JAJMJT010000007.1 coordinate 90,636, forward strand.
AGCACAAAGCATAGCAGCTCCACGCATGGAATTCGTTGCACCAGACGAAAAAGTACGCACGGGGATGTTCATGGCCTCAGCTGTTCCCACTACAGTTCCATCGTTTTGGGTAAGAAATACTGGACAATCGAGACCCAGAGAGGTGACGGCATTTTCAAAACTCCTGATGATTTTTTGGGCAAAACCCATCACAGCCGCATTCAAAATGGCCGCTCCCTCTCTTTCCAAGTACCCAATGGTGGAAACAGTATGAGAGAGAACTATGTGAGCATCTGGAATAATCTCCTCGACAATTTTCTTAGCTCTTTGCTCGTGAGAATCGAACATTGGAGAGAATTGACCGTTGATGACGATGGCCTTGATTCCGAGTTCCTTAACTTTGAGGACGTGCTCTCTAAAAGTTTTCTCGTCAAAAGGCTTAACTTCACTCCCATCAACCCGGTGTCCTCCATCCATGAGTGCAGAGTACCCGTTCAACACCTTGGCGAGTTCTGGTGGGAAATCCTGGAATGGAAGAGCGAATCTGGAATAGGGTCCACAAAGTCTGAGGACGGCCACCTTGGCCAATTTAGACCGATCACGCTCCACCACAGCATTGATAAAATGGGTCGTTCCAATAGTTACAGCGATCACCTCGTCCTTGCGGGAGACATCTTCCTTGAAAAGTTCCGAGATCGCGGCTTGAATACCTACAGAGACGTCCAAAGTGGTTGCAGATTTGTGGGAGGACACCACCGAGGTGTCCTTTGTATCGATAAGCACCGAATCAGTGTTTGTCCCACCGACGTCGACTCCAATGAGAAGAGGCATGGGGAAAAGTAGGATTTGATGAATTTATGTAAGTGCCCACCCGCCCACTACTTATCTTATCTTGCATAACGTTCCTGATTTGGTGGAGATGTATTTTACAGAACTACAATTTTTTTAGAAATTTTAAACTACCACTAATTTGAAATAGGCCTGAAAAGTTTATCGTGAGAGTTGGGGGAATTTTCGGAAAAATTTGAGAGAGTTCCAATTTTTCGTCCTGATGCTCCAATGAGGGTGGAGAACCTCCGTGGATAAATAATTATAAATCCTCAAACCAGTTGCCTCACTACGAGATCTACAAATTCCCTTCCAAGATTCAACTAAAAAATAACAGTCTAAGGCGATTCTCTTGAGATCTGTCTAACACTAACGGTGGGCTCAATCTTTCCATCGGCGATCGAGCTGGAAGAGGCAGTATCCTTGGGGGAGATACCGAGCTTTTCGCACTCCTCGATGGTAAAAGTGCCATAGGCATCGTAATCGTCGATTTCTCCGAGACCCGGTGGGGGGAAGTAGTAGTTCAAGCCCCAGTGGACCACGAAGGAGATGATGAAACCATAGATATAGGCGAGATAGTACAAGTTGATGGCGCCCTGCGAGATGTTGATGTTTCTGTTGACATCCCAAGCAAAACCAGGCATCAGGGGAGCGAAACCAACGACCCAGGAGACAAAGGCACGCCAGTTGAAGCCACCGTTGAACCAGTAGATGGACTCCTTGTTGGGCATGAACAGGTGGGTGAGCTTGATCTTGCGTTTACGGACGATCCAGTAATCGCAGCACATGAGACCAGTCATGGCTCCGAGAAGAACCGAGTAGGCGGACATCACCGAGATGAAAGTTCCGGCCGTGGAGAGCAATTGCCAAGGGTTCAGGCAGATGGCCATGGCGAGACCCACGTAGGCACCTCTCTTGAGCGAAAAGTACTTGGGGAAAAGCCCGGAGATGTCCATACCGGCCGAAAAGGCGTTGTCGATGGTGTTGATGGCCAATTGACCAGCCAAAAGACCACATCCACAGAAGAAGGCACCCGCTCTCGACGCGGACGAGTAATCGTCGTCCAGCCAGCGCGCACAGATGTCTGGAGGGTTCCAAATTCCACCCGTTTCTGGCCACAGGGCCGCGGTGGCCGACGTGGTGAGCATCCCCATGAGAGGAACGATGTTGCCGTAGAACAAAATCGAGAAGATTTGTCCGTAGACTTGGTCACCAGGGTGTTTGGCGAATCTGTTATAGTCTGCCTGGTTGGTGAGACCCACGGCAATGGTTCCAATGACGGTCTTGACACCGGCAACGATGGCCCAGCCCATTTCGCTGCTGGTCGAGGCCGTTGCCGGCGCACTGAGCAGAGGCCCAGCACCGCCAGCACGCCACAGAGTGTAGACAAGCATCCCGAAGAGCGTGGCTCCAAGCAGAGTGTTCAACGTGGTCAACAGTCTCTGGGATCTTTCTGGAGGAATCCAGATCATGAAGATCATCATGAAACAGTACAAGATGAACCCGACGAATTCCTTGGTGGTCATGTGGGTGTTCTCAGGGAGGGTGTTTTCCATTCTCTGGTAGGTGGGGAAAATGGAGGACAAAATTACAGAGACACAGAGTCCACCAGTCCAGGACTGGGTGGACAGCCAGACGATTCCCAGCATAATTCTCTGGACAATCGCCAAATACGAGCCCTTCATCCCCCAGATGTAACGGGAAACCACGGGGAATCCGATGTGCCAATCGGCTCCAACATAGCCGTTGAAAACGGCCATCGCAGCGATAATGCAACGGCCGATAATGTTGGAGAGCATGGCCATCCAGACGGAATTTCCGATGGCAATCAACGTCGATCCCACGGTATAATTCGAAATACAAAGATTATTGATGGCCCAGAACCCGGCAAAGGTCCATTTGTCCCAGTTACGACGATGTGGAGGAAGAGGAACGATATCTCTATTCATCCATTGTGAGGGCGCGATCTCGCCCTCAACACCTTTGAGCTTCACAAACTCGTTGATGGTCGTCAAATATCCCATTGGGGCTTGACAGGATCGCTGACCGCTATATATCTTATCGGAGTTGTCTTATCTTGTCTACCCAACTCCGAACCCTGTGAATAATTCTCGGCTTTCGAGTCCCTTATCTTATCGGGATCGCGCATATCTGATTGGCCCGTGTCGGGATTCCCAAAAGGGAATCTGGAGAAGCATCACTATCCTACAAATTCCAATCCAACAATCGAGTCCTCCCAATGTCCGATCCGCTGTGGAAATGGAAAACAACTAGCCAAAGGGTTTCCCTGCCGCAACCGTTATCATGTCCGGTTTTGGACCCTGCATGCATGACGGTGGGCGGGTGGGCGCAATTGTTACTCAAACTATTGCCCCACAAACGTCAAACCACATTGTTGGTGGACGCTTATATACACCACTGTGCATGGAATTACCGTACCATCCATAAAAACAGCTTCTACGAGCAGTACGAGCGATTTTGGTCCTCCCCCATCGAGTCCGTCGATGTATCCTTCTTATCGCTATTACTTGCCATGTTGGCCGTAATCACCCAGGCTTTCCCGCAGGACCTTATCTCGTACGAGGGCGTCTCCGTCTTGGAACTCCGCAAACTCTCGGCCATCTGGTACACCGGCTCGAGGCAAGCACTCGTAGTGTCGAAATTTGATACAAAACCAAATTTGACTCATTTACAGACTTTTTCCGTACTCCAGACGTATTTCTATGCCACGAGCGATAATAACTCTCTACACGCACTTTTATCTCAAGCTGTGGTGTGTGCTCAATTGTTGGGGTTACACAATTTAACTGTGGACGATACTAAGCTTAATTACATAGATTTAGAACTGAAAAAACGCATTTGGTGGGATATCTTTAGCTGTGATACCTTCCAAGCCATGTGCATGAATAGACCCCCTTTGATAAGGGGTACCACCAGTACTCCCTTACCATCCAATTGTAATGACGATGACATAACAGAGACGAGTATCGTCGTCAAACCGATGAGCCAACCCACGGACGTTGGGGTCACCATCCTCATCATCAAGGTAATGTGCATATGTAACACCCTTTGGGACGGTAACGGTAATTATGTTACGGCAAAAGTGTCGGAAGTTAACGAAAAACTCGATAACCTTCTGGGGACGAGACCTCAATACCTGTATTTTGATGAAAATGGACGACTACCCATCACATCCAGAAATCAACCCATTTACTGGCAGTTTCATTTGCTTTGGAGTTGTATCCACACCCAAAAATTGAGACTCTTCCGTGGTTTATCCGATAAGAAATCCCTATCTATCTGCGACGATGCAGTGAGGAAGGTTTTCAAAGTTTACCGAGAACTTCGTAAAATTCCCGGCATTGAAAAGACTCCCGAGTTCCTATCACAGGGCTATCAACTGTACTCCGGTGCCATTGGTCAAAGTTTATTTTTACTCGTAGAAGAATCCTCAAACCATGAGGAAGTAATTGCTGAACTGTCAAGTAATTTAGCTGACTTTAAATTACGGAAAGATAGTGGAGTCAACACCCCTGTGATTAAACAGGGTATCAAAGTGTTGGGTAAGCTCTTAAACATGCTCAAACGTCGTGGAGATTCTCCAAGGTCTTTGGAAGGACTTTCAGAGGAAATCTATACGGTTTTTGGTGGCAAAAGCGTCTCGAAAAGCTACGTAGAAAGAGTGAAAAGGCAAAAGACCGAATCCCCAACTTGGGACAAAGACTTGGATTTTGACTGGAACCTTTGGGAATACTTGAACGGAAATAATGAATAAAGTTAAAATCATGTATAAATCAAACTACATTTCAATTTGATCCCAATTCTCATGGAAAATCGCATCCCAATCCTGCCAATTCCATTTTTTCCAAAGGGATTCCTCATCAAGCTCCAACTCTTCCTCGGAACTTTCGTTAGATCTTTTAAGATACTCCTCTACATTATTGTGTCCCCCAAACACAAAGTAAATTTCATCGCCAACGAGCTTGGCAGGGTTCGGTAGTAGCTGTCTTTTTTGACCTTTACCGAAATCATAGAAATCAAGCAGCATTCTCAAGACACTTTTACCATCTACAACGACAGGTGTTGAAACCTGCTGATTAGTGGAAATCAACTCCAAGTCTTGGATGATAGCTTCCACGGATTCACGTAATTTTGCCTCATTTTTGGGTCTTTCTATCAATACAAACACCGCTTGAGCCACGGCTGCCGAGAAAGTCTGATACCCATTCTGTAAAAATTTGCCATTGCAAGTGGAAACACGTTTACGAAGTTGAGTATACACCTGTAAAACTTTTTCTGCTGAATCGGAGCAGGCTCTATAGGACAGTTGTTGCCGTGGACTCAAAAATGATCTATGCATTCTGAATCTCTGAGTGTACACACAGGTCCAAAGAAAATGGAACTGCCATAAGACATCGTCTGCTTCTTCTGGGGGAAGATCAGGCAAAGTTCCATCTGGTTTAAGTTGGAAAAACCAAGGCAATTCCCTTAGTTGTTGTTCGATTAATTCGTCCACTAGTTGGACGTTTTCTGGTGTATTTACATAGTCGCCGTTCTCGCTCCAGAGACGATTCCAAATTTTCATCAGCTTCATCATATAGTAATTAGATGCCATTCTAACAGGTTCTTGTAAACTTCTGGCTGTTACTTTCGTCTCGGTGATGTCGTCATCGCCGCAATAGGTTGGAGGTGGATACATTGATTCTGCCCAATGGATAAGTGGTGGTCTGGTGAGACATAAACATTGATACGTATCTGCAGCACATAGTAACCACCAGATTCTGGTTCGCATCTCCGTCTCTACGAGGTCTGCAGACCTGGAATGCTGATGAAGTCCCAACAATTGCGCAGCACCGATACTCTTTGCCAAAAGGACGTTGAAAAGAGTCACATTTTTAGTAGCGAAAAGATACGACTGTAAAATCAAAAAAGTTTGAATCTGCTTCATGTTTGGATGTTTTTCTACGTTGTGAGCCTCTAATGCTTGCAAACAGGCACCAAACCAAACAGAACTCAATCTACGAACTTCTGACACGGATAATCGCATCACAGCACACATTTCTACGCTTGCCTCGAGCGATACTACACTCAGAATGGCAAAGATCAAGCCCAGATCCAACGGAGAAATTTCCTCCACGGGTCTCCCCCACAAAGCGTTGTAAAGATTCCAAAATGTGGGTTCGTGTACAGCGTTATACAGGTAGTGATACGAATCGAAGAAAAGAGAAACGAGCAAATTGCATTGGAACCGGCTCGGCAATAATTTAGCCAAAGATAGTGTCCAAGCAGATCGATCGTCTACTGATACATCGAGGCCCTGTAACGAGTTGGAGTCCAAAAATTGCTCCACAGAGCCCGACGTTAATTCCTCCTTCAAAGATTCCCAACCATAATTGGAAAGTCTTCTTTTTTTAGGACCTATTTTAGATAATCTTAGATCAGATATAAATCGTTGAGGTGGATTTAATCGACATTCTTCCCTTTTTTTGGCCCGACAGCACGACGAACAGGGCAAGTTTTGATCGCATTTTAACTTGTGTCTCCTACACCTCAAACATGAGGCACTTCTTCTCGTCATTGATGTGCAATTGTGGCAAATTTCTTATCTATATGATAAGATATTGGCGTGCGGTCTCAATCGTTATCGGCCAATGAAATCGATTTAAACCCGAGGCCCTCAGATTTCCCTATTTACTTGACCCTATCGCTCTCCTCCTCACCACTTTTTCCGCTAATGTCCAGAAAATTGTTGATCGGAGTCGATGTTGGAGGAACAAATACCGATTCGGTCTTAATTGACCCAACCGAGTTTGAAAGTGAAAATCGAGGAGTCCTGGCCAGCTTTAAGTCGCCCACTACTGCTGACGTAAGCGTGGGGATCGAGGCGGCCATTGCGAGTTTGTTTGAGACGAGTGGCGCTCAAAAGAGCGAGGTTGTGTCGGTCACCATTGGGACCACCCATTTCATCAATGCAGTCGTCGAACAGGACCGGGGAAGACTGGATAAAGTGGCCGTTATTCGTTTATGCGGGCCTTACGCGGCTCATGCACCTCCTTTTGGTGGGTGGCCCCGGGGTCTTTCCGAGGTCTGCAAAGGAGCCAGTTATTCCATCGATGGAGGCCATTATGTGGATGGCAGAGAGGTCAAACCGCTTGATTTGGCTGCCATCGAAGCTGCCATCGAAGACATTCGCGAAAAGGGGATCAAATCAGTCGCCATTATCGGACTTTTCAGCCCCATGGCCCATTCCCACGAGGATAAAGTAGCGGAAATGGTCTCCAAGGCCATAGCCGGAATTAATGTAGTGGTCTCGCACACCATATCCGGGATCTCGTTCATTGAGCGGGAAAATGCCACCATTCTCAACGCTGCCATCATGGGATTTGCGTCCAAGATTATCGCCTCGTTCCAAGCCGCAGTAGTTAAATTGGGCCTTTTGTGCACCGTAATGTTAACCCAGAACGACGGAACCATTGCTCCGGCCTCTGAAGCGGTTAAAACTCCCGTAAGATGCTTCAGCTCAGGAGCAACCAACTCAATGAGAGGTGCCTCTTTCCTCTGTTCCCATGACGAACGCACTAAAGACACCCCAGTCCTCGTAGTCGATATCGGTGGAACGACCACCGACGTTGGATTGTTGCTTGCCTCTGGTTTTCCAAGACAATCAGCCTCGTATTCTGACGTCGGGGGAGTCCGCACAAACTTTTCGATGCCCCATGTTGAGAGTATTGGACTCGGTGGAGGCTCTATCGTCCGTTTCGGAGATTCTGTCACCGTCGGACCAGACTCCGTTGGCGCTGATATCACCACCAGAGCACTCGTATTTGGTGGAGAGACGGCCACTGCTTCTGATTTGACCGTAGCTGGCGAAATCGCCAAAGACGTTTCCTCTACACTGGGAGATTCCAAGCTCGTTTCCGGTAAATTTACAGAAAAAGATCTCGAGGGTTACAAAGGCGAGGTCAAGAAACTCATTGAGACAGTTCTAGATCGGATGAAAACCTCGCCAGATCCATTGCCAGTTTTGCTGGTCGGTGGAGGTAGTTTTATTGCTCCAGACTCACTTAACGGAGCATCTGTAGTTCTCAGACCCCCATTTTTCGGTGTTGCCAATGCCATCGGTGCTGCCATTGGTAAACTGAGTGCTAGCGTACAAACAATTCGTAAAGTCGAGGCCAACGAGGGTAAAGACAAAGTTCTAGAAGAGCTTCGTCTTCAGGCCATCGAAGACGTCGTAGCAAAAGGTGCCAAACGTGAGACTGTCACTTTGGCAGATATCAGTGCATCTCCCATTCCGTATGTTCTCAACACGATGATGTTCGTAGTGAAGGTGGTGGGTGACGTTGATTACGATCGGTTGAGTCGCTCTGCGGCAGATTCCGCTCAGATCGTCACCGGTGGAGCTATCGTCAAGGACTCCAGCTTTGCAGACTCCAAGAAATCAAAGGAAGAGTCCAAGGTTGATATTCGTACTTATAAACCCACGGTAATCAACGGAGAATGGCTCCTGTCCCTCACAGATCTCGAATTCTTGAGAACTGGAGTCTACATTCTCGGTTGTGGCGGTGGTGGAACGCCATATCCGCAATATCTGGAGTTGAAGGCGATGTTAGAACGTGGGGAAACAATTAGACTCGTAAATCCCAAGTCCTTGGATGCTGACAGCACCAAGAACGTGGTCGTAGTTGGCTTTTTCGGCTCACCAACCGTAGCAGAGGAACAGATCCATGGTAGCGATTTGATGGACTCTTACAAGCTCTTGAAGCGTGAAACAGGAGTCAGTGCCAAGTTGGTCATGGATTTCGAGATCGGTGGAGCCAATGGTATGAGGGGACTGTTTTTTGGAGCAACCTCTCAATTAAACCTGCCTGTTGTAGATGGTGATTTAATGGGAAGAGCATACCCTTATGTCTACCAGATTTTGCCAACTGTCTACTCAGACACTGCCATTTATGCCCCCTCCGTCATGTCTGATGGAAACGGTAACGATTTGATCATGAAAAATGCCATTTCTGACTTTATGGTTGAAAAGGTGTACCGTTCCTCTTTATCCGAGATGGGGGCTCATTGTGGTTCAGCAACCTATATCTCGCCAGACCAAGCGCAGAACCATTCTGTCTTGCACAGTTTTTCTCTAGCTTGGAGAATCGGCCGTGCCGTTCATCTTGCACGGATTTCGTCCGAGATTGACTATCTTCCCCAAAGAATCATCGAATCTGTTGGTGGAGACGGAACGGCCAAACACATTTACTCGGGTAAAATCGTAAGAGTAGAACGTAGGCTTCACAAGGGTCACGTTTACGGTGAATGTCTTATCGAGGGCATTGATGGGTCCAAGAATTACCTGAATGTCCCATTTAAAAATGAAAACATCCACTGCGAGCAACGTGAGACTCCTGACTCTGAAGGCCCCATTATTGCTTCATGCCCAGATTTGATTTCCATCATAGACACAGATTCCGGCGAGGCACTAGGAACTGCCGAGTACCGGTACGGATTATTGGTTTTCGTTCTCGTCATGGCTCCCTGTACCAAGTGGACGTCCACCAAAAGAGGAATCGACATTGGAGGACCTCCAGCATTTGGCTACGATTACGAGTACAACCCTGTTGGTAGTTGGGTTGAGCCCAAAAGTGTTATTGAAGAGTTTGACACTCAAAAATAGACAATTTCTCTTAGACCTACAAATGATTTCATTTGAGCATACATTAGAGTAGAATCATTAGTTTCAATTTAGCATCTCCACCAATTGAGCGGCACTTAGCCGTTCCGAGCTTTGGAAAACCATCATTTTATCGAAAAATTCCGGAGTTTCGCATCTGGGTATCAGTTCTTTGGCAGTTTTACGAGGATACTCGACGAAATGCATATTTTTAAAGGCATCAGAGGTAATCTCTGGCCATGTTTCCGGAGTTGGAGTTCCAAACATTTGGAAAATCTCCCCCATCAAAGCGAGGTCCGAGAAATCGGTTTCCTCACCAAAAATCGGCTTACAATCTTTGGAGAACAATAGCGTCGCCAAGATTCCGAGAGACCATATATCAATGGCCGCACTATAATTATGCATACTGAAAAGAAGTTCTGGAGCTTTATACCGTCCAGTACTGACGTCACAAATCTTGGAATCCTCTTTTTCCCGGCTGGTGCGGCTCCAAGAAATGCCAAAATCTATGAGAACAGGATCTGATTCTACGTTTTTAAACATGATATTTGCGGGCTTGATATCGCGATGGATAACCCCGTGTGAATGGATGAATTCCAAGGATTCTGCCAACTTTTTCAGCACATTCTTAGCCTGCAAGAACGGTAAGTTGTTTTGGTAACTGTGAGTCGTGTCTTCACCGAATATCATCCTCCGTCTTGCATAAGCCTTTATGTAAGCATCAAGATCAAGCGAGTATAACTCCATGGAAAACTTGATATCAGATCCAATTTCAAGATCAATCATTTCGCATATTCCCACATCACCAAATCCTTCACTTTTCGCCAACATCTGTAGGATTTTCACCTCTTGTCGACAGTCATGGGGTGGTCTTTCATCGTCTGGATCTGTGATTTTCACCGCAAAAATCTCACCACCAGATTTGACATCCTCCGCTTCGTATACAGTGCTGCAAAAACCGTACCCAATGCGTTTCCCAATCGTGTATCGTTCATTAAACATGGGACAACAGAATGTGGTAGTGTCTTGACCGACTTCCGAAGGGATGGCTGTTTTGAGCGCTGCACTTCCCCCTGATCTCAGCAGTCTACAAACTCATTTTTCCCCGTTATGGAGCACACAGAGTGGGTTGAAATGGACCATTCTGTGTTTGCTGAGTTATTGCCGGACTCTGCGTCGCACGACCGCGAAAAGGCGATATTTGAGGCGTGCGAAACTCAGGATATGGCTGCCCTTCGGGCTAACCTTGGGGTTAACGGATTTATGACGCCAGAAATCCGCGCCAAAGTGTGGCTCACATTGTTAGGCGAGGTCGATAAAGTGGTTCCTGCGAAAATTTCGCATCCAGACGAGCCCCAGCTGGCTAAAGACGTTGACAGATCATTTGGTGACCACCCAGCGGAAGATCGTGCGAATCTCAAAAAACGACTATTGTGGCTAGTGACCCAGGTGTTACGCCACAACAGATCGTTGCACTACTACCAAGGCTTACACGACGTTGGAAGTGTGGCGGTGCAAGTTTTCAGCGATGACGAGGAAGCTCTACAGTTCCTCAATGGGTTCAGCCGCAAATACCTAAGGGATCACATGATGGTGAGTGTGGACTCATCTCTAGCCCAATTACGACTCATCGGTGAAATTTTAGAGAGGAGTGATCCCAAATTTGGTATGATAGTCAATCAGGCTAACCCGATATTTGCACTACCCTCGGTGATCACGTGTTTCGCACATACATTACCGTTCGAACAAGTTTGTCTCATTTGGGATTTCATGCTATGTCAAACTTCAGCATTGCCGATTTATTTGTTTGTGTCAGTGATTCTACATTTTAAAGATGAAATTTTGGTCAGACTCGAGGAAGAGTGTGGCTCTAGTGTCTCTAGCGAGGATACACTGCGTGGGTATCCATTAGAGATCGATGTAGACATTTTACAATCGATTTTGACCAATATCGTGGGGGAGATTCAGGACAAGTCTGAGCTTTGGCAGCTCTTACAAACTGCACTAACACTTGAAAAGATGCATAAACCTGCAAATTTACGCAGTTTTATGCAATTATCACGTTTCAGTACATTACGCGAGTCACGTGTTTCCGACCTTGTCATTGCCAGGCAACTGAGGGATGAAAAATTGAAGAAAGCGGGCCATCTGTGGTCGAATTTCAAGATCCCAATCCGGCCCTTGGGGATGGCTTCTGTCTGTGTAGGTGTCGTTGTTATCGCACATGTGACCAGGGATTGGGATTTCGGATTTTGGTGGACAAACCTCAGGAAATTATACCATTGACGTGCGGCTCAGATGGGTTCTGGGCCTTATTTAATTAAATTACGCATTTCCAACAGGCGCTCGTTGGTTAACATAAATTACAGAGTAGTAATCCTATTTTTCTTTGACATCTATTTCGTAAATGAGAGCCATTTCCGTCGAGTATCCGCTCCAACCCCTATTTCCGCTGGCACTAATCAAAAATCTACACGTTGGATCGATCAAAAGCTCTGAGAGTGTACCACCATGGTGTCCTGGAACAATCAAAAATGGCACCTTGGTCTTCTCTGAAGCTTTCAAATCGTATAATCTGATATTATCCACTGAGCCGCACAGCAGGTGTCTTGAATTCATTAACGGACGCACCACCGAAACCGGTCCGGAAGCCTGTTGAAATTTCAAAGTTTTGACTGGTTCTCCGATTTTTCTCACGTCAAACTCTTCTACGGTGGCATTTCTTCTACCGGAAAATACCGAATTACCGTCAACAGACCAGCAAGTTGACATGTTCCATGGTGGAGTCCCCACGGGAACGGGAATTCTAGCTATTCTGTTTTGAGACGACCCAATCCGGTTGTCCCAGACGTCGACGTTACCGTCGATGGAGGACGTCAAAAAAACGTTATCACTTTTCACAACGTCGTCGTCTGCGAAAAGTGAATCTATATCGTCGTCAGCAGTTATTGGATCTCCACCGACGGGTCTATACTCCAAACTACTAATTTGTCCGGAAGATCCGAGGAACGAGTTTGTCACGAGACCGGAATTCAAATCCCATTCGATCACGCGACCGTCCCAGGAACCGGAAATGAACCGGGTTTCGTCCCGACTCAACTGTAATTTACTGATGGCATCGTAATGGCCTGTTATTTCCGTTGTTGATTTCTCAACTGGCTTGAAATAATGCTGAATGCTCCCCTCTGAATACCTGACGCTCTGCAAAGTGACTCCACCGCTCTTCAAACCAGCCAAAATCCAGAGGTTTTCGCTTTGCACTGCCAACGAATAGACGGGCGAAATGGTCGGTTCGTATAACCCACCCTCGGTTGGTTTCCGGACCGGTTGCTCATTTTCCCAATAACCGGATATCACACCGGCACCGGTAACGGAATCCACCAAACTGTGCTTCTGAGCCACTGTTAGGGGCAATTTCTGCTCAATTGACTCGATAAAATCGTATCGTCTGATAAACCCATCCTCTCCACCCGTGTATAGCCATTTTAACCCCTTCGTTAAAGCCAAAGTATGGATCGCTGTCGCTTGAGGTATGGCCACGACCGGATTAATATCAAAACTAATTGCCGTTTTCGCTCTTTCAATTAATCCGATCCTAGTTGTCGTGGTATCCTCCTCTTTGTTGGTTGGCGCACGCACGTTCAGCACTGGATCGTCGTCGTCTGAATCCTCCGATTCGCTATTTTCCGAATCGCTTTCCTCGTTCTCCTCGACCTCCTCGACCACTTCTGGCTCTTCTTCTTCCTCCTCCTCCTCTTCTATCATGTCAATGTCATTCTCGAATATGTCGTCCATACAAAGAGATGGAAGCCCTACTAGGTGGGACACTACAGTTAACTTATTTGGAAGTACACTACTTCATGATTTGGTGGCACACTATACTAAAGCAGATATGGGAACATGGCCTTTCTGTTCTTTGGGTACTTTTCGCCAAACTCTTTGAGGTAACGTTTGTGTTTTTTCACGGCCCATGCATACATCTGCGCAGTTCCGACGACCCAAAACAGCCAAACGGCCGGGTTATTCGTTAGAAAGCACATTGCGAGCCACCCCATAGACTCGTAGAAGTAGTTTGGGAACGACACGACGTTGAACCCAAAGCCAAAGGGGATTTTGTGTTCTCTCGAGTTTCCCTTACGCAAATTCGACAGGATCACGTGGGTCTTGTAATTGGAAACCTCGGCAATGAGCCAGAAAGCCGCCAGAGAAGCCAGGGACAAATCCGAAGGTTCAGCAACGTGAAACAAAAATTTCGAGATTGGCGTAGTCAATTCGTTCGTGTTAAACACAAACAGAGCAATGTTGAAGCCGCACAGCACCCAGTAGTGGAAACTGTTCCGAAAAACGTACACAAACGGCATCGTATCCAGCGAAAATTTGTGGATGAACAGAGTCTCGTATTCTCTCTTGGCAAAGTGAAAAAGCAGCATCCAAAACGTCGCCAATTGAGTACGGCTCATCTTTGTTGGATCATACCAGAAAAAATAGAAAAAAGCCGGGATGAAAATTCCTCCGAGATACTCGATGATGTACACCAATCTCCACGAAATCTGCAACCCCAAATCCTTTGCCGAAATGGTGGCCTCACCATCGACAAAATTGATGCTATTGTCTTCCAAGGTCGTGTCGTAATCAAGCTTGCGATTCTTGCCATTTTCGGAAACGGAGAGGTAGACCCTGTTGACGTCAATGGGCATTTTCTCCGCATATGCCTTCAAGATGCTACGCACCAGCGTCTTGGGAGTCGTGTGGACCTTTAAAGGACGCAATTTTCCCTTGCTACGGGGCTCAATATTCAACACACAATCGGTCATTGGAAGAAGGGGGGTCGTGGACGCGTCCAAGAACCCTTGCGATGGGGCGTGCGCGCACCGCTCACGTGAGCGTCACTGTTTTCTCCAAGCTGTGAAACCTTCAATAATCATCGTTTCGCATCGGTTCACAGCACATAAAGATGAAATTGGTGAGATTCCTGATGAGACTCGTCTCGGAACAAGTTCAAGTTGAACTGAAAAATGGCACGGTCGTGCAGGGAACGGTCGTGAGTGTGACTCCGTCGATGAACATCAACCTTAAAAATGCCAAAATGACCGTGAAAGACCGCAATCCCGTTTATTCCGAGTACGTTAATGTTAGAGGAAACACTATTAGATCCGTGATTCTGCCCGATGAGGTGAATTTAGACTCGCTAATCCAGGAGGCTGCCATCGCGCCCCGGGCGAGAAAGGAGGTTGTTAGGAAAAAGGCAAGGGCTTTCTAATGAATTAGGAATTAATAGGTCATTAAATTACGTTCAATCGAGTGTAGCTTCAAACTCCTCCTGCAACTGCGACTCGCGGGGCTCCAGCACTTCCTGCTCCTCCAATTGCAATCTGTCCACCAACCGGGGCAGAATCATATCGCAAAATTTCTCCTCGTTCAGTAAAGTATCTACAATTTCGTCCATGTGGGCCGTGTGCGGCGTCGGTTGGTACACGTTGATCTTGCGGTAATCGTCGAGTAGTGGCTCCAACAACTGATAGACCTGGACGCTTTCGTACGTTAATCTGATGTAGACGGCCGCTAAAACGGTCAGGTATTTGAACCTCTGCTGGTGCAGCAGATACTCCACGATCTCCCTCTCGGGTTGCATCTGCAGCAATTTCAACAGCAGGCATATGAAATGCGACGTACGCGTTCTGTTCGCGTTCGAGTACGTGCCTATACAATTTATTTTCACCGCACGGTCCAAAAGCGTCAGTTCGTTGAGGTGGAAACACTCCTTTTTCCAGTAAACCGAGTCCAAAATGCGCTCTCTGACGATCTTTTCGATGAGGAACACCGGGTTCACACCATGAACCTTCGTGGCCCCCTGCGAAATACCTCTGTCGATCGTAATATCCATTGTTTGCAGAAGGAAAACGACGATGGAAAGCCCTGTGAGGTCGTGTGTAGGATAATTACGTGCGGCGTTCTATGAATAATTTATTATTTACTTTCTATCTCCTCTTTCGCACGACTGGTAGTCTGAACAGCCACAAACAGTATCGCTACCGCTACACTCATGCCTGCCAACCCAATACCCGTGTAAAAGGCGGCTCGGATCGACTGGTATTCGGACGTTTGTGGGGTCGTGATGTAATATTGTACAGTACCAGAAATACCTAGGCCGATTGAAATCGAGTAATTCACGACAGTGGCCACCACACTGGCACTGATACCCTGTTGGTGTTTTGGGAGTGCATTACTCATGATCATGACCCCGGCCGGGAACGAGATGTCCATTCCACCGGTCATGATTAACGTAGACAAAAATTTTTGGGACCAAAAAGTTTGACCCACGGGCCTCAGACCCATCAGCAACGATCCCGTGAGGAACGAGACCATCGCGATGAGCATCACTACGGACGTCTGTAATTTTCCGATGAAAAATCGGGCAGTAATCATCGATGCAGCCATCCCGGCAATGGCACAGGGGATGATTTCCAACGCTTGACGCACTACAGACTCATTTAAGACTAGAATACCCCATTGGAACGTGAAAAAATTCCAAATTCCAAAAGAGGACCACCCGGTTGCGAGACAACAGAGCATGAAAATGGAGTCTCTATCTATTACCGAAAGCGGTAATAGTGGATCGGTCGTGCGCATCTCGACAATACAGAAGGCTACCCCCGACAACACCCCCAGTATCAGCAGAACGTAGACATAGGGAACATCCCAGCCAACAACGGGGCCTTGATTCCAGGCAAAATTGAACATGACCAACGCGGAAACCCCAGTGATGGCCCCCCAGTAGTCAAAACGCTCGTTCGTGTGCGACCCAATATTGCGGGGGATTATGTAGAAGGCTGCGCCGCACACCACGAGAGCCAAAATGGCATTTGAATAAAAAATCCAGGGCCAAGTAGAAACTGTAACGAACATGGCACTGAAGAGAGCACCTATTACGAATCCACCGGGCGCAATTCCACCGAAAAGAGCCATCCCAAAATTACGTTTGGGGCCCGGATGGTAATAATGCCCTATCAGAGCTATGGAATTTGGAGTGCTGAACGCAAATGCGAGGCCCTGGAAGAACCTAGCGATATCGAAAAAAATGACAGATTCCGTGTAATGGGCGATGCCCGCGAGCAAGCTCCAAAGACTCAGCCAAAAGTAACTGATTATGTAGATTTTTTTGTATCCGTATAAATCACCCAATTTGCCAGCAATCAAGATGAAAGTTCCCACAGCGAGAGAAAAACTGGCACTGAACCAGGAAATTTCGCCCGGGTCGTCTGAGACCCCAAAACTTGCAGCAATTTCGCGGAAAGGAACGTTAGCCTGGGCCAATCCTGCTTGCGTAAGCAATTGTGTGAGGGCCATCAGAAATAAAAAAGCCGATTCATGAGCCCAGTGGATTGTTTCCGGGGGCGGTATTGGCTCCAAATGCATCTTTCCCACGCCGCACGATGATTAATACCAATGGAAACTTTGAATTGGTTGATTGGATAGCGAAAACCACTTTTCGAAGATTGTGCGTCAAAAAAAATGTCCAAACCCAGTAAAGAAACGAAAAAAACCAGGAACAGAAAAATCAAGTAGCGAGAGCAGCAATTTTTATCAAGCTTCATGCGAGTCGTGACAAATATCCCAATGTGGAAAGACCGATGCAAGGCCCTTTACGGACTTTTCATAGTCCGCTTGTTCCACACACAGAGTCAATTTTTTTCCGCTTTTGACTCCATTGGATTCTCTGAATTTTTTGCATTTTTTCTCTACCAAAATATCTCGAAAAATGTTGATGGTGGTTTTACTAGCGTTGTTTTGACCTCTTTTCACGTGACTCCCCCGCTGCTTCGAAGCGTAGATCTACGGTGTACGATCGTGGCACACCTCGAGCTTTTCAATTTTGAAATTTTCAAACTTGGTTGTGTTCACGCTATCTAACCATACCAAGATTCCCCAGCAAAACGCCAACTACTTTGAAAAACTTTAAAAAAAGACGCTCTCATTATATATGGTCCATACACGACCTCAGCGACCGCGCTCCCAGATGAGTTCCGTTAGTTGTTCCATCCATCATGGCCCCGCCAACGACGAGCTCGAAAAGGGTGAAGGGAATCTCGATTTCCCGTCCCATCATTTATGGTAATGTCGCCATACCCTTCAGCGAGACGAACCCCAAGCCGGAAAACTCGCCACCAGACCACTCGCACTTGTGGACGGTGTTCGTGCGAGACCCAAACGGGAAGGACCTGAGTTACCTAATCAAGAAAGTTGTGTTCAAGCTTCACGACACCTACGACTCGCCCACACGGTCCATTGAGGAGGCTCCGTTCGAAGTGACGGAGACCGGGTGGGGTGAGTTTGAGATAGGCATAAAAATTTACTTTGTGAGCGAAAGTTCAGAGAAGAATATCTCGTTGTTCCACCATTTAAAATTGCACCCATTCGGAGGGCAGTCACGTGAGCGGGTGGAGTCGGTGTTGTACGAGGAGATTGTGTTCAACGAGCCCACGGAGCGGATGTTTGGGATCCTGACGTCGACGCCCGGGTCTGTTCTGCCGTATAAATCGGACGATGAGCACAAATTTAGCAAGGAAATGGAGATGCAAGAGCTGGACAGGCTCAAGAAGGGCATCGAGGACGTGCTGGAACAATTAAATTTAGAGCGAGAAAAATTGGGGAAGTTGGAGCAACAACGGGCTAAAATCAAGGCAGAATCATAAATCGTTAAATTACCAAACTTTTTCCTTACTTTGCAATACGATATCGAATAATCGATCCACATTTATCCCACGAACGTGACGATCGTAGTAAAGCCTGTGGACGCGGGTTGATTTTGGGCCCTCCACTACCACGGCCGACAAGGGAAACACACCTCCGCCCAAAGGGTCCAAAAGCTTGTACTTTTTAGCCATGGAGCCTGAATCTCGAATAAATTTAACATTGTCCAGCTCGGGCTGGTACCCACTGATGGCATAAAAGCAGATATCTCCAAACAATTCCAGTCTCTGGTTCAGTTCAAACACCAACTTCTCATCGGGCGGATTGAAGAAAAACAAAACGTTACATCGACGTCGTTGCCGTTTAACCATGAGACCAAGAGGCTAGGTGCGGGGATTGACAACTTTAACAAGGTCGTGTGCGGAACGCTGATTTTCGGGTAATGGTCGTGCAGGAGCTAGGGGATGGTCGTGCACACTAGGCTCTATCTCCATTCTTTCTCCGTTTTCCCCTTAGCATGGATTTGAACAAGTTTTCGTTCTCCGGACGGGTGGAGACCAACGAGTCCCCAAGTCCTCAGAAGGATTCGTCGTTGATTTTCGAGAGATTGGTCCAAGATCCCATGATCACCTCCCATCCAGTGTCACATTGTCCACGTTGTGGCAAACCAAAATCGCAGTGTCGTCATAATTCGATCCTGAATTTGCCTCAGCACACCTATTCGGAGAATTTCATCCCTCCCGTGCTGGATTCGAGTGCCAGTGTGCTGAACTCGAACCAAAATCTGGACGAAATCGACATGGTTTACTCTCCAAGACGGCCCTCGACGATAAATTTGGCCAACGCTCTGGGCGAGCGTCCTCCCCTGTCGAAACGGAACTCGGTGGTGTCCCGTCAGGAGAATTTGCCCCGTCCAGAGTCGAAATCGACGCTCAGCTTCTACAGTTACGCTGACGTAATCAACAACGAGGACTCCGAGGCGAGCTACCATCGCCGTCCCTCGATCAGCCAGACGCTCAGCCAGTCATTTTTGGGGAGCACGAGAGTGTCGCGCACAAACTCGACGGCTTCGAGGCTCAAATCGAGTCCTCAGGTGCCGACGATGGGGAGTCTGGGCCGGAAATTTGCGTTGGAATCGTCGGGCTCGGAGGACGAGGACGAGGCGTTTGTCACGGCTAGCGTGGGAGATACGCTACGGAAACATACGGGAGAGCTCAAGAGTTAATAGGTCAATAGATGTAGATATACAGCCGCATCTACAAGTAGTTTTTCCGGTTACCGGTGCGCACGAATCTGCGCAGCATCCATTCCGTATCCGCCTCTGCGTTGTCCAGTGTGCCCAGTTTGATCTCGAACAGTCTCATTTCGAACCGGGGCCCCACCTCACTGAGCTCCACTCCCTCCCGGGTCCTCACGTACACGTGGTGCCGCACGCTGATGTAGTCGTCTCTGTTGATGAAGCTGATCACCCTCCCGTCCTTCTTTGCGCCTGGCGGAAACAGATGCTTAAGCCCCTGCACAACACGGTTTCCCAATTTGGACGTGAACCCCTCGAAAATCACATGCGGATACACCTCGCTCACGTTGCCCACCCCGTCCAGGTCGTGTCTGAGCCCCACGTTATGTAAAGTGAACAGAAAAGTTGGTCCGTGCGGTAGATGGCCAATAGTTAACGACGTTGGGACACCTCTGTGCTCATGCAAAACCACCAAATCCGTCACGTTGGAGCTCTTACACGTCTCCACAAGATTCGACATAATATAATTTCCACGATTCACCCGGACAGAATTGGGGAAAAATAATTTTAATTCCTTCGCAAATTGCGACAGCTTCGACGAACAGTCCCGCGACGTCGTGATCACCACCTTGGGCTCGATAACCCCACTCAATGCTGAATACTCATCGTCCACGCTGTCCTGGATGCTCTCATCGAACCGGAAATCCTCTTTTAATTTTTCATCATCGGCCAAATCTCTCGGTAGGGCCTTGCCGGCGGCCAGACTTTGCCGCAACTGCTGTCTCTTGACCTGCAGCTCGGTCTCCTGTAGCTCCAGAGCCTTTCTAAACAGATATTCCCTTCTCTCACGGGCCTGTTTGCGTAACATTTGGTTAAAGAGAAACTTTTTTTGAGATGCGATAAATAACGTGGGTGGTACACGACCACGTATTCCCTGCAGTCGTTTCTTTAGCGCATTTAAATTATCGATGTTAACACGCAAATTATCGAAAAGAATTAAATTTACAAAAAAGCCTAGAACCAGGACTTCTAGAGAGGTGCGAAAGTTGGAGAGAAAGATGGCAAATTTATCTATTCATCTGAAAAGCGGAAAAATCGGAAAAATCGGGAAAACTTGGGTATAATTCAAAATAAAAACCATAAATCATAAAATTGCAACATTGTAGAATTTACTTTTCTTCAAGCTTCGATGTTACGCTATTTAAGTTACTCTCGCCCAGATAATTCCGTATCGGAGATGGCTTCCTGGTTCTTAAACTCCTTAGCCTTCCTCAATTTAACCAAGCACTTTTTCAAAGACTTTACACTAACGGGCTTTTCAATTACATCGTCAAAAACTCCAGTTTCTGAAGCCTCCGACGCAAAAGCCGTCGTGGCCACCACAGGAGTATCGGAATTGATTCCATTCGTATGTTTAATGAGTTTAACCACGTCCACACAGTCCAACCCTGGCAGCCGTAGAGCTGTGAAAATTACATCAAATTTCACACCTCCTGTCGCTGCCCTGATCATATCGTCAGGCGTAGAAACGGGTACTACTTCGCATCCCAAACTCTTCAAGTTCTCCTCTAGAGAGTAACTCATAATGGGAATGGGTTCACATACCAGCACGTCCATGGGAATCATCACCATGTCCATACTACTACTACTAGTTCTAATAGATCTTCTCTGGTTCACTCTCAGCAACGCAGAGTTGCGCGATTCTTCCGTATCGGATCCACTGGGACTCCAAGCCTTCTTACTGTATGTGGGGGATCCATATAGAGTTAAAGGCGAGGACCGTCCAGAATCGTCAAACCGAACCGTAGGAGAACCAGGAGTCTTTGCGTTGGGCGAAATTATCTTTTTAGGTCTGGGAGATCCAGAATCAGTAGAGGACGAAGAAAACGAGTTGCGATGCTCCATGTGTTCAGATCTTAGACGGGTGATGACATCTTTATTGGCTTTTTCAAGTGCTGCGACATTTTTATAGCTGAAAGAGCCAAATTCAGACTTATCATTTAGTCGACTACCCCGTCTCTCTCGAAGTCTGATGGGGATGTTTCTTGGACTACTACCACTACCAGATCTAACAGACAATTTGCTCTCCTCGTCATCAGCTTCGCCGTCTGCCTCGTCTACTGCCGTGGGGAAACTACCCAGATCTGCTCCACGCAAATCGAAATAGTCCGTCGACTCGGGATGGGAAATGTTTGGAACGAAAGATGCCTCTTGGACCATGAGATTATCCCAGTCAACTCCGTTGAAGTAGATGTGGTTTTTAATCTCATCGGACCCTCCAGCACCAAGACGTTTCGATGGATCCTTTTCGAGTAACTTCGTGATAAAATCACGAGCTAAAGGCGAACAGTATTCTCCAAATTGATCCTCTGGGAGATTTGGCCATTGAATTCCATGATACAGGATATTTTCAAACACCCTCTCTGGAGTGTCTCCTGAAAATGGTGGATATCCAAACAAGAACTCAAAGAAGATACATCCCAGACTCCACCAATCTGAAACCTCATCCTGGCCAACACCGTCAACGGTTTCTGGAGCCAAATAATCTGGAGTTCCCACGAATTTACGAACCTCTCTCAAGGCATAATTTACTTCACTTTCCTCAGATTCAGAATCGTGCAATTCGGTCAAATTGGAGTTTTTTCGAGAAATCGAATTCCGTCTTGACATACTGGAATTTCTACGTGAAATCTCACGTAATTCTCTCGAATCCAAATCCAGGGAAAGTGGGGTTACGGAACTAGAACTAGTGCGTTTATGAAAATCGGACTCCTTGGAGGTTTGTCTCTTCACCAACCCCATTCTCGAGAGTCCGAAATCGGTCAATTTCAAATGACCATCTGCTCCAATTAACAGATTATCAGGTTTTAAATCACGATGAACGATTCCTTTCCCATGTAGATCATCGATACCAACAACCACTTCAGCTATATATCTTTTTGCCCATTTTTCTGGCAATGTGCCCATATTTTTCAAAAGAGTGGCACAATCTCCACCGTTCAAATATTCCATCACGAGGTATAGGTAATCGCGAGTTTGGAAAGACGAGAATAATTTGGCCACATAGGGAGATTCAGCCTGTGACATCATTATTTCTCTTTCCGCCTTCACGTTGGTAATTTGATTTTTAGCAATCATATCACTTTTCTTCAGTACCTTCATGGCGAAATATTCTTTTGTAGTTCTACGACGCACCAGAAAAACCGATCCAAAGGCACCTTTACTGATGGGTTTTATCACTTCATAATCTCTCTGTGATGGCAGCGAGGGCTTGGACAAAGCGGAAGATACCAATAGTGGGGAGAGAGGCGCACTTGTCAAATCAGAAGTTAACAGTAAAGGCGAAGCCACGGGCGTACTTGCGCTCGAGTTGCTTTTCTTATTTCTCTGAAGCGATGTTAGAGGCGATTGTTGGAAATACGATGGACCTGGTGATAACCTACGAGGGGAATTACGACGTGGTGATGAAAACCGAGTCCCCGAGGATCTCGAATCCCGTCCTCTGTCCTCCGCGACCAATTTTCTAAAGTCGGGACTATCAATTGCGAACGAGGAGTTGCGCGTGATAGCTGGGGATTTAACAGAATCATCATCACTCAAAATGGCGTAGCTATTTACCTTTTCCCTGATTTTTTTCACCGTGTTCCCAACCACTTCGACAACCAAAGAGTCTGTCTCTTTATTTATCTTATTGGTGTATTGAAGAACGGATCCGTATCTGTAGATCGAATCCAATTTTTCGTCAACCAGTCGTTTACAGTCTTCGATTATCAGGTTTATGGTCGGGTTTTCGGACGCGGGGAAATCGACTTCTCTCACTTTTTCCAAGGTTTCCTCGGTGTGAGGACTGTAAGCGATTTCAGAGACCCCATCGATGTCGACGAGCTCACCCATATTTACGTTTAGTGCTTCATCGAGATACAGGAGTAATTTTTCAAACACTTTGAAGGGGATTTTCACCCTTTTCAAAGGATTTTTCACAGAGATCGGCAGGCCCTTGTATTCGATTTTTTCGTTTTTCGGTTGAATTAACCCATCGAAAAGTGCTAACACAACGGCCTTTTGATCCTCCAATTTCTGTTGTTTCGTCTGAATCACCTCCTCGGCTCGATGTTCCACAACACAGAGTTCCGTGTGTTTTTCCAGCCACCAACTCGGTATTTTTTGATCGCAGATCCTACACAATTCCGTCGTTGGTTTCGGCACGGCTTCCTCGTCGATGATCCCTTCCTCAGAGAGCTGAATTAGATAAGATTCTAAGATATTTACGCCAAATCCAAGGTTCTGGATGAGAGCCTCGGGTAATTCTACGGAAACCTCGATTGGGGTATAAGGTTTGAGGATCCAGATGGAATGCTTGGGCTGGTTGTTCTTATCGTGAACCAAGATGCCCTGGCCTACGAGCTCGATGAAATCGTCGAGTCCGCTGTCGATTTCCGAGGCGGTGTATCCCTTGTAGATGGATTTTGTGGACGAATTTTTGGTCAAAATGTCCGGAAACGAGTCGGATTCGTGATGGGCTTTTTTGCTGGGGATTTCCGCGTCGGAATCGTCCACTACAAACACGGGAGTGTCGGAATTGGAGGACTGGACGGTCGGATCGTCGCTGGAAACCGGTTTTTTCACCCGGAATCGGACCCGATAGCTCGTGTCGTCCACCATCATGATGTCTACAGCCTTGTTGAACACTTTGGCGTCCTCAATGGAGCCATCTACGAGCTCCGAGACGGGCTTCCCCATGTAGAACTCGCGGTCATACCCCACCATGCGGTCCCACGACTTCGAAAGATAGCGTACGTAGCAATCCAGGTCCAATTCTAACACGACACTGGGATTTTTCGAGGTTGCCACGATCAGATCGTTCTGATAAGAGTTGAGCTGGCTTGAAATGCTGGGCGTGGGCACCTCACAGGGCGAGACGCTGCGGCTTCGCACGACGTCAGCCTCCAGAGAGGGCGTATAAGCCCCAAAAATCGGATTTGGTTCCTCCAACGTGGAGGGTTCCGGATCCATGAAGCGAACTCAAAATGAGGAGACCGATCCCGTACGCAATTCCAAGGGGTCGTGTGCGGCACATCTGAAAGGGGTTGCTTCAACTACTCGATTTGGACATTAAATAGGTGGCATATGGAGTCGATGTCAATAATGACAGCGAGATTGGGAGGTTTGGGTTATCGGTTTAGTTCAGTTTGCGTAGTTTGCGTAGTTTGGTTTAGTCTGGCAGTTTGGATTGTCGGCCTAGTTTGGTTTCGTTTGAGCTGATCCACCACTCAGGCTTATTATGTCATTCATTACAGATAATTAAGCACTTAAGCTTAAATAAATCACCTGGTCTGGAAATTACAGTTTAGTCTGATATTATTAGTCGGTGCACGACGACGGATACCCCATGGCCAGCGATCCATTTTTATCACCATGTTTCTCATTTTCCTCCTTTTGGGAGCATGTTTTTGTGGTCCAATCATCAGCTTTGGGCCCAACTCGTCCGTGCCTCACAATTTCTTCATCTTTGACGATTCAGAGGTTGTCTACTCGATTGCGGACGTTCCGTATCGGTCCGTAGATTTCGGGAAAACGTGGGAAAATCAAAAGGAAAAATTCCCTGCGAATGCGGAGCTGGAACGGATTATCCCCGTGGGGAAGACGAACGCGTTGGCAGTCACAAATACGTCATCTCTATTTTTCACGCTTGATCGAGGCGAGAATTGGTCGGAATTTTCGTTTGGAAACGATTCAATCGATGCCTTTTCCATGGTGGAGGTCACCGAATGGGATGATTCTTTGCTTATTCATGGATTGGTGTGCGAAGACGGTGATTGTCACGGCCATTGGATGGTTTCCGATCCGGATTTTTCAAACCGGAAAATCCTGGGGGCTTTCGCCTTCCATTGCGTCAACTACGATAACTCGATTTTCTGTAACGCTGAAGATTATTTGATCGTCTCCAGTGATCGGTTCGAATCGTTTGAGATTCAAGATAAATCCACTGGTTTCCAAGCCTTGCCAATTGCAGAGCTGGTTGTGGCTAACGGATATCTCGTACTCATTGCCGATTCCGTGTATGTCTATAAAAATGGTAAATTTGTAGAAACAGACCTGAAAACGGATCTGATCCTGCCGTTTTATCAATTCATCGAGTCAGACACCCTCATGATCTCCATTTCTGGATCCAGAACTCAACGGTACGAAAAGACCACTGATTTGTATAAATCAGATTTATCAGGACTTCATTACGTGAAGGTTCAGGATGATTTGCTCGATCCGCCATTTTCGGAGATTTCGTCCATCGATGGATCTTATATAGTTAACACGGCTGTAAATTCGGATCCAAGAGACACTTTGATCACGATCGATAACGGAGAAAGTTGGCAATTTTTGCAAGTGAACGATGACAGCTGTAAACTGCCAGATTGTTCACTTCATCTGGTGCCACACATCCAATACGATTCCTATAGTGTCTCCACGGGTCCAACTCCAGGTATATTGATGGGTATTGGTAATACTGGTTATAACTTTACTCGAAATTTCGAAACATTGAACACCTACGTCTCTCGTGACGGTGGAATTTCTTGGGATTTCGCCTTCAAAGGAGTCTCCATCAATTCCTTTGGTGATTACGGTAACGTAATTCTCAGTGTCATTATTGATCTCGAGAAATTGATGCAGGGGAACGCCAATGGCACTTCAGCACAGTTCTCATTGGATCAGGGAAAGTCGTGGACTCATTTCGATCTGCCTGATGCAATTATTCCTGTCGAACTCGGCACCGTCATTGACGGCTCCTCTCAAAAATTCATCCTATCAGGAGTAACTGCTGAGGACGGACCCGATATGGCTCGTATTTATGCTCTGGATTTCTCTTCTGAATTGCCCGAGTGCTCCAAATCTGACTTTGAAGTCGTCCCCATTAGGCTCGACTCCTCCAAAGAACAGATGTGCTTCAACGGTCGTAAAGAGGCATTTAATCGTAGGAAACAAGACGCTAAATGTTTCGTGAAAACTCTCTACGATGACGTGAGAACCATCGAAACACCTTGCGAATGTACAGAACACGATTTCGATTGTTCTCCAGGATTTTCCATGGTAAATGGTAAATGTGAGGTCAACTTGGCGCAAGTGGCACCTCAATGTAGCTCTGAAGCACCAATCAAGTTGGTCTCCACTGAGAAAAAACGAGAGAACTCATGTATTGGTGGATTCAAACCCGTAACAGTTGATGTCGACTGCAAAGCTGCAAAAGCTGCCGAAAAGGCAAGCTTAGTCGTCTCCACTCCATCAGTGTTTGGAGACGAAATCGTAAATTATTACTATCTTCGCAATGGAACTCTTGGAGATGAAACAATTCTTCTCTCCACCGTTTCCAGAAGCCTTTATGTATCCTATGATGGTGGTGAAACTTTCCAGATCCCAGAAACTTTGGGAGCTGACGGCGAAATCGTTTCTATCTACACCAATCCTTTCCATCCTGATTACGTTTATGTCATCACAGAGACAAAAATCTGGGTCTCATCTGATCGGGCAAAAACATTCCAAGAATTCGACGCTCCAAATCCTTTGAATGAATTTGGTCTACGACAAATCTCTTTCAGTAAAGCCTCTCCAGACTCTTTCATCTGGTTCGGAGAACAATCTTGTGACTCGTATTTCGATCCAAATTGTCACGTCCAGGCCTCTTATACACAGGACGGTGGTAAAACTTTTAAACCCCTCATCCAAAATGTTGCCTCGTGCTCCTTTGTGGGGTCAACACTCAACGCAGAACTCTACGATATCGATCCCAATCTGATTTTCTGCCAGAAAATCACCAGGAGATATCTATCCTTAGTTAGCAGTACCGATTTCTTCGAAACAGAGAAAACCATTTTCGAGAACATTGTCGGAATTGCAAACACTGGAGAGTTCATCATCGCTGCTAAAGTAAATGACACCAGCCTTGTAGCTGCTGTCACTGTAGATGGAATAAATTTCGCTGATGCTGCCTTCCCACCCGATTTCAAAGTTGACAAACAACAGGCTTACACGGTAATGGACGTTAGCAGCCGGTCTGTATTTTTGCATGTAACGACCAATGCCGATTATGGTAAAGAATACGGTGCCATCTTAAAATCGAACTACAACGGAACCAACTATGTGATGTCGTTGGAAAATGCAAATCGTAACCCTATTGGGTTTGTCGATTTTGAAAGGGTCACTTTGGAGGGAGTAGCAGTCGTAAACGTTGTAAAAAATACCGGAGATCTCAAGGGAAACACAGTTAAAAAACTAAAGAGTATGATAACTCATAACGATGGTGGTTCTTGGGAATACTTAAATCCTCCTAAAGTCGATTCAGATGGCAAAGATCTTTGTTCGGGACAGACATTGGAACAATGTTCTCTCAATCTACATGGCTTCACTGAACGTCGCGATTTTAGAGATACTTATTCCTCAGCTTCTGCCGTTGGAGTTCTGGTGGCTACTGGTTCTGTTGGAGAAACATTAACGGAGGAGAAGGCCACCTATTTCTCTAGTGATGCCGGTGTCACTTGGAAAGAGATTAGTAAAAAAGAGTACATGTGGGAATTCGGAGACCAAGGCTCGATCTTGGTCTTGGTGGAACCCAAAGAAACAGATTCTCTCATCTATTCTCTGGACAATGCTGGCTCCTTTGTCACCTATAAATTTTCCGAGACTCCTGTGACGGTCTATGACATTGCCACTGTTCCCTCAGATACTTCTCGAAAGTTTATCATCCTTGCCAAAAGCTCTGAGGGCGAAAGCATGGTGTTTGCATTGGATTTCACAAACTTGTACGGTCGTCAATGTAGCTCTGATGACTTTGAAACGTGGACACCCAAGCATTCGTCGGGTTCGTGTCTTTTCGGACACGTAACGGAGTACCTACGTCGTAAGAATTTCGACTGCTACATTGGTCAAAACACACTGGAACCTAAAGTGGTGCGCAATTGTTCTTGCACTCGCCAGGACTACGAATGTGACTACAATTATGCCCCCACGGCAGACGGTACATGTAAACTCGTAGAAGGCTTGAAGCCACTCGACCCTGAGCTGGTTTGTGGGAACTCAGTCGAGTGGTTCGAGCCTACAGGTTACAGAAAAGTAGGAATGTCCACCTGCGAAGGAGGATTAAATTTGGACGAGTGGACAGCCCACCCATGTCCCGGTAAAAAAGACGAGTTCGACAGGACTCACGGGTCTGGAATTACCGGTTTCGGACTGTTTGCGGTAATTTTCTTCCCACTTTTCGCCTTCTGTGCCTTTTCCGCGTTCGTTTACGACCGTGGAATTCGTAGAAATGGAGGGTTTGCTCGCTTCGGAGAGATCCGTTTGGACGATGAAGAAATCGATCTGATTGAGGAAAACACTACGGATAAAATCGTAAACACAGTCGTCAGAGCAGGAATTTTTATCGTTTCCATTTGCGTGAAAGCGGTTTCGAGATTACGTAATCTTTCTGGGGAAAGTTTCCGCTCCAATTCGCACGGATACACCCGGTTTGGAGCAGACACGTTTTTCACGGATGAGGATGCATTTTTGGCGACGGACGAGGACGCGAGAGAAATCGACCACTTCCTCGACGAGGACGAATAAGTTAAATTATTTTATGGATTGTAGAATAAGTGTAATGTGGTTGTTGCACTACTCTGCAATGATTGATGACCTTCTCAGTCTCCCGAATTTATTATGGAGCCTCAGATTAAGCCGATTCTTGGGGAGGAGGAACGAGTCAAGCTCGGTAGCATTAGCATGAAGCATGCAAATAGCATCTCTTTCCAAGTGAACGATAACAAACACCGGGGTTCCCTGAGCACAGACACCTCGGCTGTTGATCTGCACAGTCCTCGCCCCGTGAAAGAGGGAGGAATCCCATTTACGCAATTCTTGCAACGCAAAAACGATGAAAAAGTTCACATACTATTGGGGGCCACGGGGAGCGTTGCCACGATTAAAATCCCAGAGATGATTGAGAAATTGTTCCAGATATACGGCAAGGATGGGGTGAGCATCCAGTTGGTCCTCACGCGAAATGCAGAATTTTTCCTGAGAGGCCTAAAAATATCTAAATCTGTAAAAGTATGGAGAGAAGTGGAAGAATGGTCGAATCCAATGACGAAACCTGGTGACCCAATTCTACATGTGGAGTTGCGAAAGTGGGCGGACATTTTGGTTATCGCACCCTTATCTGCAAACACACTTGCCAAAGTGGCTAACGGCATCGCGGATAATTTACTGACGTCCGTAATTCGAGCTTGGAACCCTGTAGTGCCCATTTTGGTGGCTCCAGCTATGAACACTTTTATGTACACGAACCCAATGACTCAAAAGCATTTAAAAGTGCTTGCGGAAGACTTCAAACATGTGGGTGTTTTGAAGCCAATAGAGAAAGTCTTGGTGTGTGGTGACATCGGCATGGGTGGGATGCGTGAATGGAGTGACATTGTTGATATTTTGGTAAAAAAGTTGGGAGAGATAAAGATGGCACAGCCTTAGATTTCCCAATAAGGCAACTGTTGCCTCCTGAGCACAGCCTTGAAATGCCAAACAGGGCAATCCAAGGCTGTGTTCACTATGCGAGTTACTATTATTAAATGTTCCCCTTAATGATGCTACATTATAAATCTCCGTAGAAGCAAGCCAAGCCATGCTTAGTTCGAAGAACTTGGTGGACCTTCCAGAATTAAATTTTGAGTGGCAGAACGACGACCCCTTTTGGATTGAAAGCCCCCCCTTGAGCAATGAGTGGATAGAAAGCCCCCTGACTCCGGATTCCGACACTCTGGACGTTTGGTCTTTCCTCCAATTGGACTCGAAAAAATTCCAATGTCATATTTGCGCTAATTCTTACACGCGAAAGCAAAATTTAACGTCACATTTGCTCACCCACTCGAATAGTCGACCATTTAAGTGTGATCAATGTACTCTGTGTTTCACACGACGCTCGGACCTCAAGCGGCACAAGGGGGACGTGCACGACCTCCGGTTGTTCGTCTGTCAGGGCGTCCACAACGGCCAGCAATGGGGCTGTGGGATTCGGTTCGCAAGACGTGACTCGCTCAAGAAACATCTGTCTCGTAAAAAAGCTTTAACGAAGTGTCGCGTGCCGCGCGACGTCGAATCCCCTGTGGATTACGTGTACCAACCGTCTCGCCAGAGCTCGCAACCGTCGTCACCTATCGATGCCACGTCGCTACATAACGTTTAATGAAATTCCTTCTGTTTTTGACGCTAATTAGGTTCGTTTTGTGCTTGGAGGGCACTCTGAAGGTGGGAAAGTCCACCTTCAGCCTACCAGCGACGACAAGTCTCAACAATTCGATGGTTTACACGATCGAATCGCCCCACCAAAAGTTCGTGGCCCTACAATTTTCGAGCGGCGGCGTGTCCCACACAATGTATCCAAAGTACAAAGACAACCGTTACGAGCTCAGTTTGCCGTTGAACAAGTGGTCAGCCTACTTGAAGAGTCAGCAAGTTATAGATGTTGAGCTCATAGTGGGTGATTTGAAATTGAAACAAAATTTGGGCCAACTCGTCAACGCCGATGCGGCTGCTTATGTAAGCAGTGATCTCGCGGCGAAGCCCGAGATTCGTCACATTTTCAGGGAGGACCCCAAACAAATTCCGGAAATTTTGGCATTGGGATTCATAATGGGTGTCGTGACCCTTGTGTCATGTCTTTTTACCGCCTGGTGTACCGTCTCGTTGAAGGGCTCGCTCTACAAAGAGGGTGCGTATCTGATCTGCTTAGTCATCGCTTACGAAATCACCTTCTTCCGGTACTACCTGGGCACGTCTATCTTCACGACCATCAACTGTTGGATCCTGCTGGCACCATTTGCCGTTTTCTGCGGTACGAAAGCGTTAAGATTATATAAGCATTAGTCCTTAAAATTGTTCTCGATCCATCTAAACCCCCAAAGGTCGCGCCACGTCCCGTTCATGTCGTTGGCAGCGACGATCTTGCCCTTAATAAGTGCTTGCGGCACGACCGAATACGACCGCGAGTCCAGACTCTGGCTGAGGTTGTCGCCCGTGAGCCACACGTGACCCTCGGGGACCACTATGTACGTCTCCTTCCCCCCACTGGGGTCCAGCTGGATCACATCGCCTGGCATCCCCGTGATCCGCTTGCAAACCCCCTGATACGGGTCCGTGGGCTTTAGTGCAACGACAACGTCCCCCATTTTGAGGTCGTGTCCCAACCCATACCGCTTGAGCGTGTGGACAAAGTCGAGCCGCGTGTTCAGCGTGGGGAGCATCGACTCGCCGTGGGACATGTTGAACTCGTAGACGTTGGAGAGCACAAAGTGCATGGCACAGCCCCCCTTGAGGGCCCATCCGAGCATAGACCCAACCTGGTTCATGCTCCAAGTGGGAGGATCCCGTTTCGGTGGGTCCATCTCTGTATCACGTGACACGTCACTAATTTCACTCCCGCGCACGACCGCCTGCCATGGAAAATTCATTCGCGGCGAGTGTTCGACGGTCCTCGAATTTTGGGCATTCCGATTTCGAGAGATTGTCACCGGTGTCGTCCGTGACGAGAGTTTTCGATGGAGCACGCAGCACTTCTCCGCAGACGATCTTCAACGCTATCAATGTGTTGCTGGGCATGGGGCTGCTGTCATTACCCCTCGGGCTAAATAAGGCTGGCTGGGTGTGCGGCTCAGTGGCTTTTTTGGGGGCTGCTCTGTTGACGCGGTACACGGCGATTTTGCTGGGGAAGATCCTGGATCATTACCCTGAGCTGGACACTTACAGCGATATCGGCCACAAAGTGTTTGGACCGAGGATCAACTCGCTGATCGCGGCCACGTTCGTGCTGGACCTGTTTGGTGCGGCGCTGTCGATGGTGGTTCTCTTCGGGGACAGCGTGGGGGATACGTGGGGGAAAGTAGCCATCTGTGGGTCTCTTTTTTTCCTCAATTTTCTCCCGCTAAGCGTGCTATCTTTTCTGAGTCTCGTTGGCATTGGGTGTACGTCCCTGGTGGTGATCCTGGTAATTTCCTGTGGCTTCACCAAGAGCTCGTACCCGGGGTCCCTGCTGGACTTTGCCCCCACGCAACTCTGGCCCAACTCGTATGCAGATCTCTTCATCTCGTTCGGGATATTCATGGCTCCCTGGGGAGGCCACGTGATTTTCCCCGAGCTGAAAAGAGACATGAGGCGTGAAAAAAATTACGCCTTCTGCTGCAACGTGACATTTTTATTTTCGTACGTGATCGATTTTTCCATTGCGTGTGCCGGATTCCTCATGTTTGGCCCCCACGTAATGGACGAAATCACGGAAAATATCATCTCCAACAAAGGCTATCCGGCCTGGATTCGCAATGCGGTCCAGGTCTGCATCGCCATCATCCCAGCGGCCAAATTGCCCTTGGTTTCAAGACCAATTTTGAGCATCTGGGACTCCTTTTTCCCGGTGCCCCCACCAGAGATGACCCCACTCATAGACACTCGATTAACCCCACCCAAACAAAACTTGCAATTGATCCTCGGCAGAGCGCTTCTTTCGTTAATTTTACTGCTGGGATCCCTCGTGATGACCAATTTTTCCAATATTATGGCATTATTGGGGAGTTTAGTATGTTTCACCATTTGTATTATAGTCCCCATCTACTTCCATCTTGCTCTCTTCGATATTCCCACGTTTATAAAAGCAGGTTCGTGGTTGGCGATCTGCGTTTGTTCATTTCTAGCTGTAATGGGTACAGTTTGTGTAATTTTAAATTAAGTTCGGTACAGTCACATGACCTTAGATGCGGCTCTTCCCCACACTTTTCTTCTTCCCTTTGACAAGTGAGTTTTCCCGAATTCCCCGAAATGTTTCAAGTTTATTCGAGAAATGACGGCTTATCGACCGTGTGGTACGTTTGTAGCTGTTTTGGGGGCTTTTTCCTAACAAAGGCTGCTCTCCACACTGAATCGAGTCACCAAAACCAAGATAAAAGAGCTCAAAATCGACCAAATTTGTTCTCAAGTGACTCAGGTGGACTCGTTGAAAGTGTGTTCATCACTCATGTTTGGACTGGTTGTTGCGTTCAAGAGAAAAGTTGATTTTGTCTATGGTGAGCACTTAAAAACTCCTTGAAAGCGGATTCTAACAAAGATGAAACCATCCATTGCAGATCCAGACTCTTCAAACCGATTCTTATTATCAGACAACCGGAAAATATGACTCTTCTGGTGGATCATCCCACTTTTTTACCGGAATTAGAGGACTTACCACTGCTTTCGCTCGATCAAAACCTCGAATTACCCGAGCCAGAGGTTAATAGAGCGAGAAAAGGTTGGAATTTCAGCTCTGAAGCCGAAACCAGCTCGTTGCCGGAATCGGACCTCGGTTTAACGTTCGAATTTGGTGGTGAAAACGCAGATTTCAGCTTCAATATACAACCTCAACCTCTGGAAGACGTCGCTGAATTACCAGAGATTGTGGAAATTGAGTCTGAGCCTGCAAATCAACCTCGTCAACGTAGAAATCTCGATGTAAAACGCCGTAGACTCCACTTCGATGACCCCATCAACTTGGAATTGGACCAATTGAGGCAAACGTTCCGCACTGAGGGCTTCACGCTCGATTTTCCGTGGAAATTTAACCATATTGCCCACGATTTTCGGTCGTTACCCACATTTACGCTACCTCAACGGATCAAAAGGTCCGATTCCGTGGCTTCCTTGGCAAGTTTGCCCAGTTATCCAAGCGATATCGAACGTGGAAGACGTCGTGATTCCACCCAATCGTCCAATTCGGAACATTTGTTGGATTTCAACGAGTCTCTCGGTGCGGCACACTTTGAGGAGACCACGACCGAGCTTTCGGATCAACTCTTGCACAAATTGAGGTCTTCTAACGAGTATATCAGTATCGATCAACTTCTAGCTGGTTCAATGAGACAAGAAGCTATCGATTCGTTCCTTTGTCTACTTGGTTTACTGAATAAAAACGTAATTGTGGGGAATGACGAGGGAACGGCGGTGTGCGGCTCAGGTTGGTGAGCGCACCACTCTGCGACACGTCTATTGCTAGATTAATCCGAATATCATGTCTCTTGATCCGGAAAAATGGACTTGTTCGTCCAATGAAGCGCTCAGTGTGTCGTTGGCGCTGCCAGAAGGAGCATACACGTTCAATCCAACGTTCACGTATCCGATTTTTGGCGATTCGGAACAGATTTTCGGGTTCCAAGACTTGAAAATCACTTTGGCCTTCGATTGTGCGTCTCTTTTGCCCCTTTTGAACGTTTCCTATAGTGGGAAATTGGGTGATGAAGACCCTCAGGCAAAAATCATGGAGTTTTTACCCTCGGAAACGGTGGTTGACGGTGAGGAATCGTGGTTAAAGAGCGTTGAACTCGAGAATTTCGAAATTCCCGGCTCCAAAATCGGTGAATATAGCAGAAACGACGAGAAATTCGGTATTTTCAAGTGCAAAATCACAGATCCAGCTGTTCTCAAGTTGCACAAGAGGATGCAAATTTTCGTTTTACTCTTTATTGAAGCCGCTTCCTATATCGACGAAACAGATCCCATCTGGGAGATTTATATAATCTATAAATTGGGGGAGAAGCCAAGTTTCATTGGATTCTCCACCGTCTACTCGTACTGGATGTTTGAAGGAGCATCGAAACACGACGAAATCGGGATGAAAGATTCTGATTTGGATCTGTCGATTCGTAAGAAAATATCCCAATTTGTAATTCTACCACCTTATCAATCGAAGGGTCATGGCAAGGAGCTGTACAACTCGATGATGGGTGAATTTTTGAGCGATCCAAAGGTGTTGGAGGTCTGTGTTGAGGACCCCAGTGAGCAATTTGACGATTTGAGAGACTTGTGCGATTTACAAAGACTCAATGGCTCGGGAATTTTTGACACTTTGACACCTGGTGTCGACCTGGCACAGTGGATCCAATCACAGAGAGCGTCTACGAAACTGGAGAAACGTCAATTTGCCAGATTGGTGGAGATGACAATGATCTCGAAATTCTCATTAAAAGACGTAAGACTCAAGATAAAGAGACGTTTGTATGTGAAAAACAAAGATTCGTTGGTGGAATTGGATGAGCCTACCAGAAAGGATAAATTGCAAACTGCCTACCAGAGTTTACTAGAAGATTACGAGAGAATCCTGGCTAAATTACCAACGTCAAATAAAAGACAAAAAATTAATTAGGTCCTCTAAGGTAGTTTTCCCTAAAGAATTTGAGCTGCTCGATGCTTTCCAAGATGTCGGCTCTAGCCGTGTGAGCCTCCTTCTTCTTGGGAGCCTTCGTCAAGATCTCAGGATTATGACGTTTGCACATTTCGTAAATGGAACTCACATCTATTATACGGTAGTGGAGAAACTCAACCGTGCGCCGCATCTCGCGCATCATGAAAGCCCGGTCCATATGGACGGAATTGCCCGCGAGAACTGCCGTTTTGGGCTCCAGAATCCCCGAAAGATACTGACAAAGTTCCTTGTCCACAATCTCAGCAGTCTTGTCGCTAGCAAGAACCTTGGCAGTGAGCCCGGAATCCCCATGGTGGGTCGTGCACCACTCATCCATCGCGTCGAGCTTCTCCTTTGGCACGTGCACGACGCTCTCATACCCGTTTGGCTCGACCAGCTCCAGGTTGCCGTCTGTCACGAGACAACAGATCTCGATGATGTTGTCCGTGAATGTGTTCAGACCTGTCATCTCACAGTCGATCCACACGATCGGATTGATCACTTTGCGTAGCACAGACATGGGAACACTGGGGCATCTTCGGTCGCGCGCCACTCAATCAACGTCGTTTTTCGATTACGTAATCTACGGGTGCTTGTTCACATAATCTAATAAATTAAATCTTTTTACCAAAATAAACCCATTGATCTTCCTTTGGTTTCTCCTCTAGTTCCTCCCACACTTTCCACTCGGCCATCTTCGTGGCCAGCTCGAGCTCCTCGTTGGCCTGGATGACAACCTCCTCGATCAATCCGCAACCGATTTGCGCCTCGATGGCCTCGACCACCTCCGTGCTCTTAACGATGTCGAGTCTTTGCTTTGTGAACGTTTCCACACTTGTGCGGTACACGCTGTCGGAGGGGAACTCGGCCAATTTTTTCAAGGTGGCCGTGTACAACGCCTCCAACGCGGGGCGAGGATTTGGGTGTTGGAAGATACCCGTGAGACCCGTGGGATTGCCGCTAGCAGCTTTTACTAGGACTTCAGTGGGTTTGGATTGCAGTAGTAATCTCGTGAATCTCATTGGCCTGACACTGAGGGAAAAGGATCCGGGTCGTGTGCCGTGCGAAGTTTGGGGGGGACGTGTGTTGCTCAGCACAGTTGTCCTTTGCCATGTGGGGGAAAGTGAAGCACGCGACGCGGATTTTTTCCGGTGAGGAGGACGGCGACTCGGAGACGTCCACCGTGGTGCACAAGTCGATGGTGAAATTTTACGAGCAGAGGGGCGTGGTGCCCGATTGGCTGGAGACTCGCGACAGGTTCCGGATGCCTGTGAGTGCACCAACCAGTGCGGCGACGAGCAGTCCGAGTGTGAGCACACAGAGCACGGGCACGCCGACGAATTTGCGGAGGGCTGAGTCGTTCGGTGTGCCCAGCCCCGTAGTGACCGGGATGAGCAACCTCAGTCTGAAACCAAAGCCAAAATCGACCAACAAGATGATGGAGAGAATGAGACAGAAACGCTAGACTTAATCGATACACTACTTCAATCTTTGTAGCCGGGTAACCCGAGTATACAACACCCAATCGTGTGGTGGCACTGTTTACATTGCCACTCCTCACACAACGGCAGCATGGCCCCCGACAAGATGCCCGCTCCGCCTTTACCCTCATCGATGGGGGAGTCTGTGAGCGATATTTCGGAGCCCCAGACGGAAATCGTCAGCGAGGACGTTAAACCAACGCCAAAGGAGGGGAACAAGACAAGTCCAAAACCGGCCAGCGGGAGTCGCAAGCGGCGGCGCGAGGAGAATTCGGAACATCGTAGCAAGATCAGTCGATGGACGCCGGAGGAGGACGAATTGTTGGTTCATTACAAAGAGGAGCTGAATTTTTCGTGGAAATATATTGCGAAATTGATTGGCAAGACTCACACATGGCAAGCCGTTCAAATGAGGTATTTACGTACGCACAAGCCACGTCACGAGGCGTGGACGTACGCGGATGAGCAGAAATTGGTGAACGTTTTGAAAAAAGATTGGGAGAATCGGTGGAAGCGGATAAGCAACGAACTGGGGCCCAGTTACACCGAGGAACGGTGTATGGAGAAGGCTAAAGAGCTTTGTAATGAATTTGATGGGGACACGCGCAGCAAGCCGCTTTTCGAGAATGAGATTGACAAGAAACTGTTACTTGTTTACATGGGGTTAGACACGATTAGCTACGAGAGTGAGGAAGAGGATGAAAAACCATTAAATTAAGACGGAACGTTCCACAACGATTCCATCATTCACTTTTATCCACCAACAGTCCGGTTCCACCTTTTTTCCAATTAAACGAGGAGAGGCCCTCTTTTCTTTTAAGCTTGTTTTCAAACAGCGTTTGGTCGTAATCGTTCAGAAC
This sequence comes from Kuraishia borneana, assembly GCA_030569035.1. Classification (NCBI taxonomy): domain Eukaryota; kingdom Fungi; phylum Ascomycota; class Pichiomycetes; order Pichiales; family Pichiaceae; genus Kuraishia; species Kuraishia borneana. The sequence continues at coordinate 128,590 of JAJMJT010000007.1, forward strand.
AACCAAATTGTCCATATCACGCAACCCCATTCGGAGGTACATCATGATGGCTCTCAAATAATCGGTTGTCATGGCTAAATTGAGCGATTCGATGACTCTCATGACAAGTCCCATGTTAAATTTAATCTTTGTAGTTGTGTCCGATTGAGCCATCTCCACCGTTTGAATCGAGTCTAGAACACTCAACAGTTCGATCCCCAGGATGAACAGATAGAAACCTCTCGTTAGAGTTTGAAATTTCATCATCGGGTCCAATTCATAGAGTTTTTTTAGAAAATCGCACGCTTCGAAAAGCCAAGATCCTTCAACTTGATCGAAAGGAACTGGATTACTCATTATTCCCGAGGGGTCAAACATCGTTTCCCTCTTAAAATTGTTGATCACGATCGTCAAATAAAATTGGCAGGCCACGAAATCGTAATGACTGATACGATTCTGCTCTTTAGAGCAGATTAACCTCCTTTCAAATTGTAAAAGGTCATTTGGGATCTTTAGCGATGGGTTGTGTCTTTTCAAATCCATAGTCTGGGCAACGCACATTAAATAAGGTGAATACCAGCCAAATTCTCCATCAAGTAGAACGTCCGATCTTCTCTTTGGATCCAATTCTGCTGGTATCAACGGGTCCTGACTATGCCATGTTCTATCGTCACATGGTCTATAAATTGACTCCCTCGACACCAATTCAACTAGGAGGTTAGCATTAAACATGACACAGCCAACATTGACAGACATAAGCAGAGCGCTCCACGTGCGGCGTCGCTCCTCTCTATCTTCCTCCTCCAAATTTGGTATGATGGGTAGTTCAACGTTCAAATTAATCGACAATGCAGATTCTGTAGCACATCTGAGCCATTTGGTAACGTCCTTGGCTCGAGTCACGTGAAGTCCGGTCCATGCCAAATGAAGGTAAACCACCACATCATCGTACACGGCTGTGGCGGTGCTTTTAGGTAACAGATTTAAAATCTCCTCAAAACAGGAATCGGTGATATTTTTCCTCACAGATCCTAAAAAAAATGAATGCGATACATCACAAAGGCTTGTCATTATAATTGATAATATGATTGAAATCTTGACTCCACCAAATCTGGTAATCTTGCTACCAGTTGGTGCAAGCCACCGCTGCGGCCTCAAGAGCTGAGCCATACTGTACAGTGGCGGTGCAGAAAAATAGTGCAAGAACAAATCGCACGCCACGTCTGTGGGAATTCCCAGTTTGTTGATCTGGCCTATGAACGGCCTCAGATATTCGTACCGACAATCATCCACAGATTGTCTTTGTTTCTTCGTCGGTTTCCTCCGAACAATCTCCTTCGGATATTTGGCACTTGCCCGACCGCGTTTTTTCTCCTCTCTATTATAAGTGCAAACCAATTGAAATCGTTTACATTGTAAACAAATTGGTTGGTCCCCATCACATTTGATTCGTTTTTGATTGCAAAGATCGCATGCACGCTTCGTTCGTTTCCGATCCATGGAAGATGCGAGGAATACGAGAATGTTACCCCAAGATCACGTGCCACTATCTTCGGCTTTTGTCGGGACTTGAACCGGACACGCCTCTCCAATCCCGGTGGTGTGATTTTTGATAAAAACTGTTGAAAATTGGGGGAAGAATTAAAGGATAATTATCTTTGAAAGATAATAGTAAATATTAAAAGTTTAATGGCATATTATTAACTGTTCTTCGATACTTGGAAAGAAGCCATACTTTAATCATCCGAGACGTTGCGGTGGGCAGACATTGACGCATCACTGCATAACAACAATTACTGCTCACTCTTGCGCGCGTAACTATTTGTGGGTAAAACTTGCATAATTATCATCAGATTCGTGTCATGATACGGGCAAAATTTTCCAATCCAATTTTGAACCATTTTTGCGCATTTTCGATTTCCCGATTCTCATCATCACGCAACTGCTGCATAAACGATTATAAAATATAATCCCCCGATTTCCCAGAAAGCACAATGAAACTTTCTGATAGAATTATTTCATCAGTTCCCGCACCACCATTTTCCACTCAACCTGCTCACAATCAGAGTGCGTTCCATGTCGTTGGACCTAAGAGGGGTAAGCGGAAATCAAAATTTTCCAAACAACAAGATGATCTCATCGTGACTCTTAAACACCAGGGAAAGTCCTGGGTCGAAATTGCAGAGATTACTCGTGTTGGTACTTATTTGACGGCGAGAAATAGGTACCAGGTCTTGATGGGCCAACAGGGTGGGTCGTCCAGTAACCTGACCCACGAGGATTTTTTAGCGTTACAATCTATATTGGATTCAGCAGAGGCTGAAAAATGGGAATGGCTGACCAAACAGCTAAACAAACGGTCCGAAAAGAGATTCACTGCAGCCCAATTGAGAGAAATCGTGCGCAACCTGTTTTTGGACTCTCCGGAAATGTTTGGGGTCACCGAAAATTATCTGGCTGGACTCGCACGACCACTTCCCGCTAACTACGTTAGATTTTCCGTTCAATTGCCCCAAATTCCCATTCAATTTGGCTACCAAATGCATGATTTCAAGTCGTGGGGGTACCCAGCACCTCCGGTGCTACCACCTCCCCCCTATACTGATCATTACGATATATGACAATTTTTTATTTAATCTTGGGTCCGGATCTCTGTAGAGCCTTATCAGAACGGTTTCCCTTTTGGGATCCCCGACCTATTGTTTTGATGTCACGTGACTGCTCCTTGCCAAAAGCGGCTGCTCACTTGTTTCTCCCTTTTCATGTTTGCGTACGTCAGCTTATTGTTGAACGATGCTTATTTGCCCGGGGCGTTGGCTCTGGGCCAAATGTTGAAAGACTCAAAGGCCCATCGTGTTCTTTTACACACTGGATTGTCGCCCATGGCGCTGGAATTACTGAAAGATTGGGAACTTGTGGAGGTTTCCCCGGTCGTGTCCGAGTCCAAGAATCTGCGGTTGTTGCGGCGGACGTTGGGCGGCGCACTCACAAAGATCCACGCCTGGAACTTGGGATACGAAAAGGTTGTTTTCCTGGACGTTGACATGGTTATAGAGCACAGTCTCGACGAATTGTTCGATCTGGACGTTGGGGTCGACGAGATCTGGGCGGCACCGGACTCGGGCTGGCCCGACTACTTCAATTCTGGACTCATGGTCCTTAAGCCGCACGCAGCCACGTTTGACAGGCTTTTGAAAAGCGAGGAAACTTTTGACGGGGCGGACCAAGGATTGCTCAATGGGGCGTTCCCCGATTGGAATCGACTTAGTTATAATTTTAACGTAACGTACAATGCAAGCAAATACGAATATTTGCCCGCGTTGGTCTATAATTTCGAGAAAGTGAAAGTTTTTCACTTTGCCGGGGGTGAAAAACCGTGGCAGGCGCCGCACACCGCGGGAGTTGGCGGGTACGGTCTGCCTAAGGACTCGGCATTGTTTGATGGGTATATAAACAACAGTAGCACCCTTGTAGAGAAGTTTGTCGATGACTGGTGGCAGGCCTTTGAGGCCACTGAGGAGCCCCAATTGGCTCTACAATTGGCTGAAACGAGCAGGGAAGCCGAGGAGGCTAAAGTTTCTAAAGAGGACCCCGTCGCGGAGGTGTTGCCCGATTTGGAAGAGCTGGACTTGGAGGACGCGTTCACGTCAGCAAACGTGGACAAGGCAATCTTCCAGGAACAGAGCCTCAAACCGATCTTCCCCTGGGAGGAACGTACCAACAGGCCGGTTAGGGAGTGGTCTACATAGCGTAAGTGAATTCAATCATCTAAACTGGCTACCTTGCGAGGCTCTCGCGCCGTTTGCGGCGTTCTCCTTAAGAGCAATCAACTGCTTCGATCTGTAGGACTCGTAGTGGATCAAAGCGGTCGTTTCAATCAAATCGTGCAAATGGGTTCTCGTCAAGAAATCTCTCAAGTACACAAACTCGCACTGGGTGATATCCTCGATGTTGATGGTCCCCCATCTGGTGCGACGGCCTCTGATAACCTGGCCGTCGACGGTGAGCTCCTTTTCGGAGCCCACCACGGCGAAGGGGAGCAGAGAACGGATGTCCTCGTTCAACTGGCTCTCCTCCGGGGTGAGGGATTCGTCGTTATATGGGTACATCTTGAAGTCGTGGAACGCAAACTCGTCTTGCAACGTCTTCTTGAACTGCGCACGCTCCTCCATGGTCAACGAGTCGGCCTTCGCGATGATGGGCACGACGTTGGCGATCTCGGTGAGCTTCTTGAGCACCTGGACGTCCAAAGGCTTGAGTCCCGTGCCGTTGGGCTGGATGAAGTACAACACACAGTGGACTCTCGTGTCCGGAATGAACCTCTCACGTTGCGCGGTGAGCTCCTTGCGCAGATACAGCGAGTGTTGCTCCTTGATGTACTTGACGAGAGGCTCCCAGCACCTGTCGTTGTTGACCTGGTCGCCAAATCCGGGCGTGTCGATCACGTTCAAAGTCAAATTGACGCCGTTTTCCGCCAAAACGTGCGACGAGATCTTGATCTCGGGAGTCTTCTCGACGGGCTCGTAGATCGTGCGACGGCCGCTTGTCTCGACCAAATGGGACGCAAACAACGTGTTGACCAACGTGGTTTTGCCCAAGCCGCTGTGTCCAACGCACATGACGTTAAATTGGAACCCACGCTTGAGCAGCCTGCTCTCGATCTGGGTGGTGATGGTGTCGAAACCAACGTAATTCTTGGGGGTTAACACGCTCATGGGAAGAACAAGTGGAATGTACGCGTTGCACCTGAGCAGCTGTGTCGTGCACGTCGCGGCGTCCATGCCCTGTGTGCCGAAACTCTTCGGGCTCTTCATCTTTTCAAAATGTCAATGTCTGTGGCACGGGTCCCCTTCGGAGTGTTGGAGACCGTTTTGGAGAGCTTACCACGCATCTCCTGGGCAGATTTCTTTTCCGGGTCGGGAATCTGGTGGGCGGCGCCCAAGAAAAAAGTTTCCCACATGAAGCGTCGCCAGAAGCTGTACGCACCGGGCAAAAAACAGCTGAAATTGCTCGACAACCTCAACAGATGTCCCGCCTGCGGAAATTACAAGAGATCCCACTTCCTGTGCATGCACTGTGTGGGCCAGATCCGCAAGTATTGGAAAGGTCGTGCGAGCCCCGAGCCGGCCGCGGAGGAGCTCAGTCCCGTGGACGAACGGGTGCTGTACCCCGGAAAGATCGAGAGCGAGGAACAGGAGAAGCTGCGCAAGAAGGAGTATCTGCAGAGACGTCCCAAGACGCTGCCCGTGGAGAGAAGTACATAGTGAAACCAAGGTAATCCGTCCCGTAGTGTCTCTGGTTGTCGTGCGCGGCCCAATGAGGGTAGTGCAAACAAGCCCCCTTCACCTACGATCCTCAATGAACAACGAATACGACTACCTTTTCAAGCTCCTGTTGATCGGAGACTCCGGCGTGGGCAAATCGTGTCTGCTGCTGCGTTTCGCAGAGGACACATACACCCCCGATTATATCTCGACCATCGGCGTGGACTTCAAAATCAAGACGATCGAGCTCGACGGCAAGGTGATCAAGCTGCAAATCTGGGACACCGCGGGTCAGGAGCGGTTCCGCACGATCACGAGCTCGTACTACCGTGGCGCCCACGGAATCATCATTGTCTACGACGTGACCGACCAGGAGTCGTTCAACAACGTGAACCAGTGGCTCCAGGAAATTGATCGTTACGCGACCTCCTCCGTGATGAAGCTGCTTGTGGGAAACAAGTCTGATCTGACGGACAAGAAGGTGGTGGAGTACTCAACAGCGAAAGAATTTGCCGATTCGAGAGAGCTCAAGTTCTTGGAGACGTCCGCTTTGGATTCCACAAACGTCGACAAGGCCTTTTCCACAATGGCACAACAAATTAAGTCGCGTATGGCCACCAATTCCGCAGGAAACAACCAGAAGGCTGGAATCAACATCAGAGGAAGTGCCATCAACACACAACAGAACTCATGTTGTTAGAATAATAATAGTCGTGTGATTTGCAATTCGCCCCCCGTAGTCAATCGCCCTCGGTGCCGCACTACTCTTCTCCATGGCCAACGCTGCTGACAAGAAACAGGCCGTGGCCAACGCGAAGATCCTCAAAGAGATCCACCTGGTGGCTCTCGCCGTCTACTCGTTGTCTCTCGTGTCGCTATATTTCGGCAGACCGCAACGTCGCTGGATCCCCGTCGTGTTCAGCGTCCCAGGTTGGTTATGCCACTACGTGATTGAAAAAATTGGCAGACCCAAATACGCCCTGAAGGACAACCACACCGTCCTGGTCTCGTCCGGCCAGGACCTGAAGCAGCAGGGACTCACAGAGTACATGTTCGACGTCACTTACGTAACCCTCCTGTGCCATCTTCTGATGGTCGTGTTCGGCTCGAACAAGGTGTGGCTCCTGTGGTTGTCGATTCCCGTTTACGCGGGGTACAAGGTTTACGGGTTGGCGCAGAATTTTAGAGGCCAGAGCCCTCAGAACTTGCAACCCCAGCAGGAACAGCAAAAATCAAAGAGACAGATGAAGATGGAGAAAAACAAAAACAAACAGAAAGTGGTTTATAGGTAGTGTAACACCCGATGTGGACCAACTGCAATCGCGTAGCCATTCCGTTCATTTCCCATGAATTTCCTCAAGACTTTGGGATCTTTGGCCGGATTCTCGATTCCCTATGCATTTGGAGATCAGATAGTGGTTGGAGCAACCACGGATCCCAACTCGATTAGCATTTGGAACGTCTACGAGGGAACTAGACGTGAAGACGGTGCCAAATGTTGTATCTTCGAATACGACTTACGTAATCCGCGCCTCGAGCCGCTCGCACGGAATGGATTACGTAAGCTGAGAGGAATGAAGTTACCCCATATTTTAAACGTTTGGGACACTTACGAGACCGATTCTGTACTTTATATTATTAGTGAGAGAGTAAAACCGTTATCTTTGCAAGGGTTAACGAACGACGCGTTGATGTTGGGGATTTATCAGATGACCGTTGCTCTTAAATTTGTAAACGTAGAAGGTGGTAGTGTTCATGGCAATTTCTGCCAGAACAGCATTTTCGTTGCAGAAAATGGTGACTGGAAGCTGGGAGGGTTTGAGCTTTGTGGGAATCAACGAGATGGGTTTGGCACGTTTCAGTACTGTGCGGCGTTGCCCGGTTTCGAAGGGTCTCCCGAGTTCAATTCTCAAGGTTTAAACAGTTTGAGTGGTCGTCATTCCACCAAATTCGATTCCTATAGATTGGGACGTTTTATAGAGACCGTATTGAGTAAACCACCTGCGAATCTCGCGACAAATCTGAAGAAATTGGTCTCGCAAAGTCCAAATTTGAGACTTTCCGTGGAACTATTCCTGAAAAATGGGGAATCAACTTTCTTCCATTCAGATTTGATCCAATGTTATAACGCTTTGAATCACATTGAACTGTCTGAGGACAAACTGGCATTTATGGATTTATTAGACGAGACCGCTGAATGGCCTCCTCTTTTTATCAGCCACAAAGTTTTGCCTCAATTGATCAAGTTGTTAGATCAAGACGTTGATAAATCTGCTCTGCTGTTTCAAATCTTGAAACTTTGCTCAAATTTGGATGAGCCAAACCAATTTTTGAAACCAACTGTGGTTAAATGCTTTGCCTTGGCTGATAGAGCTGTCAGAATGACTTTATTAAATTCTCTACCTCAATACATCGAAGCATTCACCCAATACGAGGTGAGTGATAAAATCTTCCCACCATTGTGCACCGGTTTCAACGATACCAGTGAGGTGATCAGGGAGGAAACTGTAAAATCTGTTTTACTTGTAGCGGACAAATTGTCCGATCGTCAATTAAACAATGAGTTGCTGCGCTATTTGGCAAAGACTCAAAACGATGAGAAACCAGAGATCAGAACAAATACAATCATCTGTCTCGGTAAAATTGCTGGTCTTTTAAATTCTCAATCCAGACCAGGAGTTCTCACCACTGCATTTACCAAATCCCTAAAGGATCCGTTTGTACCTGCTCGTATCAGTGCAGTAATGTCTTTGGCTTCCTGTGTGGATTATTTCACTCCAGAACTGTGTTGTTCCAAAGTTCTATCTGCCGTGGCTCCTGCGTTATTAGATAAAAGTAGTAAAGTAAGATTGGAGGCTCAAAGGGCTTTTGAAATTTACATGGAGAAAATCAAAAGGGCCGCTGCTGAGCTTCCAGAGGATAAGCCCGATACCATTGAATCCGAAGCGAGAGAACAAGAGGAATTGCAACAGAAAATGAGTGGATTCTCTTTGGGTTGGGGTGCCTTGAGTAAGATTTCCGATAAAATCGGTGGAGCCATGGAACCCACCCAAATCTCGGGTCCTTTAAGTACTAGTTCAGTAAATCTGGTGGAGCCAACACCGAAACCGATCGTGGAGGACGATTTCGACGATGGTTGGGATGAACCTGAGCCCCAGGCTCCTCCTAAACCTCAGGCTTCTCAACCTAAACCCAAAAAAGCCCCATTGAAGTTGAAGCCTACGAAGTTGAAGCTCGACGTGGAGATCGACGAGGACGGTTGGGGCGATGGTTGGTAAATGTTAATCTATTGATGTAAAATCAAGAAATCGAAAAGTAATTGTAATGTAAATCAAGAATTCTGTTAAATATAAAAAATGAGGACTACTCAGTAAGGATCTATAATGAGAGGAGTTAGAATCTTCTGTTATTCAATGGCATAGTGTTGGTTCCAGATTGATAATTACCATATCCACCACCACGTCCACGGCCGTAACCTCCACGGCCACGGCCATAACCTCCTCTACCACGTCCTCCACGTCCTCCGCGGCCTCCAAATCCACCACGGCGTCTACAGTAACCTTGCAAGGCATCTGGGATGTCCTGCTTGGCCTCTCTTAAAATTCCTACAAGGTCGTCGGCCTGCTTAGAGTTTGCCTCGGTAAAGAAAGTGATTGCAGTACCCTTGGCACCAGCTCTACCAGTACGACCAATTCTATGAACGTAATCCTCGATATTACCGGGCATGTCATAGTTAATGACAAAGTTGACACCCTTGACGTCTAAGTTAGTTTAATTTTTCTACGGCAATTGAAATTGAAAAACCTTGATAGAGTTTATAAAGTCTCTTGATCCTGATGATTTTTCAATTTCTACCTGCGTTAGTAACTTACCAATACCACGAGCGGCCACGTCGGTGGCCACCATGATGGGGGATTTACCAGATCTAAACTCTTGGAGGACCCAATCTCTTTCACGTTGCTCTTTGTCACCGTGAATGGCCAAAGCTGGCCATCCGTCGGAGCGCAAGTACGACGTGACGTCGTCACAGGTACGTTTTGTCGAGGCGAAAATGAGAATTTTGGACTCCTTGTCTTGCATGGCGATTTCCAAGTGCTTGAGGAGTCTGTCTCTCTTCTCGTACTCACTGACGACTTCCACGACCTGGACGATGTTATGAGAAGCGGCCAACTCGAGCGATCCCACGTTGACCTGGATGTAATCGTGCAAGTAATCTTTGGCGAGGGCTTGCACGGATTTGGGCCAGGTAGCGGACCACATCAGAGTCTGTCTGTCTGGTCTAATTTGGTCTACGATTTTACGAATTTGAGGCTCAAACCCCATGTCCAACATACGGTCAGCCTCGTCCAACACCAAATAGGTGACTCTACGCAAATTGGTCTTCCCCAGCTCGAGCATATCGATGAGACGGCCGGGCGTCGCGATGCAGATCTCGACTCCACGGGCCAAATCACGGATCTGCTGACCACGGGGGACTCCTCCGTAGACACAGGTGTTTCTAATTCTGGAACTACGGCCGAATTTGGAGCACTCCTTCTGGATTTGGACGGCCAGCTCTCTGGTCGGGGCCAGGACCAAAACTACGGGTCCATCGCCCGGCTGGAGCAGAGGCTGAGCGTTGATGTGTACAATGGCTGGCAGACAATACGACAGGGTCTTTCCGGACCCGGTGGCGGCGATTCCCACCATGTCACGACCGCTCAACGCCATGGGCCAACCTTGACATTGAATTGCCGTGGGGGAGGGGAACCCTTGAGCCTTGACCTCTTCCAATACGTAATCTGGGAACCCAGTTTCGTCAAAAGAGGTCACGGGACGTGGGATATTGGACCCGTAACACGACATATCGTGTTGCTTACGGAATGCGGCAACGTCTTCCTCGGAACGAGCGCTGACGTCTGGGTTTTCGGTGTAGAAATTTTTCTCGAACTTGGGCAACGTGTCCACGTCCCAATTCTGCGCCTTGAGGGAACTTCCCAATTCTGCGCTTTCGTAGTTTCCTCTATCTCTGTACCCGTTTCCGTTTCCGTTTCCGTAAGAATGACCCCCGTAACCGCCATGGCCACCATGGCCACGGTTGTCGTAGCCTCTATCGTGTCTACGGTCGCCGTACGAACGCGTGGCGTCCCTGTTGTTATTCATATAAGACATGAGGAAGAGAAAAAAAATTTCAGAGATGAGCAGCGTGCGGCGTGTTGTGCAGGACACGCCCGTGCGGCGGCCTCCCTCACAGATCTACTTGTACTACATTCTGGAGCGGAACGAGTTTTGAGTCCCGTTTGCGATCTAAATTTCAAGACTGAGACAAACCCGATCGCGGAATGTTCTCGAGCACCAACGCGTCATGTTTGGCTATTGCACTACTGTAACTTCCAAAATAATTAATTTATTTTAAACTGCCAAGTGCCAAAAGTGTCTTGGCTGATTAATTTTTTCATTGTGGTGGTGCGGCTCGGTGCGTTGCACAACTGTGAAGAAAACTACCCATGACAACTGCAAAAACCCATTACGTACGCTCGCTCAGTGCCGAGGCAAACTTCTCCTCCACGGTCCCGCACAGATCGATCAAATCGTCCAAACCCTTGTAAAACGCCTCCGTGGCCGTCATTCCGCCGTAAGTCTGAATTCTGAGGTTCAATTTGGGCTCCGAGGGGTGCGGGATGGAATAACCGCAAAATTCCACGTCCGGGTTCTTCATAATTATGTATCTGAGGGCATTTCCCAAAGTGTGGTCCTCGTCGCTGATCTGGAACGAGGCCGAGTTCCCGCTGGATCCCGGAAGCAATTTGACTTTCGTGAGATCTGGCTCGTCAATCTCCATGATAACTCGATAGTTTGATCGGTTTGAAAATTATCCGATGAGCTCTAAATTTTTGGTCGTGTCCCCACCTATATGTGAGGTAGTTGCTCCGCAGGCTGCAACCCTGGAATTCATGATGGAAACGTCAGATAATCCTACGGAATACCCTAGAGAGGATAGTTTTATATTGCCGGGACGGCGAGATTCGCTACTTGTCAAGGATGACAAGGACGAGTACCGCGGAGACATGTATTATCCGAGATTGAGCTTTGAGGATTCAAATGGGGCCGGAAACGATCAAAGAGGGCTTTCCTTCATTTTCCACCCGCCACAATTACCGGATCTGAACCTGGGACGTCGCCCCAGCGAGCAATTGGAGCCCTTCTACCCCTCGAATTTCACGAGATCAAGACAAAATTCGTATTTCCAGAGGCCCCGTCAGAGTAGTGTTCTACCCAGTAATTCCGTTGCGGAGAGCCAGAGCGATTTTGACTCTTTTTTGAAGAGGGACAGTTTCCGGAACGTTTTCGGAGAAAATGATTTGCTGGATAATTTGCAATTGGAGGGACACTCTCGGAATAATAGTCAAAATTATCCGGTTTTGCCGATCCCCAAGATGTCGGAAAAACAGAAAAGATCCACCTCAGAGACGCTAAACACTTTAAATTCGTATTCTTTCCCGAAAAAATTGGAGAAGAAGGAGCCGCATCTGATGCCTGCAGCTGAGATCATGCATTCTGAAGATGGCAGGCCGCTTGTAGGGGCCACGAAAGTGGACCAATTGATGCTTGTCATCCAGGCGAGGAACAAAGGCGTGACCCAGGCCATTCCTCAGGCCTCGGACGGAACCATATTGGAGGACGTAGATTCTAAGGGCGTAATCCCAGCCGCTTCTGAATTGGTTGGAGGCGTGGATAAACCAACAACGAGGCGGCTCAAACAGCACCAATGTCAGTACTGTTCCAAGAAATTCACACAACCTACCCACTTGGAAGTGCATATCAGGTCTCACATCGGGTTGAAACCGTTCGAATGTAGGCACTGCCATAAACGGTTCACCCAAGGTGGGAATTTAAGGACTCACATGAGACTTCACACGGGTGAAAAGCCCTATAAATGCGATGAATGTAACAAAATGTTTTCCCGAAAGGGCAATCTACAAGCTCACGTTCTAACTCATCGCGATGTGAGACCCTTCCACTGTAAATTGGACGGTTGTAATAAGTCATTTACTCAATTGGGGAATTTAAAATCGCATCAAAATCGGTTCCATCTGGAGACTCTCAATAAATTGACGGATAAATTGGCACATTTGAACGCAAATTCTTCCGAAGATATGCAAAACGTTTTCGATCGATTACCAGTTGAGGACAAAGAATTATTGGAGTATTTTGCTGGGTTATACAAGAATTCTAATCGCGGGATCAGGGGTAGAGGGAAGGCTAATAAGGAGTATGAATAATGATTTTAATTTTGTTTTTGGAGTTCTAGTACACGACCTTTTTACCCCACGTTTTTGTCGATGGTTAACACTTCCCCGTTTTCCTCTCCGATGTAAACTTTTGAAGTCATATCGACAAAGAGACCAGTCTCGACGACTCCAACCATCATTTTAATCTTAAAATTTAGTGATTCCACGTCGTTCAGGGGAATTTCACCGAAATCGGCATCGATGATAAAATTTCCGTTATCCGTCACGATGGGACCTGCCTTACCTGGTAATCCGGATCTCAGATCAGGCTTGGCTCCCAATTTGGTGAGTTCGGATAATACCCTCGGATAAGCCGAGGGAACCACCTCGATGGGCACCCCCTTGCGCCACGAATGTCCCAATTTCTCAGGGCTCTTCTTACGGTAATCGGCAACAACGACAAACGAGTCAGCACAAGAGGCGACCAATTTCTCTTGGAACAAACAGGCCCCACCACCTTTGATGAGGTTTAAGTTTGTATCGATCTCATCAGCTCCGTCGAAGGCCACGTCCAACTTGGGGTACTGTTCGATTGACCCCAAGGTCAAACCGTTCGTGATGATCAAATCCCGAGATTGGAAACCGGTTGGTACGCAAACGAATTTTTGTTTATCCGGCAATTGTCCGATTCTCTCCGCGACGTAGACCACCGTGGAGCCTGAACCGATTCCGATGAATTTATGCGAGGCTAACAAGTTTTCATCGACAGCTTTGTAAGCAGCCAACTTCTTTGATTTTTCCACGAGAGACATTGAATAATAGCGGAAAGAACGTAGGGTGGGGAACATGGGCTATTATTACCTGATCCGGCAAGGCTCTTAACCGCAACGTCAGGGATCTGCGTTACCTAAGCAATGACTAAGCAGGATGGAGGTGCAGGGCTTGGGCGGCCCTGTGTTGGGTCATGTGACCCATTCTCTTAAGCATCGATGATTTTTCATCCTACACTCTTTCCAACAATGTCTGCCTCTGCCAAAATTTTGTCTAGCGACCCAAGCGAATTGGAGCTTCAAGTTGCCCAATCGTTCATTGATTTAGAGACTAACTCTCCTGAGTTGAAGGCTGACTTGCGTCTCCTCCAATTCAAGTCCATCAAGGAGATTGACGTTTCGGGTAACAAAAAAGCTATTGTCATTTTTGTCCCAGTGCCACTTTTGGCCGCTTTCCACAAGGTGCAAGTCCGTCTTGCCCGTGAGTTGGAGAAGAAGTTCCCCGACCACCACGTTGTGTTTTTGGCCGAGAGAAGAATCTTGCCAAAGCCTGGTAGATCTAACAGACAAACTCAAAAGAGACCAAGATCCAGAACTTTGACCCACGTCCACGACAAGGTCTTGGAGGACATGGTTTTCCCTACTGAGATTGTTGGTAAGCGTGTGCGTTACCTTGTTGGTGGTAACAAGATCACCAAGGTTTTGTTGGATTCCAAGGACTCTTCCACCATTGACTACAAGTTGGACTCTTTCCAGGCCATTTACTCGAAGTTGACTGGTAAGCAAGTTGTTTTCGAGATTCCTGGGGAGACTTTGTAATAACGTAATCACATCATTGGAGACGTTGTAGCGACCTGTAGGGACACGATCGTTGTGCGACGATAGTTGTGACACGATAGTTGGCGATAGTTGACGATGGGTGGAAGTGTATTCGGTACGACTCCGTACAACGTAGGATACAACACGCGACATGTAATACACAACATCGTAACACACAACATCGTAACACACAACATCGTAACGCACAGCTCGTAACACACACATCGTGACACACAACTCGTAACACACAACATCGTAACAAATATATTACAACTCAAGAAATGTATTACATCAAACAATTGGTTTAGAATGTAATAATTACAACTATAATTATAATTACAATATAACAATATAACAATATAATTAAAATTACAATTATGATATAATTAAATGACAATTATGATATAATTAAAATTACAATATTATATTATTACAACACCTACACCTCAATACAGTGTATGACATCGCAACTACTTGACCGAACCACGAAGAGTGACGCTCCGTGTCTACTACAGTGTCGCAACTACAGCACAACACGTGCAATGTAGCATGAGCACTAGCATTGCAACGTTCGCACAACGTACAACGGCGTGCACACACCCCGATGAGATGCCCTGCTCTACAATTCGACATACACGATCAATCAGTCTATTTAAACTTCTTACCGAACAAGATCATTTGCAACTGGTCGTACATGGAGATAACACCAGCTCCAGCAACACCTCTCAAGATGTTGGCACCGCATCCCTTGAAGAGAGACTTGACACCCTCAGCCTTGACAATCTTGGTGAAGGCATCGAAGGCACCCTTGTACTTGACGGCTTGACCAGAGGTCATCATCATTCTTCTTCTAACGGTGTCAAGAGGGTAAGAGGCGGTGGAGGCACCAGTGGTGACGGTCCATCCCAAAAGGAAGGCAGCCAAGAAGGAACCTTCCAAAGGTCCGACCAAGACAACAGGCTTGAGGGAGTCGTACAAACCAAAGTACAAACCACGGTAGACAACGATACCAACGACAGATGGCAAGAATCCACGGTACAAACCGGCAATACCATCGGAGGCCAAGGTCTTTCTGTAGACGTCAACCAATCCGTTGAATTCACGCTCTCCGGATCCCTTAGCGGCCTTGGCGTCGGAAGCCAATCTGGTTCTGGCGTAGTCCAAAGAGTACACAAAGAACAAAGAGGTGGCACCAGCCATACCACCGGAGGCCAAGTTACCGGCAAACCACTTGGCGTACGACTCATCCTTCTTGAAACCAAACATGGCCTTGAACTTGTCCTTGAAGGCAAAGTTAAGGGCTTGGGTTGGGAAGTAACGGATCACGTTAGCGGTGTTACCTCTCCAGAAGGAGACGAAACCCTCGTCAGCCATGGTTCTACGGAAACAGTCGGCGATACCGGCGTAACGCTTCTCAAGACGGCCTTGCTTGAGCATTTCATCTTGGTTTTGAATCAAGAGCTTGACACGCTCGATGGGGGCAGCAGCGGTCTTGGAGACGGCGGCGGAAACACCACCCATCATGAAATCGACGAGAAAGGAGGATTTTTGCTCGGACATTGGAATATTATGGGATGAAGAGGGGGGAGAGAAATGGGCGATGATTTATAGCTGGTTGCGAGGGCTGTGATTGGTTGATGGGAAAAAGTTTGAAAAATTGGTGATCCGCGCTGAAATTTTGGGGGTTTTCAGTTTTTTTTGGCAATTGGCATCGAGAGGTAAAATGAAGCTAGATTTTTTACAGATAGAGGTTATTTAAGTGTTTTTGAGACGATTGTGTGGTTCGGCTCCGATTTTGTCCGTGCTCGTCGGTGCACTACGCGAGCGAGACGAGCAGCAGGCACACTACGCTCGATAGTGAATAGTGGACATTGCACTACACTACACTACACTACAACACTACAACACTACAACACTACCACTCTACAACAGCACAACACTACAACACTAACACTCACTAGTAAACTCCAAACAACACTCGAACTACGACAGTGCTGCTACAATTGTAGCTAAATAGACAAGATAATGAAATATTAATAATTAATAATTAAAAATTAATAATTAATTAATTCATAGTGATAACTGATTAACTAATAAATTAATTAATACTTCATTGATCATCAACTTTGATTGATAAAATAGACCAACTGTCCAGTGATGACCCTGTACTACGTGTACTACGTGTACTACACTCTGTACTAACTTAACTGTAGTGTTAACGTATTAACTCGTTGATCTACACCCCTCTGGCAAATTATTGACTAATAACCCAAAGCAGCCAACTCCTCAGAGACAACAGACGCCTTGGCCGCATTCAACTTCTTGGTCAAAGCCTTCTTCTTAGCATAGTACTCAGCAGATCTAACCTTACGCTTCTCCTCCAAGCCCTCAACGACAGACTCGTATTTCCAACCAACGGCAGACGACAACTCACCAACAGTGGTGTACTTTCTACCGGGCTTCAATCTCAAAACTCTCAAAGCCTGTGGAACAACAACTCTCTTCTTCTTGTCGTAAGGAGGTGGGATTCCCTCAAACACCTTAAGTCTCTCCAAGGCAGCCTTACCTCTGGCAGTCTTGTGGGAAATCATACCACGGATGGCCTTGTAAAAGATACGGCTGGGGGCTCTGAAGTGGAAAGATCCACGAGCCTTGTTGAATCTGGTACCCTTTCTCAAGTAGTCGTGGTACTTCAATTTGTTTCTGAAAAATTCACCGGAAATGTTGAGGGCCTCGCAACGCACGACGACGACGTGTTGACCTTCCAACAATTGCTTGGCCACGATCGAGGCCAAACGTCCAAGGAGATGTCCCTTACCGTCAATAACGACAACTGGTTCAAAAGTGCTCATGCTGATGATAGAGTGGAAGTGAAAATTGGTTCTATGGGTACCTCATCGGGTACAAGCCCTCGCCATGGTCACGTGGGTTCAGCGCCAGCGGGCACGTGATCACGGGACCATCCATCTGGGCTTGTCACGTGTCAAAGTAGTTGCCAAATCCAGACACATCAATAACAACAACCTTCGCTTCGTTCTGCTTCGCGTACCTTCGCAGACTCAAAAGGGCGTCCACCATATCTGCCTGAGCCTTTAGGTAGAACCTCCCGCAATTCAACTTGTGCCACGTCCCGAGCCCCTGCACAACCACGTATTTCTCTGTAATCTCTTTTAGTTCTTTTTCTAAATCACCCAATTCGAAACATCCCACACTAAACAGCTTTTCCAAATCGCACCCAATTTCAACAGCCACCTCTAGCGGCGCGTCACCGGCAAAGGTTATGTAAGCACATCGCATCCCCTCCGGGATCTCTTGTAAGGTTTGCTAGGTTAGATCTGTCTAACCAACTCACTTTCACGCAATCATCAATGGATCCGCAAACGTTGTACAATCCAGGTTTAAACATTGCAGGTGAGCGTACAGTTCACGCTTTGTCGAGGCACGAGTTTTTTTTTTCAAAAATGACTCCGTGGCCAAGCTGGTTAAGGCATGCGACTGTTAATCGCAAGATCGTGAGTTCGATCCTCACCGGGGTCGGTGATTTTTTTTACCTAATTGAACGTTGTAATTTTTTTTTTTACAACATTGAAACCATTCTCCAGTTCTACAATTACTTGCAATGTTGTAACAATTTTTATTAAAACCCCTCGAGCCCGTTGAACCCAATAAACCCAGAAAGAAGAAAAATCTTGTAATAATCCTTCTTAGCAATCTTATTAGCCCAATTCCAGGCTGAAGTTAATCTACCATCTATACATGATCCAGCATCGTAAAAATTATCCCCTCCAGACCCATCAAATGCATGACGGAAAAAATCACAAAGAACCAACTTTTGTAGCCTCTCCATCGATCCAAATTGGTTGTCTATGTACTGACAAATGTGTGGATCACTTGCATTCTCCTCTATGGATCTGATAGCTTGGTCTAATGGGATCAAAATCCGGGGAACCTGGAAATATTTATCCAAGAAAAATAATGCATTGGGAACAGTGTGATCCCCAAGATGAATGGCACTACTACCCACCCATCCATTACATTTACTTTGGCATTCCTGTAAAATGGAATGCATTGTTCTAAGCACAGACGGACAAGGCTTAACTCTGTTGAGACCTTGTCCAGTGGACATTAACTGATATCTAGTGGTGTTGAACATATCGTCATCAGCCAAAGACCAAAGATGAATCATCTCCCTCATGATCAAAGTCCACAGTTGTAAAGATTGTTTCACATAGTGGAATTGACGAGTGTGATCGTGGGAAAGACGAGCTCCACCAAGTCCAAAGCGGATTCCGAGGGAAAACTCAGACTCGTCTTGCTCGAATTGTTCCAAATGTTTGGTCATACGAATTACCGGGATCATATTTGCATTGGTGTATGCATTATAATCCCCTACGGAATACAAAACCTGTCTAATCTCCTCTTTTGTGAGACCACCAGCTTTGGAATACAACGCAGCTATTCTTTCAATGGCAGATTCCTTAGCCTGGATCTCTCTTCTGATCTGAACTCGACTCTTATTTTCAGCACGAATCTCTGCAGTGGCTGAAAGAACCAATGGATCTTCGAAAATGTGCAGGGCCTCTTTATCTTTTTCGGCTAAGTATGAATAAACCGTCTTGATTGGTTTGTAGAGATCAAACTCCATATGCTCATAAACCTCACCAAGTCTCGAGTCCATGATCATGTAGCACAATTTACCAAAACTGTCCCGCATCTTTTCCGGATTCATAATCTTGTAACGTCTACCGATTTCGAAAACGGTCTTGTACCACTCCGCATTATCGCTGAAATTTTTATCTTCAATCAATTTTTGACCCTGTTTGATGTTGGAAGCAACCACCAGTCCGGCCAAAATCGAACAAATTTCTCTCAATTGCTCCACGATTCTCTTGGTTTTAGACTTATAACTTAAAACATCCACTTTTCCAGTATAGTCAGACACATGAAGTGCCGATTCCAGTAGTCTCAACAGCTGTCTCTCCTCGCTGGTGAGTCTCATTGGAATATATTTAATGTTTTTACGCATACCCTTCAAGATTCTTTCGTCCACAGTCTCCACCAACTGCACCGTTTCCGGTTCCGGCTCGTCTGCCATCGTCATCGTGGGCTTCTCATCCAATTTTTTTTCGTCATCCCCAACAATTTCCGTGACATGGTCCTTCCTCTTTCCACTCTTGTGGATCAAATTAAAGCAAATTTGACAAAATCCTTCATCACAGGTGGTACATAACACTTGAACGGGCATGTCTTGACAATCGACACAATATTCCGAGTCGAACGCTTTGGTTGACTCAACAACATCGTTGATTTCAACCTCTCCATCGAGAACTTGCGATAGCGTAGGCTTATCCATAACACCAGTTGAGAACGTCTTGGATGTAGTGTGATACTCGCTCTATAAAAAAGTAGTGTGTTGCTCAAATGATTATCTATTGAATTTTGATCACTCCAATCATGACACTTATTGGCCAATACATTGCCAGTGTGGACGTTTCTGAGACACAAAAAGAGCAGATCGTCAAAGATCTGGCCTCGAAGGTCTCTCAGGATGGGTTATTGGGCTTCATTCAGGATCTTGGCGTCTATTTGACGGACGATTCCGAAAAACTGAGAACGAGCAGTGTGGCTTGTCTCGTAGATGTTTTGGAAATTGTGACTGTTAATAAGAGAGAAGTGATGGTTCTAGTTGACTTTTTTACTTCAAAATTGGAAGATGACTCGTGTACGCTTGAAAGTTTGCGTGGATTCAATGTCTTGACTTCGAGCCCTGATTTCGGATTGGAGCACGCTGATAAAATTTTGAAAGCTTTGAAGGATAGCTATGATCCTAAGAAACATCTTGCAAAAGTCAGATTTTGGGCATTCCAAGTTCTGGAGTCGTTACAACGGTTTCAACTTGGTGATGAATTGATAGAAGCCTATTTGCACGTTTCTGCCAACGAAAAGGATCCTAAAAACCTCATGATTTCCTTCAAGTTGAACAAAGAAATCTCTAGCACTTATGATATCGAAAAGTTCTCGCCAAATCTTTTCGACGCCGTTTTCTGCTATTTCCCAATCTCTTTCAAGCCTCCAGCAAACGATCCCTATAAAATCACGCCAGAGGATTTGAGACAGAGTTTGAGAGCTGTTTTGACCAGTAACAGTCTTTTTGCAAAAGATGCTTTCCCATCTTTGATTGAAAAGTTGAGTTCAACGGCTCCATCCGTTAAATTGGACACTTTGGAGACAATCAACCAATTAGTTTTGCAATATCCTGAGAGCACAATCGAGGAATATTGGTTATCAATATGGAATTCCTTGAAATTTGAAATCTTACATGCGGAATTGGCTAGTGAAAACATGACTGATTTAATGAATTATTATGAGAATTCAGAGAATCTCGATGAAAAAGTGATTCCTCTGGTTTTGAAAGTGTTTTCCTCGTTGGCTGGTAGATTCGTGGGTCAAATCCATTCCAGCTTACAAGATTATATATCTGTGGTGGTGAACGAATTGGCCAAATCGTTACAGCCAAACGGAAAGCAATCAAAACAGGCTTGTGTCATTTTGAGTGCCATCGCTGGAGCGAACACTTACGCATTCAATCTCGTTATTTCGTCGGCTTTACCATCCATTTTGGTAGACACTGATACGATAGCTAAACAGAGAGGATTGATTTCCAACCTCTCGTTTTTGTTGGATGCTTACAGCAAAGTATTCCACACTCATGTCGATCAATCAAACGCTCTTCTACCATTCAAATCTGACCTTATGATGGTGGTGACGAGAGCTTTGGTGTCATCCAAGGTGGAAGTGACGTTAAGAATTGGGGCCATCAAATTAATCTCTAAGTTGGTTTCACTTAAATCTTTCTTGACCATCGAGGAGTGCAAATATTTGGCTCAAACAGTGACGGATGTCATTTTAGAAGATGATAACTCCAATACTTTCGGAGCTGCTGTGGCCTGTTTGGTGGATATTGCCCAAAAACCTTCAGTTCTAGTAGAGACTTCGCTACCCAAATTGTTGGCACTTTTACCTGAAGGTGCAAGCAATAAGTGTCTTGACTCACCAGCCAAAGTTCTTGGTGTTATCGGCTCAATCACGGTCAATAAGGAGGTTTTGGATGTGGTTTTGGTGAGATTATTGAGTCAATTGGCTCTCTATGTCAAGGGCCAAGATTCAAAGCTCATTCTAAGCGTTCTGTCCACTTTGGAAACAATTTTGAAAACGGGAAACATTTCCAACGACCACCTCAAAAGATTTGTTCCACAATTCACAACGATTTGTTTGGGTGCAATCTTTGGAGAAAGCCCTATATCGCACGATAAATTAGCTTTGGAAAAAGTTGGAAATATTGTCAAGAGTGTCATTGCATCTTGTGATCTTAATCTCCATCAAAAGACTCTCGACGATTTTGTCAAATTGGTTTCTGAGCAAAAATCAGACACCTTCCCCAATCCGACGGTGTCAGCTTTCTCTTCTGGTTTCAATTCAGCTTCTCTTTTAGCCAAAGTTTTGGCTGTCGTGGATAAATCCACAAACTTGGATGCTTTTCCAATGCTTGAAAAGATTTCTAATAATTTGCATGCTGAGTCTGATGTTTACACAAGACAGGTCTACTTACAGATCATCGCATTGTTGGTGAACAAATGGGTCGATTCAGAGTCATTAAAAGACATTTTGGGAAGTTTAGATCTTTCCGAACCCAAAGATTTGGAACTTTTCGTGTGGATTACCAAGGGTTTGATCTTGAAAAATGATAGATTGTCTCAAATTCATTTGGAAACACTGATCAAACTTTTGAAAGAACCAAATCCTTTGATTCCCAAATCATTTGAAGTTGTCATTGCCGATGTTGAATGTTTCCATCCGTATAAAATCGATGGGCCCATGGTTTTCGGGAAACAAAAAACAATCATTTTCAACTTGAACATGGCTAACTTGTACAAACAGAAATTTTATCAATTTTTGTTACCCGAAATCATCAAAGGCTTCAATGAAACAAAACAAAAAGAGTATTTGCTAACTTTGAGTTTAATCTCTAAATATGCTGAGAAAGCGATTTTGTTACCACATATGAAGGAGATTTTACCATTGCTCTTACAGTCTTTGGATATCGAGAACGAAAGAGTCGTTTCATCTAGTTTAGCGATTTTGGCCATCGGAATCGGGGAATTCCCATCGCTCATCAAAGTGCAATTACAATCTTTAATCCCTAGGCTATTGGATCTGATTTCAAAAGATAGTCCTGTGTCCGTGAAGGTGAATTCAATCAACTGTCTGGTTGCTCTGGCTAACAGTGAGATTGGATTTACATTAATGCCATATCGTATTGGAATTATCAGGAATTTGGGATCCGCTTTGGATGATAAGAGAAGATCGGTGAGAAGAGCTGCCATGGATTGTAGACAGATATACTACGAACTTTCGGGTGATAATTGAGTTTTATAAATGCTGAAGATTAATATATAACTTAACATCTCTACTGATAGACCTACACGAATTTGGATCGGTTATTCTCAATTATTCAACTGTTAGTTTTCATCCTCGTCCTCATCAGAATCGGCTCCCACTGGTGCTAGACCCGGTGTAAGGTTGGACACTTTAGCCGTTTTCAATGGTTTCTGCACCTTTTTCACCGTTCTTTTACCACTTTGTAAATCCATGATTCTCCGTTGAATCTCTTT
This sequence comes from Kuraishia borneana, assembly GCA_030569035.1. Classification (NCBI taxonomy): domain Eukaryota; kingdom Fungi; phylum Ascomycota; class Pichiomycetes; order Pichiales; family Pichiaceae; genus Kuraishia; species Kuraishia borneana. The sequence goes on from JAJMJT010000007.1 coordinate 151,305, forward strand.
TGATTCTGAATGGCTAACGTCCCAAGTTTTCATCGTTTTGATTCCGGTATCCACCACCTTCTTGGTGACGCTATCGTTCAAATCTTTCAGATGGGCCAATTTGTTCACTTTTTTCTGTTGTTCCTTTGTCTTTTTCGCGTGCGATCTCCTCAAAGCCTTTTCTTTGAGCCTTCTACGGCGTTCTGTTTTCAATTTTTCATCAATCTCTTTTGACCTCTGAATTTGGTCGTTTATCGTACTTGCAGTTGCCTTTTTTTTCTGCGTTTGGATGTCCTGCGCCCCTGGAACAAACGAGGATAGCAATTTATTCACTGTCCTCTCGGCTTCCAATTTCGTGGAGACAGATTTAAATGACATGAAGATAATTTTCACTGCGGCTCAGATGATATGGTGATTACATAAGAGATTACCGTTGGTGTAAGAGATTACCGTTGGTGGACCTGAAATGGTTTAGTGTAAATTTTGAACTATAATTTGTGATACATGGTGATTTTTTCTTCGGATAGGGCTTTTTGATTTTGTAGGATTTTTATGTGTTTTTCGTGTTTCATAAGTCATTTCTCGGAAAATTGATTTTTTTCATAATTATACTCAAAATTATACGGTGCTTTAAAGCCATGAAAAGCAAAAACGCACGAAAAAACTAAATTAACGCAATTTGAGTTTAGTGGTTCGAAACAAAACACAATAAACAATAAAAACCCGAAATAAATCTGCACGTTTCAAATAAATCCAGTCAAACCTTAACAATTAACCTTCTTTGACTCGCACACGACACTAAAATGGGGAAGCACCACCAACCTCAAAGTCACCTTCACAATCACAATCACAATCCAAAATAATCATCTCAAATAATACACCTTTGCAAACTTAACAAGCTGGGATCTTGAAAAACATACTGTTCATCTGCAAACATGGTGAAACACAAAGTGGAAGGTGAAGAGTCGTCCGACTCAATGGGGAAGCCCCTTTTGCCATCTGGAATTATTGCTCCTCAAGGTGTAGTTATTCAGAAGAAACGACGGGTGACTAGGGCTTGTGACGAATGTAAGTATGCTGGGGAAAAAAAGTACTAATCTAGGCCGCAAAAAGAAGGTTAAGTGTGACGGTCAACAACCATGTATCCATTGTACAGTTTATTCGTATGAATGCACTTATGATCAGCCATCTACGAGGAGAAAGACAAGCGCAGCTCCAAACGTTCACAGTGTCACAGTTGCCCATACTCAGAGCCAAAGCACCAACAATTCTTGGAACGGTTCTGTCAATCCAACGGAGGATCCGGACATCATACAGAGACTGTTGAACCGTTTACGAGTATACGATGAGACTCTGGCCAAATTACTACCGGATGCGAAAAGAACCGACTCGAAATTGAACATAAACCCTCTCAAATTACTCAACGTGCTCGAGAAGGTCGACGTGAAGAACTCGGATATGACTCTGAAGCAGGTTGCTGAGTTATACAATGCCAACATTGATACGAAATCTATACCACAGAAATTGCAATCAAACAGCTCAAGCCCTCAGGATTCGTTTGGAGCAGGTGTGGATGGGTCGTACGAGTCCACAATGGGTAAAGAAATCAAGATTATCCTACCTCCAAAGGAGATTGCTCTGAAATTGATTAAAACTACGTGGGAAAACGCATGTGTTCTCTTCAGATTTTATCACAGACCTGCTTTTATCGAGGATTTGAATGAACTTTATGAGACCGATCCTTCTGCCTACACCAATAAACAGCAGAGATTCTTACCTCTTGTATATTCTGTCATGGCTTGTGGTGCTCTTTTCTACAAGAGTGATCAGGACATGCTCCAAAGAACGGATAACATCACAGAGAAGGATCCCAAAATGGCCGTCGTGGAAGATGAGGGTTACAGATACTTTATCGCCGCAAGAAAGTTGATTGACATCACTGATACAAGAGATACTTATGGTATCCAAACCATTGTGATGCTAATTATCTTTCTTCAATGTTCTGCGAGACTGTCAACCTGCTACGCTTATATTGGAATCGCTTTGAGAGCTGCTTTACGTGAAGGTTTGCACCGTCAACTCGATTATCCATTCAATCCTATTGATCTGGAAATCAGAAGACGTCTGTTCTGGACAATTTACAAGATGGATATTTACGTGAACACTATGCTGGGATTACCTCGTACCATTTCGGAAGAAGATTTTGATCAAGAAATGCCCATAGAGTTGGATGATGAGAATATCACCACTCAGGGTTACAGATTTGATCTTCAAAATGGTAGATTATCCAGCTCTGGAATCGCTAACGCTCATACCCTTGTCATTGTGATTATGAAAAAAATTGTGCAAAAGCTTTATCCAGTAAAGTCAACAAAACTTGAGAAAAGATCCACAGATTTACTGGCTGATGACATTGTTTATCAACTTGAATTGGAACTCCAAGATTGGATGAATGCTTTACCGTTCGAGTTGAAGCCAGGCGTGGAACCCGAAATGCGTTATTTGAAAGCAAACAGACTTCTTCATTTATCGTATTTGCACGTTAAAATCATTCTATATCGTCCTTTCATCCACTACATTTCTGCGGATTATATCACAAGATTGGAAGACGCCAACAGCAGTGATTTGAAATCCATTGAAAGAGCAAAAAACTGTATCAACGTTGCTCGTGTGGTTGTCAAACTGGCAGAGGATATGATCAACAAAAAGATGTTGAGTGGATCGTACTGGTTTTCAATCTATACCATTTTCTTTTCTGTGGCCTGTTTGGTTTACTATGTCCATTTCGCTTCACCTTTGAATAGACACGGCGAACTTGACAGGGAATACGCTGAGATTAAGAAAGACGCAGAAGCTGGGAAGAAAGTGTTGGATGTTCTCAAAGACAGTAGTATGGCAGCAAGAAGAACTTATAATATCCTGAATGCCTTGTTCGAGCAATTAAACAGAAGAACGGCAAAGGCAAACTCGGGGCTCGTGCAACCGAAATTTCAGACTCCTCAATTGGGTAAGAGTAAAATAGAACAGGAAAAGATGAAGAAAACTCAAGGTGGAAAGGACGATTTGCTTGATGACGAGGTGAATTTGAGTGCTTTCAAGACTGAACCGGATTCAGAAGCTTCCGGTCTCGAAAAGAACGCTTACATGAGTAAGCAAGATAGTTCCGCTTCACAAACCACTGGTCAATTTAGTCCCGCCACTTTCAATGGAGCCGAAAAGACTAAGTATGTTCCTGGTATGATGGACCAATTGGATATGAAGATTTTCGGAAGATTCTTACCTCCTTATATGCTCAATACAGACACAGGTGCAACAGCAAGCTGGAACTCTCCACAAACAGACTCTGCTCCAAATGAACTTGAAAGTGCAACCGCTTATGACAACCCCGGTGCGTTCTACCAAATGAAATCGGAGATGGATCCTTCGACATTGGACATGACTCTTGAAAATCCAATGTCTAATAATCTGGGTCAATCATCTCTGACGAGTGCACAATATGCCGATTCGTTATTCCGAGATTTGAACCCTGTACCTTCAGGTCTCTCCACTACTTTGCAAAACTCAGAGGCTGTCGAGTTTCTGAATGACCACATCAACGATTTATCTAATGCCAGGCGTCCGAGCCACAATAGTTATTCGAATATGGATGATTCCATGTTTCGTGATTGGCGTGAGAGTGGAGCATTTCAGTAATTAAATTAATTTGAGTAAAAATAAACGAAAGTAGGCTCTACGACTTCAGAAAATCACCACTATGTCCCAGCTACAATGTTATTGTCACCAGATAGATACAATGACTCAAAATCCTTCAACAATCTTAACTGATCGTTCCTCTGAAAAGAAGCCAAGATGTAAAAAAAAACCTCAAGAAACTTCATGGACGTTGTTGAAAAAAACAAAAAGAAACACAGAAACTCAGAGGAACGGAATACTGACATTGCAAAAAGAATCCTAAGGAGAGTAGAAACTTACAAGAGTGAATGGATTTATAGAAAGAAAAAGCGTTACCGAATTCGTATCGTAGAGGACGGCAGAACTGATCAGCAATTAGCCGTAGACATCATCCGGAGCAAATTATCAGCAAGGAATACAAAACGGTCGAGGATACAACTCATGTATCGAGAACATAGAGCGCTAAAGCCTCAAATTGGCCAAAAATGCTACCACCACGCAAATCAACATTTCTCAAGAGGACAAAGGCAACATCGCCAAAAATCACTGCAGCTGGTACTTCTTTAAACTTTTTTGACGCAAATACATGGACTCCAAAATCATGTTTTAAAAATTCAAGACAAGTGTATCCCGTACCACAACCCTTTTGTTCGAGATAGCCAGAGATAACTCTGGCCAATGAAATTTTTGGCTTTCATAAGCCAGACCCGCATTTCGCAGTGAGTGACGAGTACTCTCGGGATACTGAAATCAATTTTTTCAAATATATCTACATTCAAACGTGATTTGTGAATTCAAAGTATACGACACATTCGGATAATTAACTGTGACACTTCAATCTCCCTTCTACGCTGCACCAACAACGACTGATACGCAATTCCTATTTGAAGAGCCACCTACAGATATATATTCAAATGATCAGCAATGACTTCTCATGGATACCAAAAAAGAAAATGTGATCGCACATGTCACCATCTCATGCAACTGTTCAGATTGCGTGCGTCCATAATCTGCTCATGGTCGCAGGAGTTATCGTGAAGGTACGTTCATTACTTGAGCTGCCAGTAACAAGACAGCCCACATCGTTCATACTCACTAAGTTGGATTGTGAGTGGCCAATACACGGCCATAATTACAGTGACATTGACCGGAACAGATTGCACGACAAAGGGTTTTTCAACAATTCTCTAATTAATTTCAATCGCGCTTTTGGGGAACACGGTATCACCTGGCCTACAATGTTGGAGATGACACTCATGTCCGAGAACAATTTTAATTCAGGCTGCACGAAATACACGAAAAGGAGTTCCCTAATACTCAGTGCCATTCGGGATTTCGTTTTACTGCCACTAAACCAGTCTTGGATCGTACTCGTCGTTGACGTCAACCCTACGTTATACATATAGATGGTGTGAGCAAGTCGACAGTTATATTTTTGATCAAAACATGTAGAGAACACTAAATGCCCTGCCTCCTGTTGAAAATAGTGGATGATCTTCGTGTAGTTTGGCTCTAGGTTTATTGGATACTCAGGCGTATGGACTTGAAATTCTAACCACTCTCGGGAACCATCTAGTGTGATGTTACGAAATCTTGCAGGGTCAGGTGTCTTGCGATTGGGATCTGCAAAAGTCTTTCAGGTAATTATTTGTGTTAAGTATGTCATTGATGTGGTGGAATAGTTGGTTATAATTCCATTTTAACTTCGGAAGGAACGAAGTATCGTGGTTGATTATGCTTTAGTGATGCATTCATGGAAACTTCGTTTGGAAAGTTCTCTCCAGCAGACGCTAAGGGCTGCCATTCACTGGTTGCTAGAAAGGGCAGGCGCTTTGCGACTGACTAAATTTATTGCTGTGAGATATTTTCTTCGTCGGAGTATGGTGTGATTTTTATTATGTGTTTGTATTTGATGTCTGAGCTTTCGTGTAATAAGTATAGCTGTGAGAAGAGGAACTTAGAGGTTTTACGTTATTGATCAGGTATTGGGGAATGCCGAGATGAAGTTTCCATTTGTATGTGATAAACCGAAAATGTGCATATAGTCTTCGGTATTGTTATTAGTATCGAGCGCGTACTTATGCTGTGATTTAATTTGTATTCGATTAATTCCTTCACAATTTCTTCAATTAGTGTGGTGTTTGTGGGATTGATTTCTGAATCAATTTGAATCGATTCACCATTGGTGTTGATGTTCTCATTTGTAGCTGTCGCTATCTTTTGGAAGACTTGGTTGACTTTCTCGAGGAAATTGTATTTTTTTATTTATTACGATGTTTGCGATTGTGGGTTTTTTCGGCAGATTCTAATTTCGTGTTGATATTTAGTTCTCGTTTGCGCTGCAATTCTTCACGTATTTTCGGTTGCCTTAAACCTACGCTTAGACCTCGAAATTTTGGGAATAGCCAATTTACCTTTGTCTTTTTTACTTCCGTCTTTAATTATTTTTTATTTTTTTTTATCGACTTTTGGCATTTGAAACCACTCAATGTTGAGTCTCTTATTCTGTGTATTTTTTGAATTCTATCGACTTGTATGTTGTTTATAATTATATGTGGGGTATTGTATTAATTAAAGATCCTATTATCAAGTTGCAGCGTGGGGCGTCGAAACGTAAGAATTTGCTCGAATGGATTACTAAGATTTGTGATAGTGCATGAAATTGGTGGGGCACTACAATTGGGTCTGCAGGTATAAGACCCTGGAACATTCGGGGATAATCCTTACTTCCAGTCTTCACAGAAGAACCAAGTATACAAAAAATATGTCTTACAAACCAACAATTGCTCTTATGGGAACCAATGGTTTCCTTGGAAAGCCAATTCTTGCTGCTCTTTCCTCCCCTCTTTTCTCTAGCAAGTATTCTTTGCCTATCAGGGCAATCACTAGAGATACCTCGAAAGTTGAGGATTCCGCTGAGGTGAAGTACTACGCAGCCACCACTGACGATTTTGATGGTTTGGTTGAGGTTTTGAAGGGTGTTGATGTGTTCATCAACGTTTCTGGACTTGGAGCTGATCATGTTAAGATTGCAGATGCTGCCATTGCTGCTGGTGTTAAGATGTTCATTCCATCTCAATTCGGTTGTGAGATCGACAAGACCGACTACCTTTCGATCTTGGGATTCAAGACCGCCATTAGTGACAAGGTTCGTGCCGCTGGTATCAAAGTTGTCGATGTGATCACCTCTTTGTTCGCCGTTCCCGGATCTCTTTTGTACGAGGAACTTGCGATCATTGGATATGATCCAAAGACCAACACCGCCGTGGTTAGAGGAGACCCAGAGGGTAAATTTGACATTTGCTTCATGGAGGACATTGGAAACGCCGTTGCTAGCTTGGTTTCTTTGGAGCCATCTTCCATCCCTGACAAGGTGAGAATTTCAAGTGACAAAGTTTCACAAGAGGACGTCCTCAGGCTTTACGAGAAGACACACGGCAAAATTGAGCGCAAGTACGAGACCGCTGAGGAGTGTTTGGCCAAATGTAAGGCCCAAATCGCTGAATCTGGAGTGAACTTTGACTACTTTTTCTTGTATTTGCAAACTTGGATGGCTCAAGGCCTCGACAAGGGAGTCAGCTTCAAGGAAACTGAGAACGAATTGGTCAACCCAGGTGGATCATTGTTCGAATGGCATAAGTTTGAGAGAGTTTAATTTGCAATTTGTTATGTCAATCTTAACGTGTAGAGGAATTCTGAGCCCCGTCTGACATTTTCCGCAGCCCTCTGGTGGTTGTGAGCCCCTGTAATATTTTTGTTGACATTTCAACTTTGAATCAAGACAGTTTTCACAACTTGAATTGCTAGTTGTTTAATTTGATTATTCTAGTTGAAGGTGAAATGGCTAGTCCACAAAAGAGGACCCATGATGAGGTAAGTTTTTTCCACACCCCCAAAGCGGAAACTAACCTAGGTTGCCTTCTATGAAGATGGAGGCGATTCTGTCAATCAACTGATCGCCAATTTGAGTGTTCCTGCGGATAATATAGCGACAAACGTTTCGAAATCTCATAACAACGCTGAAAATACGCAGGTGGAGATCCAGGCGTATGCGAAAATTGCGGGTAGAGATTGGACCTACTACGTTAAGAAACTCAATATCACCATCGGCAGAAACGCAGAGGGATCTTTAGCGGAAGACGAGGGTGTGGATATCGATCTGGGACCTTCCAAAGTGGTCTCCAGAAGACACGCTGCTATAAATTACAACCTGAGCACAAGGAGATGGGAACTGAAAGTGCTGGGAAGAAACGGTTTGAAAGTCGACACAGCCAAAGTCAGTATGAGTACAGGCTCTGAGGTGATCGGACTACGATCCGGGAACGTGATCGACATCGGAGGTACGCAAATGATGTTCATTCTACCCGATGCTAAACCGGTAATTGCAGACGTTTTCCAAGCAAGGAAAAAGCTCAAGGATAAATCGTTCGATTATTCCAATTCTAACCTCAAGGGTTTCCAAATGTTTGACAAATCTGAAATGCGTGGGGCAAAGTTCAAACTGTCCTCTCCAACGCAATCGAATGAACAAGATTTATCGAAGGATGAGGCTAAAGATATCAAACCTCCTTACTCTTATGCTACGATGATCACCCAAGCCATCTTATCCAATCCAGACGGAATCTTGTCTCTGTCACAGATCTATGATTGGGTCTCATCCCATTATGCTTACTACAGACACAGTAAACAAGGTTGGCAGAATTCTATTCGTCACAATTTATCTTTGAACAAAGCGTTTGAAAAAGTGCCTAGAAAGCCAACGGAACCGGGTAAAGGTATGAAATGGCAGATCAGTGAAGATTACAAACAAGAATTTTTGAAGAAATATGAGGATGGTTCTTTGAACAAAGTAAGAAGGGGTTCGAGTGTTTCGAGACAATTGCATTTGCACCTGTTGAGATACAAATCTTTGCCTGATTCCAAGGCCCCCAAACAGGAGATTCCTCAGGAAAATGGAGATTATTATTATGCTAATTACAGATATCCTCCTCCCCCTGCTCCCGCTCCCAAAAATGACGCTTTAAGTTTTATTGCTGCTGCTGCCAATATGACCAACACGACAGAGAAACCGTTCCCCGATCTTAAACCCAATTTCGATGAAAAAGTGCAAAAACCTAAACCAGTTCTTTCTCATTCAAGATCTACCAGTCGTGAATTGTTTCCACAAAGTCCATCGAAAAAATTCGCTCTGGAGGCCTTCACTCCAGAGAGGGCGAAATCGAAAGAAGATGCCAACGTTCCACAATCTTCCCCTGCCTTATGGAATTTTGTACAATTTTCTACACCTTTGGGGCCTCAAGAAAAGCCCAACGGTTCTCCAGAAGACCCATCTATTTTGGGAAGTCCGGTAAGAGATCGGAAATTAAACGATGACAGAATCGCGAGCTCAGAAAGCATTGGTGATCTCAAAGATGTGGATCTTGCAAAGGGATTTAAAAAGTAGTATATAGCATAAACGATGAATCAAATCTAGCATAAGTGTTATTGAAATGCGGTAGCTATTATTACGAAATTAATGACAATAGTGTCATCATCTTATTATTTTTGTGATTACGTAAGCGGTGCAAATAATTACTATAAACTTGAAATATTAAAATCAAAACAGAAAAGATGTTCATGAAGGAAATATCTCCTATCAATTGAAATCATACATATGAATTTGTCTTTTGAAATTGAACCTTTTTCTTAAGTCCTAATGTTTTTTGGAAAATCTCAAAATTTTCAAATTTATAGTGAAATCAATACGAGATAATGAATTGAAACTGAAAAGAATTGATGAAAAATTTCCAAAATCAACAACCAATAATGGAAATAATTGCAGATAAATCTTCTAGGCTGGAATGCTCAGATTGACTCAACACACAATTTAATTTGATCAAATAGAGCCACTCCATTTGAGTATAAATCACACCCAACCCCGGTCGACCCCAAGTACAGACAACCTTGAAACAATTACAATTTGAACACTACATTCACTAGCAGAATTTTTTAACTAATTATTTAACTGGAATCTCCATATAATCTGGATTCTCCTTGTTCTGTTCAAACTCTCCATCAGAAACAGTCTCGAAAGTGACAACCTCTTCATACTCAGAAGCAACAGTCTTTGTTGGTGCAACCGTGGGGACATCAACCATCTCTGTGAAAACAGGTTCAGATGGCTTCTCCTCATGAGCACTAACATTGGAGACAACCGATTCAGCAACGCTCACCGGAGCCTTTGAAGCCACCGGGGCCACAGGAACAGGAGCAGAAATCTTCAAACTGTTCGATCTCGAACGAGTCTTCGAAAGTGAGTTGGATCTCGACTTTGTCTTTGCCAAAGAGTTATTTCTCAAAGAGTTTCTTCTCATGAGCTCAGAGACCGGAGTGTTCATTCTCTCCACTTCGTCAGGAGTCAAATACTTCATGGCCTCATCCACCATGGATGGCCTTCTCTTTAAGCTTGTGGCACGAGGTAATTCTTCTGGTTTTGGAGCATCTGGTTCTTCAACTTCGGCAATGTCTGCAAACTTCTCGGGAGATTCTGTTCCAGCAGTAGCTGCTCCAACGACACCAGCAGCGGCCAATTCTCTTTGAAGTCTGGCCTTCTCAGCCTTCAAAGCATTCAACTTGGCCAATTCTTCAATCTCTTCTTCCAGTTTCTTCTTTTCCTCGGCTTGAGCAAGCTTTCTCTGCTCCTCCAATTTCGCCATTTCTTCCTGCTCTTTCGCTATTCTAGCTTCCTCCTCTTCCTTTTCTTTGGCGATTCTAGCAGCTTCTTCCTCTTCGAGCCTTTGTTGTTCCAACTCAGCCTCGATTTTCTTCTTCTCAGCATCTTTGATCGCTTCGATTCTCAATCTTTCCACTTCGACTTCCCAATCACGCACGGCTTGATGGGCGTCCTCCAATTTTTGAGCACGCTCCTCTTTGCCAGTTGTGGTGAGAACCATCAATTTGCTCTTACGGCCATCAACTTTAGTCTTGAGGTAGTCCAATTTCGATGCGGCAGTTGCCAAATTCTTTTGGGCCAACTCATGCTTGCGATCAATCGATTTAACTCTCTTCTCGCTCGCCTTCTTCACGGCCAAAGCTTCGGAGATCAAGGCATCGTGCTCGGCCTTCGAGGCAAGCAAGGCGTTCAACGCCTCGATACGCTCTTCCAATTCTGCCTGTTTCGCGGTGAGCTTTTCCTCCAATTCATCGGCCTCTTTCGCACTGGCAGCTCCAGAGGTTTCCGCTTCCTCGGTTAAACCAGGCTCAATTTCCTGTTGAGCCTTTGCAGCTTCCAAAGCCTTGACTTTGGACGTTTTCAAGTCCTCAGCCTTCCTCAGAATACGTTTTTTCGCATTTTCATGATAATCAGAGTTGGTGATCTCCTTCTTCTCAGCATCCAAATTATCCTTTTCCATTCTCTTATCGGTATCAGCGATAAACTTCGAATGTGCTTCTGCGTTTATCTCCATCTTCTTGACAATATCAGCAACCTTGACGTCGTAATCGCTGACAATCTTGTCATTTTGGGCACGAACCTTGGTCTGGAACTTTGTCAGCTCACGGCTGACCTTGGCCTCCTCGCTCTTGGTGAAGGCATCGTCAGCAGCTTTTTGACGAGCGATATCGTTTTCGATGTCCTTTTCCACTTTTTTGGTCACATTGGCCAGAATGGGCGCCACTCTGGACCGGGCAATCTCGTATATCTGGGCCTCGGTCAGCTTGAGACCTCCACCGAGATCGAGAATCTTGTCAGGGTTGCCCACGGCGCCTTTATCCATGGCTTCCGTGGCCAAAGCCTTATTTTCCTGGTAACGAGAGAGCATGGCTGGCTTATCGGCGAGGGATTTTTCGACCTCGTCAGCCTCAGCTTTAGGAATCTCAGTGGTCTCAGGCTCAGCCTCAGGCTCAGCTTCAACGGATTTGGCCTCGGTTTCGGGCTCAGCTTCAACTTCAACGGATTTAGTCTCGGTTTCTGGTTCCGCTTCAGGCTCAGGCTCAGCCACAGGCTCATCTTCACCAGCCTCAACCTCACCCCCACTAGCCTCAGCAGACTTCGCCGACTTTGCCGACTCCACCGACTTGGCCTCTCCCTCCAGCGCCTCCTCGGCCTCAATGGGCTCGCCCTCGGGAGCGTCGCCCAAAACGGTCTCGACCTCCTCGGTTTCTTTTGGTTTTTTCACGATTTTCAGCGAAGTTTTGCGAAATGGCGAGATCCAAACGTCCGATTTTTTGTTCCCGTTGGCCACACGCTTCAATTGCGTCACCTGTTTCTTGACCTTGACCGGTTCCACCTCTGGTGAAAGCAATTCCCCAATGGTACTCATGATTAACCGCTGTGGAGCAATTCAGGGGGATATGGAATTTGGGGCCGCGCACGCCCACGATACCCAATTAGGCAACTTGCCGTTTCGGGACTCCATGTTCATCAACCTTCAATCCGTGTGTGAAACGTCCCATTTAACCGTTGAAAACGGACGCTTGATACAGCCAGATGGTCGGTCCATCACCCTGCGAGGCATCAACGTCGATCCCTCCATGAAAATGCCCACCTCCCCAAAGTTCTACACCTACGACCCCCAGACCTCCCGTTTCTGGGAGGGTGATTCTGTCTCCTTCGTGGGCCGTCCTTTCCCCCTGGAAGAGGCCAAAAACCACTGGAAACGAATCAAATCGTGGGGCTACAACACAATCCGCTACGTGTTCACCTGGGAGGCCATTGAACACGAGGGTCCGGGCAAATACGACGAACAGTTCATTGATTTTACCATCGAAATGCTCAAAATCATCGAAGAAATAGGGGGTCTCTACGTGATTATCGACCCACACCAGGACGTTTGGAGCAGATTTACCGGTGGTTCGGGCGCCCCAATGTGGACTTTGTACGCTGCCGGTTTTGAACCCCGGAATTTTGCGGCTAATGAGGCCGCTTTCGTTCAAAATGACTACCCGGATCCGGCAAATTACCCCAAAATGGTCTGGCCCAGTAACTATTATCGCTTAGCAACGCAAACCATGTTCACCATGTTCTTTGCAGGCAAGCAATTCTTGCCCAACGCAAAAATTAATGGCGTAAACATCCAGGATTTTTTGCAATCCCATTTCATAAATGCTTATCAGTACCTTATCTCGCGTCTTCGTGCGGCGCACCCACAGCTCTTCCAGTCCACTATTCTGGCCATTGAAACGGTAAATGAGCCCAATTCTGGATATTATGGCCATCCCGGTCTTGATATGCTGCCTGAAGAGCAACATCTAAGGGTCGACACCACTCCAACCGGATTCCAGTCGATGCTCTTGGGGATGGGGTTCGAACAAACCGTAGACACATACTACATTTCCGTTTTCGGTCCTCGTAAATCGGGTTCTAAAGTGATAAACCCCAAGGGTAAAAAAGCCTGGATCTCCACAAACGATATGGATGTCCATTACGGGTTCCAAAGAGACCCAGCTTGGAAATTGGGATCGTGCATTTTTGCTCAACACGGAGTTTGGGACATTGAAACTCAACAATTGTTGATCCCAGATTACTTTAAACTACAAAACGGTAAATTACTGGACACGTACACGTTCATCAACGAAAATTTTGTGGATTTCTACCGCGATTTCCGTTCAGCAATGAGGAAAGTGGACCCCAAATTGTTCATGATAATGCAAGCTCCGGTTTTCGAAATCCCACCTGAACTGAAAGGTTCAGAATTGATCGACAGCAGAACCATGGTTGCTCAACACTATTATGATGGCATGTCGTTGATGTTCAAAACTTGGAATACCAGGTATAACGTAGATACACTGGGGATAATGAGAGGACGATATTTGAATCCTGCTTTTGGAGTTGTTTTCGGTGAGGAAAACATCCGTAAATCGATTCGGTCTCAGATGATTGAATTGCGTAAAGAATCTGTGGAGTCATGTGGAGAGCTACCAGTGATTGTCACAGAAACGGGCATGCCATTTGACATGGACGATAAGAAAGCTTTTACAGATGGAGATTATTCTTCTCAAAGGGGAGCTCTGGATGCCATTGGTTTTGCCCTTGAAGGTTCCATGATGGGTCATACCTACTGGTGTTATTCTTCAATAAATTGTAATGAATGGGGGGATCGTTGGAATAACGAGGATTTCTCATTTTGGTCTAAAGATCCACTTGGAGATGGTACGAGAGTAGGCGAGGCTATCATTAGACCATATCCAGTGTTGACAAACGGGGTGGTTAAAGAGTGCGAGTTTGATTTGAAACGTAAAACTTTTTCGTTAACAATTACACCTGGCAAACTCAAATTACCAACGGTGATTTTCTTGCCTCTTTTACATTTCAAAACTGGGTTTTTCCAGATCCATTTGTCGTCTGGTTACACCGATTTGAAAACTTTTGAATCGATCCAACTCTTGGAATGGTTTTATGATTCGGATGAGGATGTCAATCTGAGAATTGAGATTGACAATGATGACTGGAGTGTTATGCAATATATAAGTGCCGCTACATGTGGATGGTGATTAAAATTCAAGGGTAGTTTCAGCTTTACGTTTAATTGTCTCCTCTTTCACTAACTGAGACACGAATTTATCAAAGTAGTCCACAAAAGGTTTCAGACTAGAAGGTTCCCCTTTTGCCTTTTCCTCAAAGAGGTCAGTTAACAGAGGTGCGGAAAATGGATCGAAATCGGTGTTTGGATCGAATGGAACACAAACACGTCCTGTACCTGGGTGGATACAGAATGGAGACTTTAACAAATGGTTCAGTTGACGGGACACCTCGATATCCAATTTCGGGTACAGACAACTGAGAATGATCTCCTTCTTCCAGTCGACCGCTAGAGAGTTTAATTTAGGGTTTATGCTCATGACCAGTTCATCGACGTCCTTCCATTTGGTGAAACTGTCTCTGTTTGGAGATTGAGACCATCTCTCTATCAGCGCGGCCTGGATCTTGGAGTCTGGGAAAGTCTTTGCGAGCATGTCTACAGCTTTAGCATCGTCTTTCCAAGGATCTTGGTCCTCCATGATGATCTCCTGGAAAGGTACGGTACAATATTTGAGAGCCCTCTCGATCAAGGGATGGTACGGTTTTTTCAGGACGATTTTTTCAGGGCCATTTTTCGTTTTCAACATCACATATTCGATGATGGCCCGTCTTTTATTCTCGTCCAAAGCCCTTGCTCTTGGGTCACTGACCCAACAATGGACACCTCTACGCCCGGAAAAGACCCAGATCAAGTTTTGGAACCCCAGATCTTGTCGTAGTGTCTGATCCATAATTTTTACAGCTAAAGATATAAATTTCCAGCATTTCTTGCAGATGCTGGTGCCTTTACAGCAAGTTCTGATCGAGTCATAATCGGTTAAATCGATATCGAAATTTAACTCTTTCATTATGGGCTTCAAAGTGGAGCTTTTTTGGCCCCGAATTTTATTTTTCAGATTCTCGTTGTAAATGGCCCCCACTTCAAACCGGGAAGGTCCCGTTTTCACGATGGCATCTTTGAAGTCTTGAGCGGAAACGAACGAGTTATACCGGACGTATTGACCGGAAAACAACTCCATGGCGAATTCACGGTGCGTGAAGGACTCCGAGCTGTGGGAGTGGTTCAGCCAGGCATACAGCGACCTGAACGGCAGAAATAACTTGTAATAATCGACAAAATCGGATTGGTTCATGGAGAGGAAAACGCGACGCGTGCACCAATACGTGTGCGGATTGGTTAAGGGACGACCATGTTAACTACGTGGAACAAAAGAAAAGAGGCAAACTGGACTGAACCAAGCAAACCGAACCGAACCAAACCAAGCAAAAAAACCAAGCAAAAAACCAAGCAAAAACCCGAGCAAAACAAACACCAGTGCAGTGGCCACGTCGATCTGTGCCTGGCCCACACGCGCTGTTTTTCGCACGACCCGGTAACCTCATCTGTGTTTCACACTACCACGAACGGCAAATTTGTCGGCGCCACCACACTGCGTTTGTAACATGAGTGAACTTGTGCAATCCACCCAGGACCTCAATTTGAACGCGGACAAGTCCGTGCTGGACACCGTGGAGGATTTCACCGTCAAGCATCCACTAAACTCCAAGTGGACGCTCTGGTACACCAAGCCCGCCGTCAGCGACTCGGAAAACTGGAGCGATTTGTTGAGACCCGTCATCAAATTCGGCACCGTTGAGGAATTTTGGGGCATCTACAACTCGGTGCCCAAGGCCAGCGAGCTGCCAATCAAGGCAGACTACCATTTGTTCCGGGACGACATCAGACCGGAGTGGGAGGACGACCGCAACAGCAAGGGAGGCAGATGGTTCTTCCAATTCAAGAAGAGACGTGATCTGGACATCAACGAGATCTGGATCCGCACGCTGTTGAGCGCCGTGGGCGAGACCATCGAGGACGACGGCGCCGAGGTCAACGGAGTCGTGTTGAACGTGAAGAAATCGTTCTACAGGGTCGGAGTTTGGACCAAGGGCACCGATCCCGAGGTGCTCAAGCCCATCGGCCAGAAGCTGAGGCTGATTTTGAAGCTCGAGGAGAACGAGCGTGTGGAGTTTGCGCCCCACAGCGACTCCAAGCAGTCCTTCTACGTCTAGTTAGCTAAATTTTGTTACTATACACTCGTCGTAATCGTCCGTAGCCTGTATGCTCTGGGTTCTCCGACCGTCCCCGAGATCGTTCCGAGTCCGATCGACCCGCTCGACGGCGTCACCACGGTCTCGTACATCGAGTCGAACCGCTGCGTGTACAGCGAGGGTAGTGTGAGCACCGCTCCGGCTGAGGTGACGGTGACCCACACGGTGGTGCCGAGGTTGGACGACACTGCGGTGAGGTAGCCCGTGGACGTCTCGTCGACGTCTCTGGTGAGCGACGAGGACTCGAGCGAGGATGTGGTGGTGCTGCGCCGTGAGGAGCTTCTTGTGCTTCTTGTGCTGGTGGTGCTGGGAGTGGCGGTGCTGGGAGTGGCAGTGCTGGGAGTGGCAGTGCTCCTCGTGCTGGTGGCAGTGCTGGGTGTGCTTGTGGCGGTGTTGCTCGTGGTGGCCACGGCGCCCGGCACGGCCGCAGCGGGCGTGGTCGTGGTCGTCTCGTCCGGGAGAGTCATCACACGCCCGTCCGGCAGCGTGGTTGTAATTCCAAGAACAACGTGAACGAAGGCAACCAGCAAGAAAAATCGCATGCTAAACAGAAACACCGCGCCCCTTCTCATCGATGAATGGTCGTGCAACCACCAAACAGAGGCGGACACGACAAACACGTCACAAGCCACAACGCTACACCAACACGAACACTGCCACAAACACGTAGACCAACACGACAGCACTGCCACCACCGCCACTACGATCAACAACACTACGAAAAGGACCACTACACACACTGTGTACTTGTCACGTCAAACAGTCGTTCAATTGTGCTAAAAATAGTAATATATTAACATAAATATTAATATAAATATTAATATTAATATAAATGTCAATGTTGATATCAATGTTAATATAAATACCATGTCAATATTTATTGGCATTTTGCATCATCTATTGTTATCACACTTTATTATTTCCTAATATTCACTCACGTCCTGTTCCTCGCTGCCACCCTGCATCTCATCCCCCTATGTCCCACGACAGAAGCGTGCGCTCGCAATCGGCTCTGCGGGCCAAGCGGACATCGGTGAATCCCAATTCCCCGTTCCTCGCGCCCGCAACCTCCCAGCACCACAAGCAATATGTGCTGCTCCCGAAGACCCCCTCCACGCTCCACCTTGACGAGAGACCCCCGCTCAAGCACTCGTCCTCGTCGCGGTACGTGTTCAGTGTGGACGACGACTACGACGAGCTCGAGGCGGACATCAACCGCGAGTTTCTCGAGGGCTACAACGAGGGCCTGCGCCAACGGTACAAGAAGAAAGTCGATGACGAGTCGGAGTCGTCCTCGCTCCGCAAGATAGCGAGCATCCCCGACCCGAAACAGAGGATCCACGAGCTGGAGGCCGACGTCGGCTCCAAATTGGCCTCAACAGCGAAGGAATTGACCATCCTCCGTGACTTGGAGGCTGACACGAATCACGAACCCGAGGATTCCGGTAACGAATCGGACGAATCCAACGCCTCAGTCGAGAGTTTCACCCTCAGGGAGAGACAGGACGCCATCAACGAGACCCACCCGTTCGGAATCAGGATCTGGAAGCCCGCTATTTACAAGAAAGTCCGCTCTGTAGAACGAGAAGCCGACCACGACCTCCACGACACGAAGAAACAGGTTGGATTGGGCATCCGTTTTTGTAATTTCGTCTGGTCCGTCACTTTCGGGCTCTTGCTGTTCTCTCTATGTGTTTGCGCTGGATTGATCACGATGCTCACCGGCAGAGACCCAGACTACGGTAGATTGTACTTGGACATGGGGTTTTATCTCCTCTATCCATTCGGTAAATTGGTGGTTCTCCAAAAAGACCAACGCTACATCCACGAGGATGCGGCAGAGGGCAGCTCGTTGACGGAATACAGACGTTGGAGAACCCAGGAAGAGGGCAGATTGTTCTACCTCCCAGAAACAACCCCGTTAATCAACGACGACGAGGACATAAAGCTCAGATGGCTCGGTAGAGGCCAATGGACCCTCGGCAGAATCGTTTTCTACCTGATTTTCTACTCCGTCATCCAACCAGTCTTCCTCACCATCTCGCTAATGACCTGGTTGTCTGTTTTCTGTATCCCCATGTCCAAACTACTCACAATTTGCTCCTCTCATCTGAGAAGACACCCATTGGCTTTGGCCTTTGTCAACGAAAAGGACCATCTGAACCAAAGTCCAAACGATTCAATCGTCATTTGTACTTACCGTTCCTTCGGCCTCCATTATTATAAATATACCGTCGACGGCACAAACATCTTCTTTATCAACCTCATCTTCCTGGTTGGTTTCGTCATCTTTGATTTCTACGTGCTCAAGGAAACTTTAAACTTGAATTTCTTCATCACAAACGAATCCCTCATCTTTGCACTTTGCTTGATCAGTGTGATTCCACTTGCCTATTTCATAGGCCAAGGTGTAGCCTCCATTTCCGCACAAACCTCAATGGGTCTTGGAGCTGTAATCAACGCTTTCTTCTCAACGGTGGTGGAAGTGTTTTTGTACTGCGTAGCTTTAGATCAAGGTAAGGGTAAATTGGTCGAAGGTTCCATGATAGGTTCCATCTTAGGTGCAGTTCTCCTCTTACCAGGAATGTCGATGTGTGGAGGAGCTCTCAAGAGAAAGACCCAAAGGTATAATCCAAACTCTGCTGGTGTCTCCTCCACAATGCTCCTTTTCGCAACGTTATCAATGCTGTCCCCAACCATTCTGCACCAAATCTTTGGCCAATACCAACTACAATGTAACGCTTGCGAATTTACAGACACTCTGGATGGTGAAAAATGTCAAAGATGTCATTTCGTGCAACCTCCGTTGATCATGGATACGCTCTACACTCAATACCTTAAACCTTATTCGGTCATCTGTGCCATCATCCTGTTCTTTGCCTATTGCATTGGACTTTGGTTCACTCTTCGCACCCATGCCGCTTTAATTTGGACCATGCCAGTGGCCGCGGAGAAACCAAAGGATGACGATTCCAGATCGGCCACCAATTCTGTAAGACAAACCGCACCTCCACCGCCTCAAACGGGAGGTCACGATGCACCAAATTGGTCCAGAGCCAAATCAACAGCGATCCTGTTGAGTGCCACGCTCGCCTATGCCATCATCGCCGAGATTTTGGTCGATTGTGTAGACGTAGTTTTGCATGATTATCCGATAAACCCCAAATTCCTGGGATTGACCGTGTTTGCACTGGTTCCAAACACAACGGAATTCGTAAATGCCATATCGTTCGCCATGCACGGTAACGTGGCTCTTTCCATGGAGATTGGTTCTGCCTATGTGCTTCAGGTTTGTCTGTTGCAAATTCCAGCTCTGGTCATTTATTCATTGTGGAGCTTAAATAACGTGGATAACATGTTCACGCTGATCTTCCCTCAATGGGATTTCATCTCGTGTCTCATGGCAGTGTATCTGTTCATCTACGTTTACGCAGAGGGTAAATCTAATTATTTCAAAGGATCGATTTTGATCCTGATGTATCTGGTGCTGATGGTTGGATTTTACGCAGCCATCGAAATAGATGCTGCTGCTACTATCGTTCCTATTTAATTCTAGCATTATTGAAATTCCTCTATAGATTCCTCTAAAATTCTCAACCCATCGATGATCACCTCATCCTCAATGTTCAAAGCTGGCACAAATCTGATAACGTTACCCCCAGCAGTGATTACGATCAAACCTTTAGAACGAGCAATTTCGGTAATCTTGGAAGGATCCTCATTAAACTCCAACCCCAAGAGCAAACCTTCACCTCTAACCTCTTTGATTTGAGATGGGAATTTCTCCTTGAGTTCGTTCAATTTGATCTTGAACAACTCCGATTTTTGAGCCACTTGGGCCAAAAAGTCAGGATTGCTCACCTGTTCCAGAACGTACAAACCTACACGAGCTCCCAATGGGTTTCCACCGTAGGTGGTTCCATGATCGCCCACTTTTAAAGCTTTCTCCACATTTTCCGTGATCATCGTCGCGGCAATTGGGTAGCCGTTACCCAGGGCCTTGGCCATGGTGACGATGTCAGGGTGAGCCTCTTTGGGCAATTTACCGTGGGCCCACAACGACCCGGTTCTACCTAATCCACATTGGATTTCGTCGTAGATCAAAAGAGCTCCATTGGCTACGCAGAGCTCCTTCAATTTAAGCAGGAAATCCTTGTCCATGGGTCTTACACCTCCCTCTCCCTGGATTGGCTCGATGATCACTCCACAGGTTTTGGAGCTGATCAAAGCTTCAACCGATTTGATATCGTTGGGCTTGGCCACCTTCACACCGGCAATCAAGGGAGCAAAAGGAGCTTGGTATTTAGGGTTAGGAGTCACCGACAAAGCACCCATGGATCTCCCGTGGAAAGAGGTCTCAAAGGTGATGAACTCGGTCTTGGACTCATCGATTAATTTACCATATTTACGAGCAAATTTGAGAGCTGCCTCGTTGGCTTCGGTCCCGGAATTGGCCAAAAACACACGAGCCGCATCCGTCATGCCTCCACTGGTTTTCGTAGCCTCAACAATCTTTTTGCAAAGCTCTCCAGTGTACAAATTGTGGAAGAGATTGCTCGCGTGGACGAGCGTCTGGGCCTGTTCGTACAAAATTTCGGCCACTTTGGGGTGGGAATGACCCAAAGCGGTCACGGCGATTCCAGCACTGAAATCGATGTACTTTTTCCCCTCCAAATCCCAAAGAAAACATCCTTTTCCCTTCTCAAACACAATGTCCGGACGGGAATAGGTGGTCACAGTGTACGGATCTCTCTCCGCAATGTGACTCTTGGAATTTTGGGCCTTCAAAGCCACAGAAAAGTGTCTAATTCCGCTCTTCCGAATGGTAGAAAGCATCGTTGACTCATCTATTTGGCGATGAGTCTCCACGGTAGGATGAGGGGGTCGTGTCCCGACTGAAAAGTTATCCAACCCAAATTGTCGACTCTTCACTTCACTTCTTCATGTCTGCTTTCCGCCGTCTGCCGCAAACGCTACAGAATTTCTTCACACGGTACCCTCCCGCGCCGTTCCGCAAGTACGCCGCGGAACCAAGGCTCACCACGGACCCGGACGCAAACCCGTTCCTCTACAACAGACACCCGGTCACAAACAAGGTGCACGACCCAATTTACTCGATGCGCAGGCAGTCGGATCTGTACAAGTTGGCATACAAATTCGGCATCGCACAACTGCTGCCACCACTGAACAACAACAAGAAATTCTTCCAGGAGAAATTCGACACGAAACCAACGTTGAAGGGAGTGACGAATCCAAAGGGTCACAAGTGGGAGAGAACCCTGACAAAACGTCAAAACAAGATTGCCGAGGCCCTCTCTAAGGTCGACGACATCCTCATCGAGGCCCGTGGCCAGAAATACAGACGCAGACTGGAGCGGAGAGAACAGGAGAAACGCAGATGGTATTGATGTAAATAGTTTAACAAGTCTAATCATAATGGACGTGCCGTAACCAAAAATTGGGGTAATTACACGTAGCTGCAAAACCGGGTTATGTTCAAAGTTCTTTCCACGTTGTTTGCCCTGGGTCTTGGTGCGGCGGGATTTGGGCTCATTGCCCTGTACAGCTTCCAGAACAAGTTGGTCTACCCTGCATATTTGAACGATGGTCACGGCAAAGTCGACACCCCCGACTTGTACGGTATGCCCAATTACCGGGTCGTGCAAATGACAACAAGGGACGGCGAGACGTTGCAAGGGTATCTGGTGGTGCACGACAAAGATACCCCAGGTTACGCCAACAAGACGATTGTGGTTTTCTGTCCCAACGCTGGGAATATGGGACATTTTTTGCCCGTTGTGCAAATTTTATTTTCATCCATGAGATATAATGTTTTTATTTTTTGTTACCGTGGTTACGGCCATTCCACGGGTTCCCCAAATGAAGAGGGAATTAAAATCGATGCCGAAACTGTAATGGAGTACGTCCAGAGAGACGACCAGCTTTCGCAGAGCTCAATTGTGCTTTACGGGAGGTCATTGGGGGGAGCCGTGGCTATCCACGCAGCGGCCACCTATCCTCATCTGGTTAGTGGATTGGTGCTAGAAAACACTTTTGTCGGGATTAGAGAGGTGATTCCTCACATTTTCCCCTATTTGGGGCCTTTCAAGAGAATGTGCCACGAGGTATGGGACTCCGAGAGTGCCATCATCAAGATTCCCGATGTGCCATTCTGCTTTTTCAGTGGTTCTGATGACGAAATCGTACCCCCAAGCCACATGGTTAAACTGTACGAACTTTGTAAATCCACACAGAAGGAATTCCATCTGTTCGAAGGTGGAAGACACAACGATACCATCGTGCAAAAGGACTATTTCATGTTTTTTCATGAATTCGTACGAACTAAAATAAACCCCATCGGTCGTTAAGATCTTAGAGCTACATATCCGCATCCTCCAGGACACTCGTTTTCCAATTCTTCGAAAAACCATCGTTTAAAACATCCAAAATGACCTCTATGTCCACATTGTAGCAGACAAACAACTAGGCCTTTACAACCCTCATTACAATATACACAGTTCCCCAGGGAACTCGAACATTTCTCACAGTACCAAAACCCAAATTCTGGTCTTGATTTGGTGGATTCGTTCAACACGAGCGCACCACAATTACCGCAAAAAGTTCTCAGACTCGTATCTGTCTGACCCAACTGCTTCAAACTTTCCAAAAGTTGACTGCCAACTTTTAAAACGTTCGCTGCTGCTCCAAACAGAGTTTTACGGGTCAAGATTTCGTGATATAAAGTGGCCCAATCTTCAACCTGTCTACGTTTAAAGGTCCCCTGTTTATAAAAAACGAGCCCCAAAGTGGCACACATGATGATATCACCTTGTAGAGCACTGTATTGAGCAGCCTCATTTATGAGTTGATCGGGAGTCCATGGAACTCGCAGGCCCACCTCTGTTTTCAACATTTTGGTGAGCTCGCTTTTACCACTGACTCTTGAAGCTGCTCTTGAAGTTTTCACTAATGGAACAACTCCATGAGTTTTACGCACTGTTGAAGATAAACTCGATCTCAAAGAGAACGGTGATCGTGATACAGTTGGGCTTTTACGTTCATCATCTAAATCTGGTGCACTTCCACCTTGGAAAGTGAATCGATTTTCGAATTTTTCGTCTTCGCCATCACTGATGGCACTCTCGTTGGCTTCTGGTCTCAAGTTTTCCAAGTTTTCAGGTTGAAATCTCAAGACACTAGGACGATGGGATCTCAGACCATAGCTTTCCTGGTAAGAATGAGATTCCAAAGTGCCGATGGACTCGGAAACAGCCACAGACGAAATTGTGTCTTTTCTACTCGATTCTGTATCCAAAAACTCGGGTACAGGCTCTTGCGTTACAGGTTCTGAGGTTTGCCATAAAATCCCAGCTCTAATGGTACGCCAGGTTTGGCAATCACGGAATTTACGAGCACTAGCAGCTACACTAGCGTTATATTCACACAATGAGACCAGATCCATTCCATCTGGGATATCAATCAGATAATGAGTGGCCAAAAATTCAAACACTGATTCATCTGAGTCTCTCAAGGGCAAATTTACTGAGCAGGCGTAGGGGCTCTGTACTTGGCTAGAACTACGTTGCAACGGCGGTCTTAGCCTCGTACCGGGAGTTAGAGGGCCTTGTGGTGCCAATTTTTCAAATTGGAACTTATTCTGGTGAACAAAAGACACTTGCGAGTTTGAGGAAGGGTTCCAGGACGAAGTTACTGGGGGCAGATTATCTAAGGGCCGAGGTAAACTTCGCAAATCTTGCAATAATAGCATTCGATCTCTGGAACAACTCCACAATTTATCGCGTCCGACCCAAACCAGGCCTGTCACCTGGTTAGAGTGGGATTCTACTATGTTTTTAGGCACAAACTTTCTCGAGAGGTTCCAGACCTGGAAGGTGGAGTCGTCGTTGAAGAAAGAAATGGCAATGTCTGTGTTTGTAGGAGATCCAGCGTCATAAGGACACCAGACTGCTTTGGAGACGGCTCCGGAGGCATAGATTACGTTCTCCGGCTCTCTGTCCTCGGTGGTCATGTTCCAGATTTGGACCTGTTTATCACGCCCCCCACTGAGCAGATAGTCATATTCGGGATGGTAATCGATAGACAATCCCGGGCCCGTGTGAGCGGTCATTCTACGGTCGTACTGGGACGGGTTACGAATGTCCCAGGTCTTGATGACTCCGGAATCGAAGATCGAGGCCAATTTACGAGGATTATGAGGCGAAAATTGCACGTCTCGCACCGCATCGGCGATTCCGTTTATCGTAATTGCGGAGCGATTAGCTTTCACTCTGAGATCCCAGATTTTCATGGTACCGTCCTGGGATCCCGAAACGAGCGAATACGGAGAACTTACGCTGAAATCGAGCGAGTTTACGGCTCTACTGTGTTCGTTCAACAGCAGCTGAACTTTGCTCCCCCGTTGCGTGTTGAAGCAGTAAATTGAGCCACTTATAGTGGCCACCGCGAACGTCTTGGCAAAGTTGGAATGACCAAATTTGATGTCGCTGGCGCTGCCAAATTTAGAATTACGACTCGCTCCGAGCAGCAGATCGGAGTCGGTAACTACGTCATTGCCCACCACACGGAGCAATTGCAACATTTTCTGGCCTCCCACGACCAAAATGTTGCCATTTTCTTCACTTTTAGCCATCGCCCAAATCTCTGCGGGCGCATAGAACTGGGTTCCGCTCAGCGAACTTCGCTGCTGGGGGGCCCCACCATAGATTCCGAACGCCAATCTCGCGAAATTCCCACTGGATCGCCTCGATGACGACCCCATGTAGTCCATCATGGGTCCTGAGGACCCAGACGACGATTTATCGTGGTAACTCATGGATGCGTCCAGGACAGAAAACCCCGGTCGTGTGTGTCTCGAAGATGAGGTAAGCCGCATCAATTTTTTCACCTCTCAATCAACATGGATTCCATTTTTACCGGGGCAAATAAGGAGCTAGGTGCCACCGCGTATAATGCTCACAGAAGATGGCTGGTTTACGGTGCTTCCACGAACTTGGCTGTTTGGGATTTGGCCTCAAACCGTGTCGTGAGCACATTGAAGAATCACACAAAGGAGATCACCTGTGTACGCTGGTACGACGAAAATACTCTGGTTAGTGGCAGCGAGGACGGTTTAGTGCTTGTGTGGAATTTCGCGGAAATCGACCCAGTGGTTGTGGAGAAATTCCAACACGACGGCTCCGTGGTGGCTCTGGAGACCAACGGAGAAATGATGGTTTCCGGGTCTGCAACGGGCCAAATTTTCGTTTATAGCAACTTGGAACGCAGATATAGCGTCCCACAACCCAAAGGGTTTTATCCACTCTCGTTTGCGTTGCTGAAGCTCGATCAATGGGTCCTCTTTGTGGGCGGCACAAACAAGAACTTGTACGTGTACACGTTGGGGGAAACTCCGCAATTGCATCATAAACTCGAAGGCCACGACGACTGGATCAAGACCATCGCCATCAAGGACGTTTCGCAGTCGTCAGACCCTGAATTTCTCGTGGCTACCGGTAGTCAGGACAGACACATTCGGCTGTGGCGTCTCAAAACGGGCCAGAATATAGAAAATGAGGACGACAAAACAAAGCTGAGATTATTGTCTAACCGTCAATTCAAATTTGAAGCCGGTACGACCAAAGCTGCGCTGTCGTTCGAATCGATCTTGATGGGCCACGAGGACTGGATCAGCGACCTTAAATGGCACCCGACCCAGCAAATCCTGCTCAGTTCGTGCTCTGACACCACTTTGATACAGTGGGAAGCAGACGATGTGAGTGGGATCTGGATAGCCCGCGTGAGACTCGGAGAATTGAGTATCAAAGGTGCCTCGACGGCCACTGGAGCCTCTGGAGGATTCTGGAGCGTCCAATGGATTTTTGACGACGATGAATATATAATAACACACGGTAAAACGGGGTCCTTCAGAGTCTGGAAACGTGCTGACTCTGTTTACGAGCCCATGGTGGCCCCCACGGGCCCCACTAAGCCAGTAACCGATCTAAGTTGGTCTAAAGATGGGTATCTTTTGGCCACATCTTTGGATCAAACCACCAGATTATACGCTCCAGACACGAGCGGTAAATGGTACGAATTTAGTAGACCTCAAATCCACGGCTACGATATGATTTGCGTGGCCTGTATGCCAAACGGTCAGTTCGTAAGCGGTGGAGACGAAAAAATCATGAGAGTTTTCGCTGAACCTCAGAACGTGGCTGAACTACTGAATAAAATAGGATTAACCACGTCCACCACCACAGGAATCTCTGCATCCTTGCCTGTTTTGGGTCTATCCAACAAGGCAGAGGAGGAGGAAGAAACTTTCGATGCTCTTTCCGAGGTTAATGGACCACCTTTGGAAGATCATTTACAAAGACACACCTTGTGGCCCGAATTGGAAAAATTGTACGGACATGGTTACGAAATCAGTGCCATAGACGTGAGTCACGACGGGAAATTGGTGGCCAGTGCTTGTAGATCTAATAGTGTAGCCCATTCTGTGGTCAGACTCTTTGACACAGCAACCTGGAAACAATTGACACCATTGAATGCTGGTCATGAATTGACCATCACTCGATTGAAATTTTCCCCAGACGATCAGCATCTGTTGACTGTTTCGAGAGATAGACATTTGAGTGTGTGGAAAAGATCTGAATCGGGATTTACTTTGGTTTCTCTACAAAAAGCGCATTCGAGAATCATTTGGGATTGTGTTTGGGTAAACAATGAGCAATTTTTGACTGCTTCAAGAGACAAAAGCGTGAAATTGTGGAATGTGTCGAATTTTGAAAGCATTTCCACCAAATTTGACGTGGCTGTCACGGCCATTGACGTTTATAACGATATTTGTGCAGTTGGACTGGACAACGGTGATTTGTTTCTCGTTAATTGGGAGAATCTCACGATTATCAAAAAATTCTCAGAGGCTTCAACACCCTCAGCGAGAATCTCAAGAGTGCAATTCAACAAGGATTGGCTTGCCGTTGCCTCAGACGACTCGAGTTTGAGACTGTATAAGTACTAAAGCTTTAACTTGACTACTAAACCTTGCGGCCGTCTACAATAAAATTTCTTTTTTTCTCTTTTTACGTTATTTCGGTCGGCTTCATCGTCCCATCCAACTTGTCAGACAGCCATTTGCACCCACCCAAGCCACGGCGTCCAAAAAAGACATCGTGGTGGGTCAAGATCATCGCTCCTTTAAAAATTTTTTAAAAAAAATTCGTGCTAAAGGCAAAAAAATCAGATGACCAGATCACAAGAATCGTGGACAAGCTAATAATTCTCACTCGAAAGGGTGCAAAGGTATCTAACTCATCAACCAAGTTGGATTCAGTGGCTCTTTAGAAGAGTCAAAGAGGGACGTGACCTATAGAAATGATCCTATGAAGTACGTCGACGGAAAAAAAAAAAGAAGAGTTGCGGAAAAGGCCTCGTTTATATAGTGCTCATCTGGGCGGCACACTACTGAAAAATTTTATTGGTGCGGCTTTCATTAATCGTTACTATGCATTGAACTGCTGCTCGATTGGGACGCTAGAACTGCCAATGCGTTCTCCCCGTAAACAGACTTGATCACGGTCTCGGTCCACTCCGAGTTCCGTGTCGATCCTCTAAATTCGTCGGCCACAAACATCCGACTCGCAATTTTCGCTGCTATCACTCTACGTAGATAAATCTCCCAAAAAAGCGCCAATTGCATTTTGGGATGACTCTTGAGTCCTTCGGCCCACATAGGGTCCTGGGCCATGATCTGCTCCAGATGCTGGAAGTTTCGGGGCTCCTGTGCGAAGATTCTTCTTTTCAATTTACGGTACTCTATCCAGTAATCTTGCACGGCAACGTCCGAAGAACTGTCGGAATCGAGCAGCGACGCAGCCGTGCTGAACCGTTGGCTCGGATTGACATGTTTCACCGTGTTTTTCCTCTGCGGAATTTCCTTGATCTCCAGATCAGATTTAAACCGGGGTAATTTCGGCTTGACAACCTCTATTTTCTCCCTCTCGTGCACATCCCGGCCACCCTCATATCCATAGGACCCTTTCATAAAATCCGCATAGTAGTCTATGATGTCTGGATAGTCCGTATGAACCAACAGCACGTCGTCAGTGTTGGAGTAAGTTGGCATGGTCAGCACCGATCGCAGCATTGGATTCGGTTTAAATTCGTTCAATCCCTTCTTCACGCTGAAGGCAACCAAGTAGGGGGGCAGCATTGAGTCATCCAGTAGATGGCCCTGTGTCCGCAGCGGTGCTCCCTCGTATTGGCTCAAAAATTCATCTAATTGTTTGCGTCTCTCAAAATTGGGTCTCGATTCTCTTCGACTGTGCAAGGCTCCCTTACGTTTGGTAGCATTGGGGCTTCGGAAACTTCTTTTTCGCTTCACCTCAAAGTCATAGTGGTTCCCCACAGGATCAGATCTGCGAGATCCTAGCGATCGTTTTCGATTATTCACTGAATTTTGAGGTGTTTGAGGCTGTCGTAACAGCCTTTGTGACTCGGGACCCCGAGCACTCATATATAACGTTTATAGGAGATCAATAATCCTTGTACAAGCTTTGGGCCTAAAATTGGATCAATTTTACCGGTGTCTGAAATGGCTGGTGCCAATATGTCCCGATTGGGAAATATCAACACACCTTCCCGATTGGGTCGCCCACTTGACACCGTAAAATAATAGATTGATAAATTAAAAAATTTAGAGTGATTGTAACGATAAATAATGACAAAAAAAACAAAAATGTAAAAATATATCCAAAAGGATTCGAGCCCAAGGCGGGACTCGAACCCGCAATCTTTGCCTCCGGAGAGCAACGCGCTAACCATTACGCTACTCGGGCATATTTTTCCTAAAATGGTCACTGCACCTATATACTGGTTTCGCAGACTTCAGTTAAAATTTTCGTTTCCCAGCAAATAAATCAAAAATGTCGCTAAAGGACACATATCACAACGTAGTCTAATCAATTTTGAATCCCCTCATGACTCCCCAAGATAGTTATTCCGGTTTGCTTGGAAAACGGTAGTGCACGACCCGCTTTACCAACTGGTCAGTTTGCTCGAAACCAATCTTTCAACCAATGTTCAGAGGTCCCACAACGAGATTATTAAGCCGGAAAAGTTTTCTGGCAAACTATCGTTCCTTCACAAGCAGAGTGCCATTGCTTGCGGAGGCTCAAACGAAGCAGAAGAAACCGAAAATTGACTACTACGAAAAGGTCAAGAACGGAACAACCTTCATTTTCTCCGGAGGGTTGGTTGTTGGAGCTCTGGGACTTGCCTCGATCACCGTGTACTTGCTGGTGGCTGAATTAGCGTTCCCCTCGGGCGATACTCAGACGTTCAACCGACTCGTCAAAATGGTCGAGAAAGACCCTAAATCCTGTGAAATGCTCCAAAATCCTCTGGGACGTAAACTGAAGGCTTATGGAGCCGATATGTACTCGGACAAGTGGACGCGGAACCGTCCCATCACGTCATCCCGCAGAATCGCCCAGGACGGTAAGGAGCATTTGATCATGAAACTCACCGTGGAGAGCGACAGTGGAAAAATTGGCCATATCAGCATGGAGGCCATCGACGAGAGTGTATATAAGCAACAGTATTTGTACGTTTTCCTGGATGTGCCGGGAGAAAAAAGACACTATCTGGTTTCCCCTCCAAAAAGCCATCCCATGCAAAAAGGTACTTTCAAATTCCTAGGCTTCGAATGGGGAAAGAAAGATTAAAGTAGTACATAGGTCAAGTAAAGGAAGCGTACCCAGATTCCCGTTAGTAGAGATTTCGACGCAATTGAGCTGGAGATTGTTCCATTCCCCATGAGCCCGACCAGAGGTAAATTCGGTAAAGAATGATATTGCAATCTATCCACTCCAGTCAGAAACTTGGAAAATTGCTCTTCAAATTCCTCATCAGCTGTGTCTGGCAAAAGCTCCTGTTTGCATTTCGTGCCTCGCAACGTTACAAAGTTTTTAAGATGAGTAATCGACGTTGGATACACTTTGATTCCCCACCCTTTAAACGAACAGTCAGTTTGATTTCTGTGATTGTACATCATATTTGCAGCAATTGACAACTTCTGGTCGTTTGTGCACTGTGAAAATAATCCATATGTCCAGGTTTGAGCATCTTGTTCAATGGATTCGCAATGAATCTCTTTACAAATTTCATCCATTAGTCGACTCTTGACGACTGCAGGTGCCCTGCTATCGATAAGACAACTCAATGCACTCATCATACAATCACATCGACTCTTACTGGGCTTTTCAGGTAGCAGTTCAGGATAATTACACTGCGAATGGATTCCTTTGCCTTGAACACTGACATAACCTGTAGCATTCCCGAAAATTATGGGGACCGCACTGTGAGAGAGCAATTCAATATTTGAATCATCAAGACCGAAATAATCTACCCCGGATTTCGTCTTACCCCTGTAATCATTGCAAATAAGAGGTTCAAACATTGTTGAATTTCCGAAAAATCCAATGGGTACCTTTCTGAAACCTCTGACTCGCATGTATTCCCTCAAATCTCTAACCACTGCTCTTATCTGTGCAACGCTCTTACCTGTATTCACATTGAACCCCAAGACATTATCGTAATGGTGCATTGAATCGATGACAGCAGTGTAACGATCGTAAACGTCTTGATTCCAGGATTCTTCGGGCGGTAAATCCACAAGGACGTAGACTGAGTGGCTGCTCAGAAGGTTCATACAGTGGGTATGAGATAACGAAGAGTTCACCTGAGTCCGCAACGTATTAACTCCCAATCTCAATAATTTCTCGCAGTCGAAAAGATGCGCTAGAACGTCTGAAGGGTGGGCGCTAGCTGTTTCGATTCCTTTCACGATAAAATCGCTGTTGACAATTTTGAAAGAACCTCTCACAATTTCGACACGTTTCCCAAGGACGATACAGAGTAAAAATGTAAAAATGTATAAATTAACCATAGTTTAAAGAATTCCTGCGGTCTGCGCCGCACGCAATAGAGGACGCACGTTAATACTTCGATTAAACATGGTGATCAAAACCCCATAAAATACCCCATAACCCCAGTTTTTCAATTTCCTGGACCAACTTTGTTTTTCGTAGATTGGATGTTTACAAAATCTTAGTGCTTTTGGTGGATCATCAGTGACGAATCCCGCAAGATCCTCACCAAAGAGATGATATGTGTTACTAAAATCCCATTGGTAGTCCACAGTCCAGAAATACAATTTGATCCCGTATCTATGACACAGATTTTTCAATTGGGCGACCAAATCTGGACGATAAGTTGTAAGGATCAGCATGGAAACGTAATCTACAGATCCTCCTCTCTCAGCCACAGATTCCAAAAACGAAGCTGATCGGGCAACGTCAAAGGAAATATTTACAATGGAATAATCAGACAATTCCGGAGAATAATATTTGGCATCCCAAAATCCGAAAATGATTTTTTTCTGCCAAATTTCAACGTCCGAATTGATCGATTTTGCCTCAGCTAAAATCATTTTACCGATGTTAGCATCGTTATCAGTCTTGATGTCTAACATTAATTTTACTTCTAAATTTTCTGCCCATTCAAGCACCTCTTTCAAAGTTGGTAAATGCTCTTTGGGATCTTTTTTAGCACGTAATGATGCCAAAGTGGGATAATAATCGGTCTCCGGGATTACATAATCACCGTTAAAAGTTCGCTTCGTTGTGATGTCATGACAAAGACAAATGACTCCATCTTTTGAAACGTGTACGTCTGCCGTTAGCTTGTTAGATGAATTAACTTACCAGTTTCTATGATTGTAACTCCGACGTTGACGGCTTCCTGGAACGCCCTTAGGGTGTTTTCCGCAAATAACTTTCGGTACCTTTATTAGTTTAATCTCCGACCAAGACTTACCCTCTATGAGCTGCAATTTCCATGATTAGTGGCGAAAAACGTGCTCGGAATTAAGGTTATATATTTTCGGTGTTGTTCGGACACGACGGGGGCTTTTAATCGAGGTGATGTAATTTGTGACATTCTTAAAAGTCAATTTTTATGCTTCTACATGTAGATCGATAAAATCGCAGGAAAAAATCAGAAAAATTTGAAACAATTGGATTCCGATAATGCAAAGTTTCCATTTTAATAACGTAGCTTTCTAGAATCATTCAATATCACAATTTAGTCACTTTCCACCTGGTGAACTGGTCAATTTTAAGAGTTCTTACATCGAATCTACACTAATTATTCAAACTGTTGACATTAAGAATTATTCAAAGGATACCCGTATTCTTTGTGAATGTAATCGACACGTCTTTTGAGCCAAAAATCGTCATACAAGACAGGCAGTTCATCTTTGGAACTCATCACCAACTGAGATTCCGTGATGCTTTCCAATTGACGGAACAACGTTGCCGCTCTGGTACGATTATAATCTTGCCAGATATCGTTATCGTGGCATGCACCTATATAGGAGGAGCCACCAGAGTTAAATAGTTCGACATCCTCTTGAGGCACGTATTTGCATTGTTCTTGAGGGACCCACATCCGTAAATGACGAATATACTGATGATTGTAGAACAGATCAGCCTCCAAGATGTCCGGATAAAGTCTTTTCAGAACGCTGTAAGATTTATGAGGCACACTGGCCATGACACCTTCGAACAAAGTTGTCTTTAATGGACTCAAATGGGTCAAATGGTAAAAGTTTCCTTTTCCAGAGTTGATGAATTGTCCCTCGTTTATGTTATTATTTTCACCGATATCGGCAACTACAGCAGGATCTTCTGTCCATTGATCCTTCCATTCGTCTGGCAATCTTGCCTTGGATTTGACAAACCCGGCAATTTCGATGTACACACCAGTGCGAATGTCTACGAAGCGAGCATCGGCCGTCTCTGGAGAAGCGTTACCGTCGTTGTGCCTTGCTCTTTCCATGTAATGTGGAGATACGTCTATGAAAAAGGTGCCCGTGCCATCGTTCGGGTCATTCAGCACGAGAGAGCCGTTGAAAGTCGTGGCCAGTTTGACCATGTCCTTCGCGGGCATCTCGAAATGGAGCACCGTTTCCCAGGGGAACACGAGCCCGTTCCTATCCCATCCCAGCAGACTTTCGTCGCTCAACCAGGTGGTCATCTCGAGGTTGAACATCATCTGCCACCATCCCCGGACCAGCTGGTGGAGCACGGCTCTTCTCTCCCTCTGGGAGAGCACTCCGTTGAAGAATCTCCAGTCGTATTCTCCACGCAATTTCTGGCCATCGTCGAGGATGAGGGTGTCCTTGAAATGGAAGTGTCTCGCGGCACGAGCGTCGCTGGCACGTTTACTTTTTTTACGGTCTTCGGCCAACTCAAACTTCTCGATTGGCACCTCTACGCTGGTGAACTCCACGGGCGACTCCAGATCGACCAGAGGTCTCCCCAGACTCTTTGCGATGTCGTTGACGCACCACAATGGACTCACCGGGCTCTTCAGAACGTCCAAACGGGACACCTCGGGCCCCGTGCGGGCGTCGATGAACCGCTCCACCATCCCGCTCGTCACAATGTCCTCTCTTTTGGCGACTTTGGCCACGAGAGCCAAATCCCCAGCCAGGAGAACGATCTTGGTCGGAATAGGAGCCACGGAGTACAGGTAACTCTTTGCGCGGAGGCTCAATCTGAACGGAGACTCGTACTCTGTGGCTGGGCCCGTGAAGACAAAGTTGAGCTCGCCCGGTTTATCGCTTTTACGGTCTATACAGCCGGGCCAGGTGGTCCGGACGTTGGAGCCGAGCACCCCGATGATGAAACAGTTGGGTTTCTCCTTAATGAGCGGATTCAGGTCCTTCATATCGACCCAATCGCGCCAATGGAAGCTGAATTCCGGCACAGGGGTGCGCGAATTGAGCTTGGATTTGTCCAGAAAGTCGCGGATCGCATCGTAGTACACCGCCTGCGTCGCTCGGATGTCGCTGGTCTCCTTGGCGTGTTTATAAGGAGCCAAAGGCAGAACACAGGTGTCCGCCGTGTAGGGGAAAAACACCAGGTTGTTGGAATCGGACTCCAATTGCACCTCCTCCTTCGTCTTGGCCGGGGGTCCAAACAATCGTGAAAAAAAGCCAACTTTCCGGGGTCTGTCGAGATAAAGATCCAAATCGTCATCGTGACCCTTGGTGAAAAACACGAAAAAAACAGCAATTGCCGCCAGATAAAGCACGGGGATCAGATACCGGACCACGGTCAGATGCCTCCAACGGTAGATTTTTGTCAGGAGCCGATTTTGCGTGAGCCTGAGCTTCTTTATCGGCGCGGGATCCACCGATTCCACTATGGGGTGTTCGGAACTGACCGAACGGACGCGATCACTGTTGTATTTTGTGAACACGTCCGAAGGCTCGTCCTTATCGTCCAACGTCGCAAAGCTCAGATCTCTTCTGAACGGATTCCTGCTTCGTTGCATGAGAGTTTTACGTCTTTAGTTGCGAGGTAGATCTCTGGGTCGTCGCACGACCCGGACGTGGGACTACGAAACTCGTTACGGAATGTGCCCCACTATCAAACGCTTCAGTCAGGGATCGTGAAGCCTCTGCAAGCGGGGGTCGATCTACGGGGGTCGTTTACCGCAACAGCTGTAGAATCAGATCTCACGGTGATATTCCCCGGTGACAAACCTGAAACGGCCTATGAAATTTTCACCCATCGCCGCCGCACCGGGTCACACACGCAAAACATGTGTTCCCTTGGTTCCTCCCACGAGCAAGAAGGGGGTCATCCACCTGATTGTGTTGAGATTATCCTGTAGTTTTATCGTTTGCGTGCCTGTGTCCTCGTAGACCCGCACCTCCCCGCCCAGCGACGCCGTCGCGAGCCGTCCGTCGTAGTCCGCACCCATAACTGGGTCCCGCACGGACGTAATTGACACCTTTTTAGTGTTTAAATTGTACGTGTGCATCGTGTTGTCGAGCCCGAACGACACCACATTGCCGTTGGTCACACAGAGGGCCGTCACGAGCGCGTGGTGGGCGTACAACGGGTGAGCCTCACCGGTCTCGAGGTCCACTTGGGCCACAACGCCGTCCTCGAAGCCGAAAAACTCGTCCCACACACAGCTCACGCTACTATCTAAGTTTACAGGGTCCCGCAACACGCCCCCGGTGTCTGTGAACAGCGACCAGAAGCAGATCTTGCCGTCGATGCCCACCGTGTACGTTTGGGACGGTTTTTGGACCATTGCTACGATGGGAAACCCGTGGCAGTTCGGAAAACGCACGCTCTCCCCTACACTGATGCCCAGAGACGAGTTTAAGTCCCACGTGATCAATTTACCGTTAGATCCACACCCATACAGCAGGTGCGGCTTGGTGGCCGAGAACTGGACCACCTTAATTTTCGTCGAATTCTTTAGGATTTTCTCCGGGATCTTGTTCGTAATCGACCAAACAACGATGGTAGACCCTTTGCGGCTGTTTTGCGGGTCGGTTAGGGCACACGCGAACGTGTGCGAGTCCAAAACCGCCAGTGATTCGACGCTAAAACCCTCAAACCCAAAACATCGTATATATTCCAGACTCCTGGAATCACGAGAAAACGATACATCGGTATCCAACCGCCCCAAAACCCGAAGACTGGCCGTGAAAAACTCAATTAGCTCGCCCATAACAAAAGAGGTCGTGCGCAAGAGAGCTTCACGTGAACGCGTCCACAAATTCCACTACCACCGCCATGGACATTGACGATATCCTGCGCGATTTTGAAAATGGAGTCAAGAACGACGATAGAGAAGCGGACTATTTGGCGATACGAGACGCTTGGCTGAAGGAACGGCTCGTCCCTGAGATTTTGGCCTACGAAACGGATCTGGTGGAACGGCTACTGGGCAAAATCCGCACGCAGATCGAACTTATCGAGATGAACTCGATCGAATTGCAGAACTCCAAGGAAATCAAGCTCATTTTGGTGGTTGTCGAGTCAGAACTGAACCGGGTGAATTTCGTATTACGTAATTACTTACGTACGCGGCTGGCCAAGATCGATAAGTACACGCTCTACATTCGATCCAACGAGACAGAGGTCAAGAAGCTATCGCCCGATGAGTTTGGGTACATGGAGACGCATCTGAAGCTGTTGCTTGATCTGTACAACGACTCGTTTTTGGGGAAGATGCCCTCGAGTCTGCAGAAACTGGACGATAACACCGGTGGGATCTCTATGGTGGGGGAGCCTGATCTGAACACGACCGTCTTTATCGAGGTGCTCAAGGATAACGAAATCAGTGTGGAAGACGAGGTTGTTGAGCTCGTGGCAGGCGGGATCTACGCGTTGGGGTACGCAAACATACGGCATCTAAAGAGTGACGTTAGAATTATTTAGAATCCATCGATAATTTTGGTCTTTTCAGACTCTAATCTCTCTCTATTGATATCCCACCAGTACTTGAAAGTTCCGGTGTCGTCCTCGTAGGTCTCATCGACGTCCCAGGGCTTCGGGGAGATGATGTAGTGAACGTTTTTGACCTCGTCGATGTCCCAGATATCGGCGTGGATCAACGAGAGCGTCTTGAGCGCGTTGTACTTGTAAGAAAGAGCATACCATTTGCCCTGGAACACATCTGAGAGCAACGACTGGTCCGCAAAGTCGTAGTCGTTGGTCTGGCTCGGGTTCTGGAGCGCAACGGTGATCTTATCGTAGCTTTCCTTGCTTGGTTCCACGACCTGGAGGCCTCCGTTGCAGATCCCCAGCCCACACAGGGGCCCAGGACCCCTGGATTCGATCTCAGGGTCACCAGCGGTGGTGGTGCTGGCCTTGCGGGCCACGTAGTCCGTGTAGGCACAGTTTTCCTTGACCCAATCCTTCGGATAGTGGGGCTTTTCGTACGGATTGCACACACACGCGTGCGAGGCGGCGAAAACGGCGTCGGGACCCAACGAGATGTCCATCAATTCGTCCATGTTCTTCAAAACAACCATATCGGAGTCCAATTGGACGACCCTGTCGAATTGCAACAGTCCGAACGGTTGCAATTTGGTCCAACAGTCGTAGAATCTCGTGTCGTTCGAGTAATCTTTGTGCTCCACGGGCAACAAATACTCGATCTTGAGCTTCGGGATCCCGCGGGCGTCCAACGCCGCGTGGCCGGTCTCGTCAAACGTGTCCGTGTACAACGCCACCAACGGATACTTGGAGCCGACGCGCTTGAGCGAGTAATCGAGGGTGATCAGCCCCGACAGATACTTCGTGTTGGTGATCAAGGTGGTCCACACCTTCTTGTCCGCGGGGATCCAGTCAGAAACCATGGAGACTTGTGGCGACGAGTGGCGAGAGCCGCAACGTTGCCCGGGGGCTCCATGTTGGTTAGCACACGACCACAGAATAGGCTCGTCGGCGGCGCACGACCCCCATCTTGTCATCGAGTGCCTCCCTCAGCCGTTTAGTCATGGTCGTGATCAACGGCACCAAATACGCGTGCGAAAGATGCGTCCGCGGCCACAGGGTGTCGACGTGCACCCACACGGACCAGCCGCTGATGATGATCAAGCCCAAGGGCCGCCCCACCACCCAGTGCGAGCACTGTCGAGAGCAACGCAAGATCAAAAACTCGCACGTGAGCTGCACGTGTCTGCGCAAGTCGAAGAAAACGAACGAGCACGAGGCCTCGTGCGGCTGCTTCGTCGCGGGCAAGTGTTCGTGCTCCAAGCGGAAGAAAAGCGCCGTCGAGGAGGAGAAGAGCCCGGGCGAGATCTCTGTGCCCGTCGAGGAGTTCATCGGGCCCTTGAATACGATGACGAACAACCTGAACAACCTGCTGAAGCAGGACGTGCAATCTCCAGGGCTTTTGGGGGTGTTTGAGTACGAGCCGACGTCGTTTTCCGAGCCGCAACCGATGACAGCGGAAGGGTTATTTCCGCTCTATCCCCTTTTGGGGCCCTCCGGGTCGATGGACTCGCTCACCCACGACGTCAAATCGCGCCCGCTGCACTCGTCGTCGTCCTCAAACCACTTCAGCCCGTATCCGACGCCGAGAAGAAACACCAGTTTCATGTCTCTGAGCTCCACCTCAACGACCAATACGATGTCCCCGCCACGACCCTCGATGCTCACGTCCCCCTCGTCCGATTCTCTGACCGGATTTCAACTCATTAATTCTCAGACAAACTCCACTTTAGAGCCGATATACCATACGGACACTCTAGTGGACACCATTGGCAGTATCCCGTTGACGAGTGACTACATGTCATCGACGGAGCCGGATCTAAAGATTGAGGACATAATTGATATCTAAATCGCATAATCGCGGTTATTATCGCCAATTCTTGTAGAGACGTGCATAATCCCCTCAGATCTGTGCATTAGCAGTGGAGATTTTACCGAAATTGGGATCATGTCCGTTCGGAGGCTTGCTGCGTCAGCATGCGTGTTCTAGAATAATGATGTCATCCCGAGTTGAAACGAGACACAGGTTATTATCGAATTATTTTTAACGATTAGTACAAGAGAACAACGTGAAAAAAATAAACGGTCCGTAATCGACAATTACCATTATGTCTCATTATTATTCGTTCGGCGGTTCTTTAAGGGGTTAACCCTTTGTGCTGACTGAAATGCACAACTTATTATTCCGTGCATATTTCATATCATGCATCAAGACCTCATGCATCGATCCTTATTGATGGCTATATAAACATTGTCAACATCCCCTTCTTTGCATGCTCGGACTCTTTGACGATTCGTTCCAATGGGACGCAAGTCCCATAGATTGGGAGTTACCCCTCTATGACATTTCTCACTCAAATTCCATCTCATCCATGAGCGATGATCTAGAGACTTTCATCGATTTCCATGACGCTTACGAAGTTTATCCCTCTCCTCAGTCGGATGGTGGCCATTCACCAAGGAAATCATCCAAAACCTGCACGGTTTGTCACAAAGTCATTCAAAGAGACATGAAACGTCATCTACGCATTCACAACCCAGTTTCAAGGTTTCAATGCTTCCTACCAAGAAGCTCTTGTTCTCATAAGACCGGTAGATTCAACAGACCTTATGATTTCAAGAAACACATGCTCAACTCACATTTCAATTTTGACAATCCATCGGTGAGGAAATTACACAATTTACAGGATAAATTAGGACATCTAGGCAAGTGTCGTTGTGGATATCGTGGTACAGGGGAGGATTGGTTGGAATCTCATTTTTTGGTTGATTGTCCTA
Source organism: Kuraishia borneana (assembly GCA_030569035.1). Lineage (NCBI taxonomy): Eukaryota > Fungi > Ascomycota > Pichiomycetes > Pichiales > Pichiaceae > Kuraishia > Kuraishia borneana. Next base: position 190,698 of record JAJMJT010000007.1, read on the forward strand.
TTTATAAATCGCATCTCATTTAACTTTAATTATCAATTTTGAAACATCAAGCTCGTAATACTCGATTTCGAACTCACATAGTGCACCATGTCAACATCCTGCATGGTTGCATCTTCCAAACCCGCGGGACTGCAAAAGATTTCCTCATTGGGCAACTGCGTGACTGAGTCACTAAAGAACATCCCCAAATCGGAATAAGGCCGTACGGGGCACTCGATGCGCAATTTGCGGAAATCAAATCTCTGATGCGGATGCAACGTCTTCTCAATAGCCGCTTCAGCAACTTTGTAAGCAGATGACACATGTCGTTCCTTGGCGGGTTCCACGTCTCTTAAAATTACGCTAATACGATTCTTGGTTGCAGCCACTTCTTGGTCGTATTCCATCATGATCTGTGAATAATCATTGTTGGATAAACCTTGTAAAATGACAAATTTGTTCATGTTCTCACTCAAAAATTGATAGATTTCCAACTGTTGGAAATAAACTTTTAAACTCATCTTACTAAGAAATTCACTCAATAGGTCCAGAACATGTGGGATGGTTTCTCTCATGCGCGCATCTGCTTCATAGAATGCAACACTTACAGGATCCACATCCTCATGCACCAATCGGTCGTAATCAATTTTTTTGTGGTTTCGTTTCTTTATTAACTTAGCTGCATTCTCCAAATGTTGCCTCATCTCACGACAAATTTCAAATCCTTCTTTGAAAACTTCCACTTTATGACAAATCTCAGAGTTTAGTACCCTAACCAATTTCTCAAACTGTCTAATCTCCTCTAGCGTGATACTAGATTTCAGTTGTTTTTCGTCGTGAACAACGGTTTCCTCAGAGCCGACTTTAACCGGCGCATGAAATTTTTTGAAAGTGTCCATAACTTCCAAAAAACAGTCCATGATCTTCACCCAAATTTGGCTCCATTTGTCGTTCTGTCTCTGCAGAAAATCCACACCGGCCATCGCGGATTTGATGTCGTGGTCCCATCTGATGGCCATTTCATCGTCAACAGACCTGCCCAACACCTGATGGGGCGCCCGTAAAACCGCTTTCTTAACACCTCTAACCGACATGGGGGAAAGTCCCGAGTAGTGTGCGAGCCACAATGGTCGATCGCGCTCCGTGCGGCGTGGTGACTTGTGGCCATGAAAAGAGCTGGAGATATCACGTCGTTTTTCGCGAAAAGGGCCAAATCCGATCACGTTGAGGTGGCTCACAAGATCGTGGCGAAAACCAACGCGAAATTCGACAAAGAACAGTGGATCGGAGGGTTGAGTGCGGAAGTGAAAAGTTTACTAGAACTGGAAATTTCAACCATTGAAGAATCGTGGCTGGAAGCGCTACACACGGAGTTGACGAAACCGTATTTTTTGGAGTTGAAAAAATTTCTGAAAGGGGAAATTTCACGCGCCAAAGTGTTCCCACCTCTACCGGAGGTTTACTCGTGGACGCGTTTGACGCCGCTAGATAAAGTAAAAGTCTTAATCCTGGGACAGGATCCCTACCACAACGACGGACAAGCGCATGGACTTGCATTCTCGGTGAAAAATCCCGCGTTGAAGACCCCTCCCAGTTTGAGAAATATGTACAAGACACTAAAAATCGACTACCCCGAGTTTGAGATCCCACAGAGCGCCAATCTGACAAAATGGACGACCCAGGGAGTTCTACTATTAAATACGTGTTTGACGGTGCAAGCCCACAAGGCCAATTCGCACGCCAATAAAGGCTGGGAGCAGTTCACGCTCGCTGCCATTAAAAAATTGGTGGAGCATGCAAATGCGCGTGGCACTAAGCTGGTTGTGCTTGCATGGGGGTCACCTGCACAGAAGACCATCGACAAAGTGAAAACCGATGGCCATCTCGTGCTGAAAACGGTGCACCCGAGTCCGCTGAGTGCGAGCCGGGGTTACTTCGAGTGTGGCCACTACCGCAAGACGAACAACTTCCTGGAGGACGAAATCGACTGGGCCCTCGTTGAGGGGAACTCAACAAAGCACAAATAACCCATCTTGCATCCTACGTAGCCATATTCTTTGGGACATATCACCAACTGCCTAATCGGGACACATTCCCCAATTAGGAAAGATGCCCATCCCATCGCGCAGCCCCTGAAATTAGTTGCTCCCCTTCTTTCACCACGATGCACAGAACCTATTCCTTGAGAAGCCAACGTGCACCCACTGCGTCGCAGATCGCGTCGCCACCACCTCCTCCCTCGACCACAAAGTCGAAATTCTTCGGGGGTGGCTCAATTGCCTCGTCAATTAGAAAATCCACCGCAGGCTCCTTTGGACCAGAGCTTTCGCGCAAGCTGTCCCAATTGATCAAAATTGAGAAAAATTTGGAGCGCTCCATCGAGCTCGTTGCTCGCGAGCGTCGTCTGGTGGCCAAACAGCTGTCCCTGTGGGGTGAGGAGAACGACGACGACGTCAGCGACGTCACCGACAAGTTGGGAGTCCTCATCTACGAGATCGGAGAGCTCGAGGACCAATTTATCGACAAGTACGACCTCTACAGAGTCACCCTCAAGGGCATCCGCAACATCGAGGCCTCGGTCCAGCCATCACGTGACCGCAAGCAGAAGATCACTGACGAGATTGCCCATTTGAAGTACAAGGACCCTCAATCGCCCAAAATCCCCGTTTTGGAGCAGGAATTGGTGAGAGCCGAGGCCGAGTCTCTCGTTGCTGAGGCCCAATTGTCCAACATCACCCGTGAGAAGCTCAAGGCGTCGTTCCTGTACCAATTCGACGCTCTCAGAGAGCTTTCTGAAAAATTTGCGTTGATCGCCGGTTACGGTAAGGCTCTTCTTGAGTTGTTGGATGACTCTCCAGTGACTCCCGGTGAGACCAGACCCGCCTACGACGGATACGAGGCCTCGAAGCAGATCATCATCGACGCGGAAAACGCCCTCGCCGCCTGGACCCTCGACTCGGCCGCGGTCAAGCCAGCTTTGTCTCTGCACCAAACCGTCGACGACGTCTACGACGAGGGAGAAACCGAGTGGACTGAAACTAATTAATTAGTCATTGTACTACCATCTGCATCGTAGCTCACACGACCCTCTGCGTTATCTTCCCGATTCGTCTTATCTCGTCGACATGTCCCAGGTTGCGAAACAGTCGAAATTGCGAGCTTTCGTCAAGCTTTCCAAAGTACGTTTTATACTGAGGGTTTCTAACAAAGTCGATCCAGTTTTTCTGGTTCGTGGGCCATTTCCTGGCCCTGTGGTTTGTGGTTCTGGCAACGGTTTTGTCATTTTTCCGCAATTTGCAATCGCCCATTTTGCTCAGATTTTACCATAACGGGCTCAACGCCATACTGTTCACGTACCTGGTGGTGCTGAGACAAACGTACAAAAACAGACCGATTTTCGCCGTTCTGAGCCAGAAATCCACGTTGAAAGACGATAACGTCCAATATCTGGCGTTGGCGTTACTCCTAAAATTTAATTCTGTGCCCAACCCTGTCATTGGTGCCCTGTACCCGTTTGCCATTTTCAGTCTGTTCCACGTGCTCAGGTATTTCAACACCAATCTGGTGACCCTGCTGCCCTTGGAAACGGCCCGGAAAAATGCGATAAACACCACCATCTCCCAATTCGTAACCCAGTTCAACGAACGGTCCATCTACGTGGCCAGCAACGCCGAGGTGCTCATCCTGTCGTCGTTCATCCTCCCCACGATCAAAATAGTACTGTTCGGGCTCAGATCCCCACTCCAATCCCTCAGACAACTGATTTTAATCCTCGGAGTGGTGGTTTTCCTGAGATTACGCTACAACCAGAGTAAATACACAAAGACGATAGTCGACAGCTACGAAACGAGGCTCAACCAGCTCATGTTCAACCCGCTGGTCCCCCAGCTGATCAGAACACTTTATTTGAACGTGAAACTAGTCGTTCAGGACACACTTTCCAAATTGGTTATATAGTTCTGCACGCTTCCAAAGTGAAAAATTTACCTAAGCACTGACGTAAGCACATTACCTCATCGAACCTCGTGGAAGCTTCTCGAAAATCGGTGGCCAGCATATAAGGCATCGGGCCTGCACAGCTCCCTTTCCCATAATCATACAACATGTCTAAAGCTATTGGTATTGATTTGGGTACTACTTACTCATGTGTTGCACACTTTGCCAACGATAGAGTTGAGATCATTGCCAACGATCAAGGTAACAGAACCACTCCATCTTTTGTGGCGTTCACCGATTCCGAGCGTTTAATCGGAGACGCTGCCAAGAACCAGGCTGCTATGAACCCAGCTAACACTGTTTTCGACGCCAAGCGTTTGATCGGACGCAAATTCACCGACCCAGAAGTGCAAGGAGACATCAAGCACTTTCCTTTCAAGGTTGTTGAGAAGAACTCGAAGCCTTTGATCGAGGTGGAATTCAAGGGTGAGACCAAGGTTTTCACTCCAGAAGAGATTTCGTCGATGGTTTTGACCAAGATGAAGGAGACCGCTGAGTCCTATTTGGGAGGATCCGTCACGGACGCCGTCATCACCGTTCCAGCCTACTTCAACGACTCTCAACGTCAAGCCACCAAGGATGCCGGTTTGATTGCCGGTTTGAACGTGCAACGTATCATCAACGAGCCCACCGCTGCTGCCATTGCCTACGGTTTGGACAAGAAGGACCAGGGCCAAGGTGAGCACAACATCTTGATCTTTGACCTCGGTGGAGGTACCTTTGATGTTTCGTTGCTGACCATCGACGAGGGTGTTTTCGAGGTGAAGGCCACTGCCGGTGACACCCACTTGGGAGGTGAGGATTTCGACAACAAGCTCGTCAACCACTTTGCCCAGGAGTTCAAGAGAAAGTTCAAGAAGGACTTGACCTCGAACCAGAGATCTTTGAGAAGATTGAGAACCGCCGCCGAGCGTGCCAAGAGAACTTTGTCCTCTTCCACCCAAACCTCTCTCGAAATCGACTCCTTGTACGAGGGTGTTGACTTCTACACCTCGATCACCAGAGCCAGATTCGAGGAGTTGTGTTCGGACCTCTTCAGATCCACTTTGGACCCAGTCGAGAAGGTGTTGAAGGACGCCAAGCTCGACAAGTCCCAAGTGCACGAGATTGTGTTGGTTGGAGGATCCACCAGAATCCCAAAGGTGCAAAAATTGGTGTCTGACTTCTTCAACGGAAAGGAGCCCAACAGATCCATCAACCCAGACGAGGCCGTTGCCTACGGTGCCGCCGTGCAAGCTGCCATTTTGTCCGGAGACCAATCTTCCAAGACCCAGGACTTGCTTTTGCTCGATGTGGCTCCATTGTCTCTCGGTATCGAGACCGCTGGAGGTGTCATGACCAAGTTGATTCCAAGAAACTCCACCATCCCAGCCCGCAAGTCCGAGACTTTCTCCACCTACGCCGACAACCAGCCAGGTGTGTTGATTCAAGTGTTTGAGGGTGAACGTGCCAGAACCAAGGACAACAACTTGCTCGGTAAATTCGAGCTCTCCGGCATCCCACCAGCACCAAGAGGTGTTCCTCAGATCGAGGTGACCTTCGACATCGACGCCAACGGAATCTTGAACGTGAGCGCCGTGGAGAAGGGAACCGGAAAGTCTCAAAACATCACCATCACCAACGACAAGGGTAGATTGTCCAAGGAGGACATCGAGAGAATGGTGAACGAGGCCGAGAAGTACAAGGAGGACGACGAGAAGGAGGCTGCCAGAATCGGAGCCAAGAACAAGCTCGAATCCTACGCCTACTCGTTGAAGAACTCGATCTCCGAGTCTGGCTTCAAGGAGAAGGTTTCCGAGGACGAGATCTCCACTTTGGAGAAGGCCATCGAGGACGCCATCAACTGGTTGGACGAGTCCCAAGCCGCCTCCACCGAGGAGTACGAGGAGAAGGAGAAGGAATTGCAAGGCGTGGCCAACCCAATCATGATGAAGTTCTACGGTGCTGGTGGTGCCCCAGGTGGCATGCCAGGTGGAGCTCCAGGTGGATTCCCCGGTGCTGACGCTCCAGGTGCCGATGGTCCAACCGTTGAGGAGGTTGATTAAATGATCGTGATGTAGATAAGCAGATAATGTGCTATTTCAATTAACTTTTCGTAGACTTTTTAATTTGGCCCGGTTATCGCACGCCCAACAGCCTCACCTCTGCTCTCACTTAGTGGCGAACATGAACCTCCAGAGTATCGACAATACACAATTACGGCAGTTCCTGGTGCGATTGCCACGACAATGCGATTACAAAGTGTCTAGGGGCAAGGCTGTGCTGTCGAATGCGTTATTTCTGGCCGCCACCGGCAACGGACGCTACTTGAACGTGTTGTTTCCGGACGCCACGCAATTAAATTGGGAAAATTTGGATTCGCCGCCGTTGCAATTGGATCCCATGCTCCACACGCATCCGGATCGGCCGTGTGCGAGGCGATTCCGCAAGGGAGACCCCTGTTATCGGTGTCTGACGTGCGGCTACGACGACACATGTGCCCTTTGTCTCGATTGTTTCCGCTCGCAAGACCACGAGGGCCACGATGTGCTCATCAAAGTGTGTCAGAAGGAAATTGGGGGTGTTTGTGACTGCGGAGACCCCGAGGCGTGGACTCTGCCGTTGAAATGTCCTCTTTCGGAGGGCGAAACCCACGTAGATTTGCCCTCAGACTTCTGGATCGGACTCGAGGTGGCGCTCAACGTGATCCTGGACCATGTCCTGGACGTAATGGCCCATTCCACGGAGGTTATCGGCGCGTCGAGGTCGCCAGAGGAGATCCGTTTCTACTCGGGCCGCGCCGCACTGGCCGGAGATGAACCCTGTGAAAAATACATGTTGGTGCTCTACAACGACCAAATCAGGCAATACAGAGACGCCGTCCAGCGTGTGAGGTTCACCACTGGGAAAGTGATCGATTTTGCCGAGATGGTGGTGGACCACGCGGATCGGTATGGCCGTGCCAACGTGATGGGGAGCGAGGATCTCGCGTTTTTGCTGGAAAAACAGAAGGCTTTGAGTGCCACGGGACTCGTCTCCACCATCAGATCGTACAGAGACGTGTTCCGCGAAGAGATGTGCGACGTGATTCTGGATTGGATCCAAGATTTGACCCATTCAAAGGTGTTGGGGAACCATCCAAAGTTCCGAGACCTGGTGTGTCGCGTGTTCCTGAGACCCTGGAGATCGTCGTGTAACGATTCTCTGGTTCTTTCGCCCGATTCAAACCATCCGGAGTCGCTCAGCGTGGGGAGTTTGGCTCTTTCCAATATGATCCCCAGGGTTCCCACAGTCAATAATCAATGTTTCAGCATCACACCCTGGGATATCCCCGCGGATCTGTGCGAGGAATGTTTCTTCACCAACGTTGGCTCGTTGCCCTACAGCTCGCAAATCCATATAATGGGATCCCGATTCCAATACCTGCTTTATTTCGACGTGAGATTTTGGAAATCTCCAAGATCCACTCTCCACGATATCTACGTGTTTTCGCTGATCTGCCATTTGAAATACAAATTGATGGTGACTGCTCAATACGTGGACATCTACCCTCAAATCGCAGAGCTTTTCCTATCGCTGGACAGAGAGCCGGAATCGTCGTTGATGTCGAGTTTGTCGGCTCAATTGTTCACGTGTCCCTCCAATGCCACCAGTATAGCTAAACATGGGGATCTGGCCAGAATGATCATGACCGTCCAACTGTATCTCTGTACCGGAACGGTTTCGTATCCACCAATAGGGTTCAATCTCAGCAATGGAGATCTATCCTTCAAAAGCTTGAAAAATCGTAAATGGGGGCATCTTTTCTTCGATATGACGTACATTATCGGGAGAAATCAGGAAAACAATCTCATTTTCACAGATGATTTGACAATGAGAATCTTTGCCCTACTTCGACTCTTCCAGGGAAGACCCACGATGTCACGGGAAGCCACCACCCATATAGAGTACGAATCCAACGATTACGGAATCTTTTTCAATTCGATGTCTGTGGTGGCTCATTTCATCGAGAACATCGCCAAAGCGGCCAACCATTCCGATTCTTTGGTGGTTACCAAAGCTATAAACAACTATTTGCTGCTGTTTAGCAAATATTGTATGGCTTTGACTAATGCTAACGAAACCACCATCAAATCGGTGATGGACTGTGACATCTTGGGTGTTCCCTTTGAGTTTAAGGATGAAATTGTAAAATTCGACGTCAATCACGGCAAAGTTAGTTTTCTTCATCCGATCCATTCGTTGATTTCCTGGTTATTCGAGATGAAACCGTCCCAAACAGCTTTGGATTTCAACCAGATGATCTTGGAGTCCGCCTCCAAACCGTATTTGCTAGCGTTTTTCGACTTTGCCATTCGTAAAATGGTTTTGCTCTCCCAAGTTAAAGTGGGTCATTGGGTCAGAAACGGATTCTCTGTGAGAAACCAGATGAACATCTATAGAAACACAGGAATCCGCGAATTCGGCTTCATCAGAGATCTGTATCTGGTCCAATGCTTCGTATCCTGTCAAGATCCAAGCTTGTCGATGTCCACCATCATCGATAGATGGAACCTGATGCCTTGGATCCAAGGAGATTTCGATAATAACCCTGCTTACGGCAAGGGGAACACCGCTTGTATCGTGGAAGAATGTCTATTGTTCTTCATCAATTTGCTAGCAGAAGATTCTCATTTCCAACAGAAAAATGAGACTGAATTGACCACGGCCATCATCGAAAGAGAGATCATCCAGACCCTTTGCTTCAGATCCATGGCTTACAGTAAATTGTGTAGTGAATTGGAGCACGTTTCCAATGAGAAGCGGTTTCTTTTTGTATTGAGACGGTTGGCCACGTTGATCAAGCCTAAAAACGAGGATGAACCAGCCACTTACAAATTGAAACCGGAATTTTTCAGTCGCGTGGATCCCTATTATATCCATTATACGAGCAACAAACGAGAAGAGGCAATGAGATTGTTGAAGGAACGCTCGAAATCTCCAGAATTCGTCTATGTTCCTCCAACAAAACTCTGGCAACAAATGGGGCCCTATTCCATGGTTCCTCAGTTTATCCTGAGTAAAGAGTTCACCCTTTTGATTCGCAATTCCTTGATTTATTGCTTGAAAGAGGGGGCTTCTATGACGGATACAATAGTGGAATTTTGTCTTCATCTGCTTCATCTCTGTTTGAAATCCAACGTGAACGTCAGGTTCATCAAGGAGTTTGTTTGTGCGGATCAGGATTCGATTTTGGACGTTTTGATCCAAATCCAAAATAACGATTCGTTTTCGAGCCATCATCCTAAATTGAAACACCTTTTCAAATTGATTTTCGAGGTTGAACAGGAGAAACAACAACTTTTACCGAATCTCAACATCCAACTGTTAGAACCTGATTTGACGGGAGAATCTCAATTTGAAAAGAAGAAAAAGTTGGCAAAGAAAAAGAGAACCAAGATCTTGGCCCAATTCAAAAAACAGCAACAACAATTCGTGCTGAATAACAAGATCGAAGTCTCCGATTCGGAAATCGATACCGACGTGATGATGGAAGATACTGATCTGCCATTTGAAAAAGAACATTGTATTCTTTGTCAGATGGCCGGTAGTGAGGATGAGCCATTTGGATATCCTAGTTATGTATTTGATTCCTGCGAGTTCCGATTCATTCCTCAATCAAAGGATACTGATAATCCTTATTGGTTTTGGAAAGCCTTTTCTCATGGAGAAAATCTGGATGAATCGGACAAATTCTTGGATAAATCGGGTAAAATCTACGAAAAACTGAAACAGATCGAAACAGATGCCGTCATTGGACCTGGTTATGTGTCCAAGAGTGGAGGATGTTCTGAATCTCATTCGGTAACCACCAGCTGTTGTCATGGAATGCACTTCAGCTGTTATTTAGAGTATGTACAGACATCCAGTAAAACGAGAAGAACGAGTCAAGTGACTCGGACTATCCCTGAAGATTTCACAAAATCCGAATTTTTGTGTCCTCTTTGCAAATCCCTAAATAACGTCTTTGTCCCCATCCTATATCCGGGTGCAAAAACTGGATACTCGAAGAAGGAGATCGAATTGGGTTCCATTTGGGATTTCGATAACAACCTGATCACCTCTTTGGAGGAGGCCAGTCAAGTTTTGAGCGATTCCTTTGTGAGCAATGCGAGAACAGAGATGAAGGTCAAATATGGCAGCAGTCTTTTCTCGAATCACGTTTTGGGTAAAAAAGTGGCCACCTGCCTGATGAGCACAAACACGATTTTATCATACAATTCGAGGCCTCATTCAGACAACATTCTCGCATCGATTCTGTCCCATACGATCGAATCTGTAGAAATCTCATTGCGTGGAGTCGACGGATGTCTCGTCACGGGACAAACCGGTAATCAAACCTGGACTATGCTCAAGGCTTGGACCCAATTGAGAGATGCCGTCAATGCCTTCGATTCTTACAACCAATCGGACAACACGAGCGATAGTCTCAAGGGTAGCGAACAAATCGTAGGACTCATTGGGTACCTGAGTACGATGACCCCCAGTGAATTACAAAAACTGGACGTTTTCGAAATGCTCGTCTCTGTGGACCCCATTGAAAGTCTAGGACTCACGTACCAGAAACTTTTGTGTGCGTGTTTTTTGAAGCAAGTGGTCAAGTCCATTCAAGAAACGTTGTCCTTGATTAATGATTATGGCTCACATTGTGAATTGATTCCAATCACTGAAACGGATGAATCAACTGCAAAGGCTTGTGATTACATAGTTAGTAAATTCAGTAGAAATGGTGATGGCATCATTTTTTATTCGATGCTGGTCAAATTGGTTACTCCATTCTTGAGAAGAGCTGCCATTTGGACTGATATTAAGTATGGAGCCAACGATTTACCGGCCCAATCCTTCGATTTGGAATGCGATAAACTCTGTCAACTGTTGGGAATCCCATCATTGGCTTCTGTCCTTCAACAGTTCAGTGTTGACTTGCATTCCCCACATTGGCTCGATTTTTACACAACGGAATTCGGTCTCTTTGGGGGTAGAATCGAATACCCCGGATTGGTCAGTCTCATCAATTTACCCCAGAATCTTTGTGATTTCTTCACGAAAATTCATCACCAAGGAAAGATGGATGCAGCAGTGTGTCTATTCTGTGCCAAGGTGTTGAATTTGCAAGGGACCACAATCGGTAATAAACTTGGAGAGTGTAATATCCATATGAAATGGACCTGTATGCGTGATTGTGGCCTCTTTCTTCTACCTAAATCTAGTGGAATATTGATGCTGTATCGTGGAAAAGGTTCATTTTTCGACTCTCCATACGTGGATCTACACAACGAATTGGATGAGGACTCTAAAAGGTCTGAACCTCTGTTTTTAAGTAAACCTAGGTATGAGAAATTGATTCGAAACGTTTGGTTGGGACATAACGTTCCAAACGAGATCTCCAGAAAGCTAGAGAGTCTCATAGATATAGGTGGATGGGAAACAATGTAATGAATTATGAACTTTGTAGAATTTATTTTAATAATCATTAATTTAAATGTCATTTGGAAAAAATGGAGCTAGTTATGCTCTTAGCCAACTTTAGGAAAAAATTTGGTGGATATGATGCGGTGGCTCAATGGTAGAGCTTTCGACTCCAGTTGGAATACAGTGCAATCGAAGGGTTGCAGGTTCAATTCCTGTCCGTGTCATAATCTTTTTTTTGAATTTTAATCAGAGATTTCATTATTTTTTAATGACTCGAGTTTAGTTTTACTTTAACTTTAACCGATTTTATTTATCCAGGCTTAGTTTGGTTTATTTGCGTTACATCTTTTCCTTTTGGTCGTGCGCCCGTCAAATGCTTAACTACGCACCGACAAAGTCGCCACTACTTGATGGATTCCCAAACGGCCAAGAGGCAGATTCAAGCCACTGTGGCCCAAGAAATTGCCACAGCCAATGCCCAGGACTTGATAAACAAACTGAGTGACAACTGCTTTGATCTGTGTTTCACCAAACCAGGTAACAAGACCACTGCCAAAGATTCGGCCTGTATTGAGCAATGCACTCAAAAATATATGAAGGCGTGGAATATTCTTTCACAATCGTATTTGAAGCGTATTAGAGATGCCAAGGCCAATGGCGAAATATAAACTATACATATGCATTAATTTTCCCCCACACTTCCTGTAGAGCCAAGATGACCTGGGCCAATTTGGGCATCATTGAGTCGTCCAACCCGTTCTGGAAAGTTTGTTCTAACCACTCTTTAATTGTGGCCAGATGGACGATCTCATTGCGTAGATTTTGTTCTGTTTCGTTAGTTAAAATCACTGTTAATCCGACGAGTAGGCTCTCCAAAATGTCCGTATTGAAATTCTTTATGGAATTCACGTAAATCTCCAGAAGTTGACTCACCATGTCGGGAGTGTCGACACAAACTGGATAGGCACATTCCAGGATGATAGCCATCGTTTTCAAGTAATGGTTACCAAGTACAGACGAGTAGGTTCCCAATTGGAACCCATGAGCTAGATGGTACAGATTTAACAATGGGAAAACCACTTTGGGACCCAATTGCGAGTAGAATTTAGCCACGACCGGTTTCGTTGCGAGATCCGATTTTGTCTTTAATTTTGCAGAGATTCTCGTAATGACTCCATCCGTAGTGGATTCGATCTGTTTCACCTCTTTACCATAATTTACGAATTGATTATGAATGTTGGGAGGTAACAACTTCGATGCAAATTCAGTGGGTCTATAACTGACCACTTCATCTTGATAACCTCTCAACTCTCTTGTTCCAATTGATAAACATGACATGATCATCATTCTTTGGTGCAACGAATAATCACCTTGAACCAACAATTTCAATAGGAACAGAGTGGAATCGTTTGAAAAGTTACAAACTACGAGGGCCACGATCGTGTTCATGATCATTGCCGAGAAATTGGGTATCGAAAATCGGTTTTGTAAGCCAACCAACGTTGTCATCAAGGAATCGGAATAATGAGCCACCTCATCACCGAGTTTTGATTTTTGACGAATCAACGTGGGACCGATTTGTAATGCTATCAAAGTCTTGTCATAATTATCCGATTCGAAGTACGCCAATAAATCACGTAGATAAATTGGCGTAACGGGTAAATCTTTACGGCTTACAGTGGGATCATCATCGTCAGAATCCTCCGGGTCAAACAATTCCTGTTCTGAAGGAGGTTTCACAGTGACGATTTTGGTTGTGGAACCAACGTTTAGTGGGAGTTGAGATTTGGACTCTGATTGCTGTGAATTTGTTGATTCCAAAAATTCATCTCTAGCCTCGTTGTATTCTTGTATATCAAACACAAATTTTTTACCGTTTAATTTTTGGAAATGATCAGCTAAGACCATTCCCAAGAATCGTAATTTATCGTTTGTGGAATCCATGTGGTTTGTGACTCCCATTAACAGTTTTGGGTGGGAAGCGAATTCCTCCAGATAAACCGGATCTTGCAATCTGGATGCAATTACAATGAAATGGGTTAAAGACGTATGTTCCGTGATAGTTGAGTGGGTAAACATCAATTTATCGGACCACACATCCAACGCACATTCCAGGGTTTTATCTAAATTATCCTGGGATTCTACAACATTCGCCAAACTTTTCAACATTGACAAGCTCGTTGGGAAAGTTTGGATGACGTGAGAAATGGTTTCGTAGTCGATTTCAAACTGTTCCAACGATTTTGTGATGTTTGAAAAAGCTGTTGTGGAGAACTCCAATGAGAATTTTCTAATGAGAAAGTCGATGAACGAATTTGTCAAGTTTGTTTTCTGTTTTGGAGTGGCAATTTCCAGGAGGTTGTCTAGGTTCCCCACAGAATGGTAGAATGCATCTGTGCATTTCGGGGATATGGAGCAGAACCTCAGCAATGGAAGGGTCAATTCCGGCCTACGCTTTACAAAGGTTACGATTCTGGACACGTAAATTTCCGGTTGGGAGATTTCGTGGAGTTTTCCAAACATTTGCTGTTGAGCCGCATCCATGGGTTTGGGTTTCAGCCGGATGTAAAGCTCTGACAGTGCGGAAAACAACGTGGATCCACACAACAAGGTCTCCAGAGCTTTGTGGTGTTGCTTTGAAAGTGGGTGCTCCGTCAATTCGGATTCCAGGATGGCCACCACCAAGTCGGAATAGACCAACGACCCCAATTCGCCACTGGACTTGAATCTGCTCATCAAGGCACCGATTCCAGCTCGACAGCTCAACAGACGGATCAAATTAGTTGAATTCAAGAGGGTCGCTACCCCGGTATCGACGAGATTGATGACGAGCGAGTTGCATATGCGCAACCGGATCGAGTCGGAATTGTCGCTGGTATTTACCAGGCTCCACAACGTGTCCAACACGGCCAAAATAGCGGATGCATCCGGTTTCGACTCCAAGATTCGCAACTGGGTCTCGATATCCATGGGATGCGGCGTGCGGCGGGCCCGGAAGAGATGGGCCCTCTGGCTCGTCTTTTTGTCCACGTGACCCAGCCCAGGGCATGTACCCGCATCGGCGTCGTAACTTTTCAGGCCTTGCAGTGAAACTTTCAGGCATCCTATAATACAATGGCCAAGGTTAGCAAAGGTAAGTTTAATGAGCCTAACGAGACTAACAAAGACGTTTCCGCTTCCAGAAGCAAGAGCAGAAAGGCTTACTTCAACGCCCCCTCCAGTGAGCGTCGTACCATCATGTCTGCTCCATTGTCCAAGGAGTTGAGAGAGCAATACAACATCAAGGCTTTGCCCGTTAGAAAGGAGGACACCGTGTTGGTTGTGCGTGGCTCCAAGAAGGGTCAAGAGGGAAAGATTTCTTCTGTTTACAGATTGAAGTACTCGATTCAATTGGAGAAGTTGACCAAGGAGAAGTCCAACGGAGCTGCTGTTCCAATTAACATTCACCCATCCAAGGTTGTCATCACCAAGTTGCACCTTGACAAGGACCGTAAGGACTTGATCACCAGAAAGGGGGGTAAGGCTGAGTAGTCTAATGAACTGAGTGAAAGATGTAGAGAAGTGTAGGAGCTGAGTAGATAGTTGACTAGCTAATTGACTAGATAGCTGACTAGATAGCTAACTGGATAGTTGACTAGATAGCTGGCTAAATAGTTGACTAGATAGCCTGACTAGATTGTTAGCTAAATAGCTGACTAGATAGCTGACTAGATAGCTGACTAGATAGTTGACTAGATAGTTGACTAGACTGTTAGCCAGATAGCTAACTGGATAGTTGACTAGATTGTTAGCTAGATAGCTGACTAGCTGACTGGATAGTTGACTAGATTGTTAGCTAGATAGCTGACTAGCTGACTAGATAGCTGAGTAGATAGTTGACTAGCTAATTGACTAGACTGTTAGCTACGTCGATTTCTCGACTGTTAGCTAATTAACTAGATTGTTAGCTAATTGACTAGCTAGCTAACTAGATAATTGACTAGACTGTTAGTTAACTGAATAGATAGCTGAGTAAATGGACTAGACTGTTAGCTAACTATCTAATTGAACAGATTATTAGTTAGCTAACTAGAAAATTGACTAAATTATTAGCTAACTAACAAGCCAGCTGAGTAAGTTGACTAGACTGTTAGCTAACTAGAAAATTGAACAGATTATTAGGTAGCTAGCTAGAATATTGACCAGACTATTAGCTAACTATCTAATTGAACAGATTATTAGTTAGCTAGCTAGATAATTGACCAGACTGTTAGCTGAGTAAGTTGTCTAGACTGTTAGCTGAGTAAGTTGACCAGACTGTTAGCTGAATAGATTGTCTAGACTGTTAGCTAGTTGATTGTCTAGACTGTTAGCTAGTAGATTGTCTAGACTGTAGTGAACTGACCGAATAGCTAACCATCTAATTGACCAAACTGTTAGTACTATCTAACTAGCCCAATATGATAGACTAGATTATCGTTACCAATTAACTCAATTAACAATTAATAACTAGACTAAAGCTGTTGGCTACATTATCAGTTTATCGGCTTACTCATTGCTAGATCATCTGTTTGGCATAATGACCACATAATACTATAAATAACCACTTGACCAACCACTAAACCTCACTCAACCTCACTCAACCTCAACGCATCAAATTGATAACAGTGAGCAGCTACCACAACTTGCGTGTGGTAATGGCGCGCGCTCATAACCCCTATATAGCCTGTGCGCCCCACACCCCCGTGGAGTATGGAACAGATTCAGAAACCAACGATTCCAGGCAACTATTCCGCTCGGAAACGCAACAGATGGATCTCAGATGACACCCCCGTGTCCCCATCGACGTCTCCGCCGCAAAGTCGTCGAATGGACGAAGCTCCACAAGACGTCGACGGCATCCACAACTCGGTTTCCCGCTTCCACGTTGCCCCAGCGCAACTTTACTCGACAGATTCGGGTCGCCTGTTCCATGCTGGAGCCATCTGTATCTGTATCTGTGGAGAACCGGCGCGTGGGAAGACAAATCTGTCGATCTCCATCTGTCGCTACCTGCGGTGGTTGGGCGTGAAATCGAACCTTTTTCACATCGGAGACTACCGTAGAGCAAAGCTGGGCAACATCTCGGACGATTTCTTCAGTCCCGTGCCGCTCACGAAGGAGAGCGCGGACTTGCGGAAGCAGATCGCCGACGAGTGTGTCGGGGACATTTTGAAATTTTTCCAGAACGAGGGCGGCCAGATCGCCATTTACGACGCGGTCAACGCCATCAGCAAGGAACGCGTCGAATTGGCCGAAAACCTGGCCAAACAGGACGTCAAAGTGCTGTTTGTCGAGTCGCTCGTGACTGACCCAAATTTGCTCTCGAGAAACATCCTCGACGCGGCAAAGAGCCCGGATTATCTCAATTGGGAGGCCCAGGCCGCTATTGATGACTACAAGAAAAGAGTGGAGCTCGTCAAGCCCTGGTACGAGGAGATGAACGAGCCCAATTTGACTTACATCAAGTTCATCAACTTTGGCGAGCGACTCATTGTGAAAAATTCGAAAAACGATTTTTTAATTTCCAGGGTGCTGTTCTTCCTGATGAACTCGAAAATTAAGAGTGGCTCGATCTACTTTGCGCGGTGCTCGAATAATAAATTGTCGTTCAAGTCCGATCCACCTTTAGATGCCAAGGGCCGTGATTACGCAACCAAGATGACCCAGACTTTGCTGAACCACATCGCAGAGACAAAAGGGGAGAATTGGTTCCGCAACACGACCAAGGAGGTCGGAGCAAACAGGAGACAACCGGCCTACGGAGTCGACGGAGGCCACGAAAATTCGTTCGTAGTGTGGACCTCCACCAGACAGAGAACCGTCCAGGTAGCCGATTCCTTTAAGGAGAAGGGGATCGTCGTAAGACACAGATCTGAGCTGACTCAGCTCAACCCGGGCGACGTGGAAGGGTTGACCGAGCAACAGATCGCGAGTAAATTTCCTGAAGAGTTTGAAGCTCAAAAATCAGACCCGTATCACCATCGGTATCCCAGAGCAGAGTCATATCACGATTTAGCCGTGAAATTCGAGCCTCTGATCTACGAGATCGAACGGATGTCGGGAGATATCCTGATCATTGCCGACGAGACCGTTATCCGTGTTTTTTACGGGTACCTGATGGCGTGTTCTTGCGAGGATATCCCCGGGCTGAAGTTCCCTCAGGATGAGATCGTTCAAATCACCTACAACGCCTACGCAAATACGGCTAAACGAATTCCAATTAAATAGCATGTTTCCATTTCAGTCTTTGTTCTTCCAACGATTCCCCCGCGTAGAACCACGAATCCTTGACAGATAGCCACTCACACACTTTCCAATCTACAATCCAATCTATAAACCCCACATCTCTCGCTATTCCAATCACCAAGAAGTATCCAATCCCGAGGAAAATCCCGAGCAGGTGGCCCACGACCACCTGGTTTAGCGAGTGGTACTCGAGGTACAGACGTGATATCACCACCAAACTCGCTGAGAACACCAAACCGGCCGTTCCGCACATTCTGGTGGTTTTAGTTTTCAAATTGGGCCATTGTAGCCAGAGTTTCAACGTGAAATAGGCCATCTGGAACCCCATGAACTGCGAGTGGGCACTCGGCATGCCGTACCCGAGAGCCATCCCGGACAACTTGACGCCCTCTCCCGGCCTGGCGTGTTTCAAAACGGATTTGGCCACGTTATTGAGCAAATCGTTGACGACATGGCCGCCCGCAATGATAACCGCCTCAATCTCGCGCGTGGACACGAACCACGAGAAATAAAACACCAGCACGCCTATCGGGTACAGCGAGCACAACGCAAACACAAGCGATACCGGATCCGACGGATCGTACAGGATATAGGTGTGGTCAAAGGGGACGAGAGGCATAAGTGCGGCGACTACGTGCGGTGACTAATTTGGGTTGCGTGCGAAACAAAACATCGTTTTCCAGACAACAACCACGCGGGTATCCGGGGTCCACCCCATGGTTTTGTTCAATTTCTGAGTAAAAATCTCCATGAGATCCGGTTTCAAGCCCTTGTGAGCCTCCAACCAGCGATGGCTCGCGCTCCAGGTGGACACGTAGCCCATGTATTCGCTCAAAGTGACTGTTTTCCGTAGCAAAAGAGGCGTTTCCACCGGATGATCCGGCTCAAATTTGACGATCTCAACGTCTGTGAACAGCTCCTGGGTCCTGGACGACAATTCGCTGTATAAACTTCTAATTCTGGACCTCCCCGGCTGCTGCCAGAACGGCCCTAGAAACTCGTCCGTGTATGCGATCTGCGCGTAGATCCCGTTGGCTCTCGGATCATCGAAACAGGGATCCACATAGCACCAGAACGCCAAAGTTCCCCCAGGTTTCAGTACCCTTTGCACCTCCCGCAGCCAGGGCTCGATTGCAAACCAATGGGCACATTCAGCCGCACTGATAAGGTCCACTGAGGCGTCCTCAAATGGCAAATCGCACGAGTCTGCTTTGAGGAAAGTGACGTTTTCGTCTCTGATTTCGTTCCTGGCACACTCTAGCATCACTTCCGAGACGTCTGTGCCCACGACGGAGTCAAACCCGAGCGATGCGAGCGGAAAAGTGGCCTCTCCGGGCCCACAACCCACGTCTACCGCGAGATTTTTCCCAATTGAGTGGTATTTGTTTAGATGGTTGAAAAATTCATGCGGATAATGGGGGCGGAAGCTGCTGTAGACGTCAGTTTTGAACGAAGTGTGAGAAAAGGCGGACATGAGGATCGTGTCCCACCCAGGGGAAGATTGACACTTTTTGTTGTTTTCATGAACGAAACGCCATTGAAACGTCGCGCAATCAACGTGTGGACGCCTAGTTCGGGGCCTGTGGTGAAACGCAAGGTCAAGACGAGTCCTGTGGAGGTGCAAATGACCGAGTTGGTGCTGAGGAAAAAGGTGAGGGCTTTGGAGGAGCTTGTGGAGTTTATGGAACTTGAGAGGAAATTTTTGGAATAATTTAGGGAGGATTTGAAATTCTGGAAATTTGTGTATTTTAATGAGTAGTTGTGTTTTTAAGGTAGTTTAAGGTGTGTTTGGTGTGTTTGGGTGTGGGTGAGTGTGCTTGAGTGTATTTCATACTTTGGTGAGTTTTGCACTCTGGTGTATTTTCTTGTATGGTTATGTAAAATTTTGCGTAATTTTGCGTAATTTTGTGAATTTTGAATTTTGAATTTGAATTTTGAATCTTAATATTTGAATTTCAAATTTCTGTGATTTTTGTGCATTCAGAAAATGCCTTCGCTTCAAATTAAATAGTCCAATTCAGTTCAATTTTACTTATTATTAAACGTAAAAAACTTGTCAAAGAACCCAATCTCCTCCTTTCTCAGTCCATCTCCCTTGTTCTTAGCCACAATACACCACGTTGTCCCCAAATGGTGTCTCTTTTCCATGGTGATCTCCAAGCCAGACGCATCCACCAGCTCTCCAATGTCTAAATTCCATCTACATCCCCATTTTTCAGAGTGGATCTGTGCTCTTCTGTCGAGTGTAGAGTTGATAAAGTCATAAGATCCCCTCCCGTGCTCCAAAAGAACGATTCTACCTCCCGGTTTGAGCAACTTGCCAAAGTTCTGGAGAGCCTTGACGGGATCCTCGTGCGAACACAGCCCAAAAGTCTCGACTATGGTGTCGTATTTGACATCCTGTTTGCCCAGATCCTCTGCCTTTCCCACTACAAAGGCGGCCTTCGCGAATTTCGGAAACTTTTCACGAAACTTTGCGTTGGTGATCTCCATCATCTTGGACGAGGGATCCAGAAACGTGATGGAGTGGATTTTTTCTACATCTAGATACTTTATGTTACGCCCCGTGCCACTGGCCACCTCCAGAACGTCTCCCTCGAGGTGGTTCATCAGCCATTTCCGTTTAGAGCCGATCATCGACAACGTCTCCTCAAAGCCGATTTCCTTGTCGTATTTCGGCGCCAAATCGTCGTAGAAATCCGTGAGATCCCTAGGAGGCAAAACAGACTCCAACGGTGTCTTGTCCATGACATCCACGATGTCCTCCGGCTGCGGATTCGGCTTGGAAATCGAATGGTACGCCTTGAGCTTCAGAAAGTCGGTGGTTCTGATCCGTTGCCCACTCAATTCCTTGAGCCGTAGCTTCTGGTACTCGCTGAGACTATCAAGTTCCAACAGCTCCTTTTTCTCGAGATCGCGGCCATACAAATCCTTGAAATATTTGGCTCCAATCACCATGAAGACGCCGTAGCCCAAAACGTACCACTTGATCATTCGTTTCTGGAACTGCTGGGAGCCAGCAATGGCCCCCCAGCGACGGATGAGACTGCCCGAGTTGATATGGTCCAAATAAACCTGTTCCGGCGTGGGGGGCTTCGCAAACGGCTTCGTGGCCAACCGACGGATTTGGTTCATGGGAGTGTGCCAATCGAAGTTTGCAACTCCATCTTGAGAGCGTATCAGCTCATCGCGCCTTCATGGATGCTCAAGGAGTGAATCAGATCGTTTCTGCGCTGGAAGTGATATATTCCTCAGACTCGACCAACCAGGCGAGACGAGACGCGCAAAGTTTCCTCGAAACCATCAAACAGGCAGAAGAATCGCCCTACTGGGGGTACCAACTGGGCTTGCGATCGAATAAATTCAACAACATCGTCAGACATTTCGGTCTGAATTTGCTCAGATCAGCGATTTCCGCAGATTTCTTGGACTACTCGTTGCAGAAACAGGTGGCTGTTCGTCAATGGGTCATTCAATTGGCCTCCGACGTGGACGAGGACCCGCACTACCTCAAGGAAAAGATTGCATTTTTGTGGGTGGCCATCGCCAAGCGGTGCTGGGGCAACTGTCTGGGCAAGGAAACCCAGGGCGATGCTCAGATCGTGTTCAGTGACGAGCAAAAGCTCGCTGCCTGGGTCGACATGGACAAAGACCTGCTGGGACTGTGGAATTTCAACGGGTCCACGCGAGAAATGTGTCTGATTATCTTCCGCACGTTGTTCGAGGACGTGTATCTGCTTGATGATCCCATCGTTTCGTCCAGAAACAACGTTTTGTCCTCGCTGTGTCCCGAGGTCACCACGGCAGAGTCTGTTCTGTCGCTGAAATACGAGCCCAACGACTATCTGCGCATGTTCTGCGCGTCCTCAGAGGGCTGGTTGACGCGGTGGGCCACTTTTCTCGGCGATTGTCTCGCCAATTTGACCCCGGAATCGACAAATTACGCCACCAAGATCCTGCAGACCCTGAAAACGTGTCTCCATTGGGTGCTCCCTCTGGCCTTCACCCAACTAGAAGTGCTCCAGAAACTGTCTCTGGCCCTCACGTTGTCCGATACAAAGATCAAGACCCTCGCCACGGACTGTATCCACGTCCTCACAACGAGATCCTTCAGCGAGGAGGCCGATTTCGACAACGTGGTGGGCTCGATCTTCGAGCCCCAGGGGATCGCGATGCTCACCCAGGTTTATAGATCGATCCGCATCGATCCAGACGATATCGACGAACAAAACTACTCGTTGCTGAAGAAATTGGTCGAGATGATCGTCGGATTGAACACCTATCTGTTTGGAGAGACCAAGTTCCCGCTCCCCTCCAAGAGCGACGTGGTCGGCTACCTCCAGTTGGTGCTGGAGACGACCAACCACGAATCCTTAATCATCTCGGGACTCTCGTTGTCGTTCTGGTGCTCTCTGCTGAGAAACGACGACCTCAGCGGAACGAGTCCCTACCAGGAATTGCTGCCATCGCTGCTGGACGTGGCCGCTAACCGTTTGCTCAACTACGAAGACTTCGATGACGAAAACACAGCCAAGAAATATTTGAGTCTCGACTTTGACTCCCAGCCCGAGTCCCATCTATTTTTGTCCAACTATAAAAAATACATGGACGATATCGTGAGGATCATCGTTTGTAAAATGCCCGATCACGGCCTGCAATGGCTCCAGCAGCGACTGGAACAGTTCTATTCCTCGCCTATGGGCCAAACTACGATCAACTCGAAAAAATTGGTCTACCAAAACTCTGGTGCCGAGCCCTACATCTACGGATACCTTCAATTTATCCTCGTGGAGTCCACCGTGAGAGGCGTAAGCAGATGGCAATTGTGGTACGAGGGTGATAATAAAGACGAGAAGAACAATTATCTCACAAAACAGGTCGAACAGCTGTGCGAGAGATTGCTCATTTTGCAAATAAATGACCCGATCCTCTTCAGGAAACAGGTTCAGACCCTCGTTCAATTCACTCCTCTGCTCAAGGGCTCGCCGTTGATGTTCAAAGTGCTCGAAAAAGTAATGACCAGTTGCACCTTTGAGTACCCGGAAAATGCCGATGACGACGAACGTGAATTGGTCAGAGATCTGCGTACCAGTGGTGGAACTGAATTAAATAGATTAGCGTACTTGATGCCAGATGCCCTGACGGAGATCCTGGACGATTTGGAGGCTGCCATAGCAGACATCATCCGTTCAGGTAAACTCTCCGATCATGAAAGCGTGGCTTTTAAATCCTTCCTGTTGGTGGTCAGTCAAAGATCATCTATTGGGAATAAAAGTGACCGATTCGCGTCCATTGTCGATCCAGAATTGGCCGCTTGGTCTGATCCAGCCACAGAAAAGGGTCTCTTGGATCTGCATTGGTTCATGGAAAGACTCGGAATCGTAAAAATCGCAGAATACTTCCAATCCAGAGGAATCACTGCAACGACAAACCTGCTCACAGCAGACATGGACGATAACGGTCGTAAATTAAAGGCTGAACTCAAAAGCCATTGGTCCTCTGTGTTCCCCATTAGAGCCACTAGAATCTTTGTCCAATACAGCATCGAAAAATTGGATCACAAAAGTCAAATGTACCAGGATTTATTGGCTCTGTGGAAACCAAGGGTTCAACCAATTTTACCCCACATTCTCAAGTTAATCTCCCAGATTCAGGCATATCATAATCCAAGCAATTGGGCAGATCTACCCACCGAGGTTCAAAGTTTCGTAAAAGATTCCTGTACAGAGAGAATGTGGCAGCAAGGCGTTTCCATCCAATCGAAGGACTCCTTCATGGAGGAAAGCGTCAAGGCCATGCATTCTTTACGTGATTTTGCCGATTCGGTTGGTCATATCGTCAGATACACCAGGGAATACGCATACCTCACCATTGCTTCCATCTCCGAGCTTGAAGAAACCTTGTACGAGATCCCCAATATAGCCACTTTGCTATGGCAAGCGTTGGCCGGGGATAGCGTGGGGATTACGCTTCATTCCTGGAGACACATGATTAACCTCGTGTTGCGTAATGTAATCAAAAACTGCCCCTCTAAATTCACAGAACCCTTTCTATGTGAATTGCTTCCTCAGGTGCTCCCTCAAATCGACAGTTTGCTCACGGAAAGATGGAACATTGTGTACCAACGTGGTCTGCAACTGGACGGCCATGAAGGCGATGAGATTCTGAGTGAGGAGATGATGGAGGAGAATATGCTCCGTCAACTCACGGCAGTCGTAGACCGTATGTTGATCGATTTGGTGGGTCAATTGGGTAACACCCCTCTGAACCCGACCCAGATCGAATCTCGTAGAGTCATCTTCAGAAATAAGGCCGTATTGGCACCTTTCCTGCAATTGTTGTGCCACATCATTACTTTCAAAGATACAAGATGTTCGTTCAATGCCATTCTCATCATGAGAAACGTTCTCACCGAGGTTCTCGGTTGGGACGACGAGGTTGACAAGTATCTGTGTGAGAATCTGATGGAGGCCCTGTTGGAGGTGCTCACCAACAACTTTTTCGTGGATGCCCACCCTGAGGCAGGATACGCAATTACCAATCTGTACGTGTCTCTACGTGCTAACTCGTCGTACCCTGCCGTTGTCTTGCAAAAATTGCTGCCATCATTGACCACGAAGGAACTGGGAGCTTTCGAACAGGTCCTCATCAGTGCCAAAACCTTGCGTCAACGTAGAAATGCCTTCATGCAACTGGTGAGTCGTCTGAAAAATGACGACGATAAAACCATCGAAAAGGACAGGAAAAAACAGTTGGAACATGCCTCTAAACGTAAGAAGAAGGCAGAAGGTACAGACGTTATGGACGATCCTTTGGTGGAAAATGGTTCATTAAATACTCTATTTGGAGACAATTAGCTATTTGACAAATTAAACCGTAATTCCCTTTCGCGTTCCTCATTCCAACTTTCCCCATAGATACCAGCTATGAAATTCACTATCGATTCCTCATCAAACTCTTGAAATGCCCTTCTACCTAAGGAAATCTCGACGAAATCGTCCTCTCCATTCTTCAAGAGTTTTAAATACTCTTGTCTATCCAGTTTGGCCAAAAATTCGTCAATGTTTCCCCCAAGAAACTCATAAACCACAGAGACATCGGTGCTTATCCCGAATTGCTTCTCCAACACCGTGAGGAGATCGCTCTTCGTTATGTGGTTGTCGTGCAGCACTACAATACTGATTATAAAGCCTATAAATCCCGATTGAACCCATCCACTACCAGAGTGGGGAACCATCGAATTGGTGGTGGCCATCTCTGCACTCAACTCCAGATCGTCAAGAGACTCCAAATATTTCGTCTCCTCCCACAAAATGTCGGCCAATTTCGATTTTACATCATCCGATAGTGTGCTTACAAGAACATACGCCTCTGTTTTTTTCCTTTGCAACGGTTTCAACTCCATTTGAAACGTTTCCTTCAACACGGCCTGTAACACGGGCAAAATATCCAACCATTTACACACCTGACGCGTTTCTTTTTCCGCTTCAAACACTTTCTGGATCACCCCTGTTCGCGTAATCATAGGCTGTTTTAATTCAGACGCGACCAGAACTCTGGCCAGTTTAAAACTCCACCACAACAAATTCTCCGCCTGGGGCTTCCCCTCGAGAGCGATCGCAACGAGCGACCCATGCTTGCTATATTCACTCACCACGGATTCACCGTGGAAGTTTTCCGAGGCAGATTCGTACTCCGAGGAGGACATTGAGCGTTACAAATAGTAGACTAAGTTGGTTAAGTGGGTGAGTCTTGTTGGTACACTACACAGATCAAAGCTTCTGTCTCTTTGCCAATTTATCACTAGCCTTCTTTAACCGTTTGCCCATCACCAATTCTTTGCGTCTCTCGAGATATTCCGTTGGGAAGAATTCCCCCAGGGTTGCCTGGACTCCCTCTCTCTGTTGTTTATTTAAATTACGGATTACAGGAACCAAAACCTCGTCCACTCTTTCCTGGTTCCACCCCACGGAAACCATCAGAAACGTACGTAAACGATCCAGATCTGGTGCGTTCCATTGGAATTCCGTACGGTCGTCGTCCACCTCAGGGTGGATATACGCGTCCTCGACGGCGAAATCCGGGAATTGCCTATCTAGGAACAATTTACCTTTAAATCTTTTACGCAATTGTCTTCTGATCGTGGATTCGTTCTCCTCCACGATTCCCTGTTGGTAGTCGATCCACCAGTCTCTGAATGCGGTGAGAGTGCCAAACTCGGCGAGAATCTCCATCGCGGTCACGATTCCAACACCTTTCACACCTTCCGTGTAGTCTGATCCAAGCAAAAGAGCCAATTGAATCAGCTTTTGTCTGGATAATCCCAGATCTCTTTCGATATCTGTCAGAGAATAACATTCCACGTAGAGCTTCTCGTTAAACATGTTACGGTAAACCTTTTCCCCTCCAAACAGAAAGCAATCGGAATCGTCCGTGATGATCCCATCAACCAGTCCGAGTCTCATCAACTCGGCACATTGTGCTTCTGCCTCCATGGGAGCCACAATGTACGGAATTCCAAATCTCTGGAGCAATTCCTGGACGTCCTGGATCATCGTGGTGGTCACCTCGTCGGAATCCCTGTTCTGTTTGCGATGTCTCTTGCGAAACTCCTCTGTGTCCTTGTCGAGAACCCATTGGGGGGTCCTGTTGGAAGGTTTAAAGGTGTCGAGTCCATTCACAAAGCTCTCGAAGTTCTCTTGTTCGTCTGCCAATCTGTCCTCCAGAGCCTCTTCGTCGCTGTCGACAAACATAAAGTCGTTGATTGTGGCTGGGGCTTTTAGATCCGACAAAGTGATTGGCTCACCTTGATCACCTGGGTCATCTTGGTTAGTTTCTGTTTCATTAGGTGGAGGTTTTTCTTGGACTTTTTCTGGTTCTTTTTCGAGAATTTGTTTGTTTTCTGTGGCCAATTCAGTTTCTGGAACATTTTGACGTTCTTGATCGGTGACCAACTCGATTTCTGGATCTTTTGTTACCATTTCGATCTCTGGACTATGACGTTCTTGGGAAACCTCTTTGAGTATTTCCACCTCTGGTTCACTCTCTAAATCAATAACTTCTCGCTCAACCTCCTCATCACTTCTATAATCATCGAGATCCGGAAAAGCGACGAGACCTGCGCGCTCATCCTCATCTTTTTGGTTGTTCTGAACAAAAGAGAATGAAGGCATGGGAGCCAGCACCGGAACAGGCTTGGAAACTTTTTCAGCTGGTTCCTTTGGTTCCTTTTTCTTTCCCAGCAACGAATCTTTGAAATTGAATCTGCTCATAATAAGAGGTTCGCTTGATTCCTCGGTCAAATCAACCGATTTGCCTGTGGAAATGTCCCTTTCCTTTTGTAAAAGTTGCAAATATTCTTGTTTCGACCTTTCTATAGCCTCCTTCACCTCCAAATCTTCTTGATTGGATTTCCCAACAGGTTTCGCCTGTTTTTTCCGATTCCGAGCCAGTTCGTACAACGATTCAATGGTGGCTCTTTTCGTCTCCTCATCCTCGCTCTCAATCTCAATTGCCGGATCCATAAACGATCTGGCTCCACTGTCGTTAACTCTTTGCAACTCCGGCTGTATGGGAACATCCTCCCATTCCTCCTCGCTCTCGCTTTTCTCCACCATCTCGCCGTACTCGTCGAATTCGATGGGTCTCGACTTTGTGCCTGAGCCTTCTAAAGACAAAGTCCAACCGTCCTCGTTCTTCTGCAAAGTGTAGGCTCTGTCCTTTTCACCAGCGATTCTCCCGACTCTCGTATCACCGGTTTTCTCTGTGGAATTCATCAGTTTTTGCGTGAAAAAGTTTCGTTTTTGAACCATCTGGATTTGAAACTTGCTGAAATCCATCGAGTTCGGGAATAACGACTCCAGTTGATCCTTGGTGTACCCCATTCTCAGTCTCGATCGCAACCGTAAATGCGATATAATCACGTATTGGGTCTCTAGAGGCAAATCGTCAAACTCCTTGGACGTTGGATCGATCTTGTCCAAGTCGATTCCATCGAGATCATCCCAAATGTCATGAGTCAACCGTTTGTACTCATAATCGGTAATCACTCTTTTATCGTCTTTGGCCACCTGAAAGCTCTTGATATCGGGCAAATGATACTCGTCTTGCCGTCTGAACCCCTTCTGGGCCACCCCCATCGACGTCTGTGGATTTTCTGGCTGTTCTGGCTCCACTGGAGCCTGGTTATCCTCGTAATACTCGATAAATTCGTCATTTCTGGCCACATTTTCGGAATTTTTGTCATTTTTCGGAGGTCTTGCAGGATTCAGCCTCTCGTCAGCCAATCGTTGCAATTGCATCGCCAAAATCCGCTTCGCAGCCTGCTCTGTGGTCTCCTTTGCGCCCTCTCGTGCCTGTCTCCTCTTTGCGATGGTGTTTCTCTTCAAAACGGGCACTCCCCCGTCAAAGACAAACACGGGCAGAATCCCAAAAAACAACAATTTGCAAATTCTGCGGAAAAATCCAACGATATGGGCACTCTGAAGAAAATTTCCCTCTTTATCCCTCACAGCCTTGAGAAATTGGTACACCCAGATGGACGCGTCCACGGCCATCCGCTTCCTGCTCAACGCCTCGAGCCGAACAGGCCGACTCACGGGCGTGAGCGCCTCCCACAAGGAATGAACACCCATAAAGTTTGCCACTACCCAAGTTGTGGGGATATCTCTCTTTTTTTGTGTTGCGCACTACCCATGCATTACTGTGTTGGCACTTTGCAAACAAGCACCATGTCTCGGTTTCAGCAGTACATAATCAACCAGAAGGAGCCGCAGTGGCTGGCTCCCCAACGCAAGACGATCCCGAACCATCTCAAGAAGCGCCAAACAGAGACGAAATTCCGCGAGGACGAGGAATTCAGCACCGTTTCGTCGAGTCCCATGGCGATGAAGACGATTTTTGGGGCCCCCACGGAGAACCAGCGGGAAATTAAAGGCGGTGACGACTTGCCCCCCACGGTGTCGATGTTCGACGTGTACGACGAGGACGAACAGGGCAAAAGTTTCCCGAAATCAAACGATCTTCTCAAGGAGGATCCCACAAAGTTCAAGAACATCTTCAAGACCGACACGAAATCGGAGGTTGTTTCTGTGCGTAGCGGCGATTCGGCCGTGTTGGTGTTTGGATACAACGACGTGGATGAGATTCTGCGTCATTTCAATAAATTCGGAACCATTTTGGAGGATTTCCACGGCTCTGGGTACAAGAAGAAGTATCCGATCTTCATCGGAGACCGTTGGATCAAGATTACGTACGATAATTCGGCCAGTGCGGTGCGAGCATTGAGGGAGAACGGCACGATTGTCGAGGGTTCGATTATCGGCGTCGTCCCCTACACCAAAAATTCGCTTGAAAAATTGCTGGACGCAAAGATAGAGGAGGACCAGGACATCGGAGACACTTTCCACTCGGATCTGGACATCGGGAACCTGAATCTGGAGAGCTCCGAGACGCCTAAGTACAAGATCAAAGACGGCAAAGATCTGTTTAATAGTAAACCACAAAAGCCACGCGTGGGCATCTTCGGTCAGGTTCAGACGTTTTTATTTGGATCCGGTGATATATAGTTTAATAGGTTAGAATGCTATAAAGAATGCACTTTAAACTCGGAGTAGTGCACCGTGGGTCTCACCAACACTTCAGATCCACCGATACACACGTCTCGGTATTTTTTCGACGTTTGAGGGTATACGAATTTGGCGTTGTACTCCTTCATGACCTCTTGGTCGATCAATTGGCGATTTTTCAGCTTGGTTTCGTACTGGAAAACCACCAAGTAGAGCATTGCACTAACAGCCAAGGGGATCAGAAGATCCCACACCTTTAACGATGAGCTGAACTTCATGTGGATCACGTTTAGAGGTGGAAATAGACAAAAGATTCTCAGAGTGGTCTCTGTGGGGTCCCAAATTTGCAATTTCCAGATCTGTTTGGATCTGCCCTCGTGCTCCAATTTCCCCGATTCTGCGCCCTTGACCTGTTTATCGTGAAACATCAACGAATACTCTCTCGATCTGCTGAAACACCAGCCGAAATTGGCAAACGATACCACCACCAGACCCCAATGGACTATCGCCATTACCGTCACCACCACCGTGGGCAGCCCCCACTCGTCGAAATCAACCTCTTTGCCAAACTCGGTGAGCTTTCTCGCTTCAATTTCCATGAAATTTTCCTGGAAAATCCCGTCGTTGTCGAAATTGGCACTCGTTCTCACCAAGCAACTCAAGTAGAAAACAACGTTAACCAGCCAGAAAAGAGGTGAAATTTCCAGCTCCAGTAGACTGAACCACTCGTTCAACCTCAGATATACATCCACAGGCTTGTAACGAAGCCGTTCCAATAGCGAGGCACGCCGTATGATTCGGGCCATGATAAACAATCGACTACGTGCGGCTCTACGGTGCCTCAAACGGTATCCAATTCAAAAAAATTATCCGACCAAATCACCAGAGACACGTTGGGGTCAGCCACCAATTGCGTGTTTGTGTCTGTGACAAACGAAACAACTTCCCCGTGGAAGATGTCCTTTATCTTGAAAGTTTTAGTAGTTGTAGAGATTACTGAAATTTGACGAGATCCACGGACTCTAACGTTGATCTTTGACTTTCGCTGTGGTTTCAACACAATTTTACTTGCTGTCCCTTGAAAACTTTTCTTGAAAAGCCCAAGATCCGGCATTTTGGTTAATTTGAAGGGCTGATCACTTCTGACAACCATGGTGAATTCAACCAATTTACTCGATAAAGAAGATGGAACCAGAAGATACTCATCTTCAAGCAACAAGAGATCCTTGCGGAGCACATTACTAGCATAACTCGGCTGGTAAACCAGGTTGTTTTCAGCAATCTTGTCTTTGAACAGATTAATCTCTAGTGGTTCATTCCCAAAGATTCCTAAATCAATCTTTGCTCCATGAACAACGTTCAATTGGTATTGCACGTTGTCCAAAAATGATGGAGAATCCCAGGAGCCACCAATAGTTTCATTTTTGATGATTTCTGTGTGAACACTATCGACAGTCTTGGTAATCTCCACCGGTTCGTGGGAATAAACGTACATACAAAATAGCCCTTTTGCATCGGAATCAATGCATACATTTACGCTACGATCAACTTTTAATTTCGTCAGATGGAATCTGGACGAATTGGACGTCCCTGAATTTTCAGCAACGTACAATTTATCGCTTCCCCAATGTAGGTTGATGGAAACTGAAGGTTGAGATTCAACGACGAATCGCTCCAACAGGACCCAGACTTCAGATGTGGTACTCAATGTGAATTGAGGCTTCTGAAAGAACGGTCCTGGAGTATTGATGAAGATTTTACGTTGACAAAATTCAAACTGTGAGGGATCATGGCTGACGTAGACAATTTCATAATCTGAAAGATCAGATTCGAATCGTTTAGAGTAGCCATACCACGGGTCGACCAGAAAAAAAGATTCAGAGGACATTCCCACCACAGCCAGGTCGTGATAACGGTCGTATGATCCAACTCCAAGACGAATTGAGTCTGTTTGGTACAATTTATATAGTTCCTCTCTCTTTGCAGAGGTTAGGTGTTTTACAGGGAGGTACTCTGGGATCCAGCCACTTAGCAAAAACATGTCATTAGCGAAATTTGACCCATCAAACAATGTTAAATATGCGGTTTCGATGGCTCCAGGCCACAGAAAAGTTTGATTTTCAGACAATTTCGAAGCGTCCGAAACCGTCTTGTACCTCTTACTACCATTTAAATAAAATTTTACAGTCCAGGGACCTTCACCAAAGATAATTTCGGAAAAATCCGCGTTTGATGAATGCATTGAAAATAGAGCAGAGAGCAAAGAGCAGTCTGATTTAGTTTGTTTGAGAGTGTTGAATCCATTCAGAGATATCGGACGCTTCAACAGACCTACGGAGCTGAAATTTGACAGGGGGTACCAAAATGAGCCGATCTTTGAGCCTAGCCACTCCAATTTTGTCTGAGAGTCCATTTTGGACAGATTCAGAATGGTCTCGGTCAACTTGGCAGCCGTGGGTTTGTCGTAGCCGTCCATCACCTTCATCCATTGAGAGGCCAGCTGACTTACTCTAGAGTCAAACTGTTTGGAGCCCAAAGCTCGCAGAAATGCCGTCTCGTTGTAGCCGTCAATCACCGTTTCAGACATGGTGAACTTTCCCGTTCGGGATGACCTCATCGCACCGTTCGCAGAGGTTTAAAAGCCACCGTTTCTCCACACAAAAGTATGGATCGATTCGATACTATGGTCCAGATGGTTTCTGTGGCCACACAGGATGACGGATCGAGCTCTTGTGACCTGCTTCTGGACTCGGAAGCGCAGATAAAGTCGATCTACGACGAGGCTCTCGAGAACGGCTCGGACAAATTGCCGGAGTTGAGTGTGGAAAAGCACGTGATTTTCCTGAAGAGAAGTCTGTTAAATGCACTCCCAGATGGCTACAAAGCATTGGACGCATCTCATCCCTGGTTGCTGTTCTGGCTGACCAATGGGATGGCACTTCTGGGTCAGGATCTGACCCCATATAAACCTAGAATCGTAGAAACGGCACTGTCTTATTTTAGTGATGGTTTTGGTGGCGGTGTGGGTCAATTGCCCCACATTGCGGCCACCTATGCGTCGTTAATGGCTTTAAAACTCGTAGATTCCGTCCATTTGGTGGACCGTGCCAAAGTGCACCAATGGCTTTTGGAGTTGAAAAATGACGATGGTTCGTTCAAAATGCACACGGACGGGGAGTCAGATACTCGATCTGTCTATTGTGCGTTGGTAACGGCCACTGTTCTGGACATTTTGACCCCAGAACTGGCTGAATCCACGGAAATTTGGCTTCAAAAATGCCAAACTTACGAGGGTGGGTTTGGCGGAAGCCCTGGGGACGAAGCACATGCAGGTTACACTTTCTGCGGCGTAGCAGCTCTCGCTCTGCTCAAAGGGATCTCGAATTTGCCCATTTTGTGCGATTTCGAGTCGTTGGTGGAATGGACCTCCATGAGACAGATGGCCGTGGAGGGCGGATTCCAAGGTAGAACCAATAAACTCGTAGATGGGTGTTATTCCCATTGGACTGGTGGGATTGTTCCCCTGCTGGAATTGGCCAATCCGTTGTTATTTAACAAGATAATCAGCCGCACGGCCCTTCAGAACTATATTCTCTGCTGTTGCCAGGCCGAAGCGGGTCTTCGGGACAAACCGGGGAAGAGTCCTGATTTTTACCATACTAATTACGTACTGTGTGGGTTGTCTATGACGAAATACCGGTATTTCTGGCAAAATGGGGAGATTTCAGTGGAGAAACTGGAGGATTCGGTGTTGAAACCACTGGATCTTCTTCTGGGAGTGCCAAAGTGATATATAAATGAGCAAATAATTATAATAAATAAAACTAATTTAAACTAATTTAAATTTTCCCAAATTTAAAGCTTGGAAATTGAATATTCAGTGTGAATATTTAATCGAATTTGTATCCACTCATCACCTCCGATCGGTTTTGCCACGCTCCCATGTCTACACCCTCGCCACTGCATGGGGCGTTCAATACGGGCCTCAGATGGGCAGGTGTGATCCTGCAAAGCGCAGTAACCATTCCGCTGCTCGTGGCGTACAAGATTGTGGGGTTTTTCCTCGATTTGGTGCTGAATCGGTTCGGCTCCAAGCTGACCAAGTACACTCACGGTGGCTACACCTCCGTTAGGCGGAGCGCCCCGGAGGACAAAGCTCGCCAATTCATCGAGGACTTCGAGAACGACGCGATCCCGTTCCTGGAGTGCGGTTATTCGCAGGCGTTGTACCGGGCCAAGAGCCAGATGAAGTGGTTGTGCGTGTACGTGCAGAGCTCAGACCACGAAAACCACCTGGATTTCAAAGAAATGCTGCTTTCCGAGCAGATGCAGCAATTTCTGAAGCAGGAGGACGTGCTTGTGTGGGGTGGTGACGTCACCCAGAGCGAGGCCTTCCAGGTCGCGAACGGTTTCAAGGCCACGAGGCTGCCGTTCCTCGGTCTTTTGACGCTAACGGTCAATTCCGTCCCCACCTCGAGCGGCCAGGTGCAGGGCACGCCCACAATGTCGCTCGTGGTGAAGATCCAGGGCGTCCAGGACTCCCGACGGGTCGTGGGCAAGTTCCAAAGGGCTTTTGAGAAGTATAATCCGACGCTGGTGAGTCTCAGACACGACCAGCAGCAACGTGATCGCGACAGGGCCATGCGCCAGGCCCAGGACGAGGCGTTCGAGCGGTCGTTGAACATCGACCGGGAAAGAGAGCGCCAGAGACAGCTGGCTTTGAAACGGGAGAGAGACCGGGAGCTTTTCCTGAAGTGGAACGTGTTGCATCTCAAACCAGAACCGGACCAGTCGCAACGGGGCTCGTATTGTCGCGTAGCAATCCGTCTTTTGGACGGCTCGCGAGTCTCGCGGAGATTCGACCAGGATTGCTCCGTGGAGGACGTCTACATCTTTGCGGAGTTGGCCGATAAACGCATGTTGGAGCTCGAAATCCCGGAAGATGTCGAGAAACCAGACGAATACATCCACCAGTTCGAGTTCAAGCTGGTGCAAGTGATGCCCCGGCTGGAGATCGAGGTCGGGGCCACCGTGCGGGAGTCGCCTCTGTGGCCCAACGCCAATCTGGTGATGGAATCTACTAGCTAAACTGATTACTGATTTAACGACTATTTCCTCTTCTTTGTCTTCTTCTTCTTTGTCTTTTTCAGGTTGAATCCACTCTTCAACACTGACGAGTAGCTCTGCCAAAATTTGTCCAGATGGTCCGCCTCCACCAGCGTACTGATCTTGCCCTTCTCGCTGCGGGCTCTAAACAGCACAGAGTAGCTCATCTCATCGATTCCCTGGCTCAACACGACTCCGCCAGCGGTGGCCGGGGCAAAACTCGAGTCCACCTTGGGGCCCGACACCCGCTTCTGCGTGAGACGCACTGTGCCCGCCAAGTGCTCCGGTAGTACTACAAGAAACTGCGTTAGACGTCCAAAAACCGGAACGTACCTCCTCGTTGCCTAAACGACTCATAGATAACTGAATCATTGAGCGAGCCGAGAATGCGGCTTGGTGGTTGCTACACGACTTTTCATAGATGGATTCGAGGTTCCTATTTAGACGTGGAGGGGTCCCAGTAAGGTTCCGTCACGTAGTATTCGTCTTTGAAACTGGAAAAGTCCTCCTTGGACAACTCCCATCCGTCCATTTGCATGTTCTCTGCTTGTCTCTTGGGGCTGTTGGACTTGACAAGCACGATGAATCCGCTCATAAACGACCATTTCAGCAAGATTTGCGCTGGAGTTTTGCCGTATTTGGCAGCCACCTCCACCAATTGAGGGTCGTCCAGTCTGTAGCCTCTGGTCAGGGGAGAGTAGGCCTCGATCTCGATTCCAATGTTACGACAGTAATCAACGAGCTCTTGACGGTGCAACCAGGGGTTCAATTCGATCTGGTTGACTGCGGGCAGGTACTTCAAGCCAGACCATTCCTCCAATTCCTTGATGTGGTGGATTCCGTAGTTGGAGACTCCGATCGACTTCACCTTTCCGGAGTCTTGCAGCTCTTGCAAAGCCCTCCAGGACTCAATTCTGTCCTTCTTGTTACCGGTAGGTTGGTGCAAGAGGACAAGATCCAGGTACTCGAGCCCCTTTGTCTTCTCGAGGGACTCGGCCACGGTCTGTTTGACGTAATCGTACCCGTTTGGCATGGGAACTTTGGTGGTGAAGAACACATCTTCACGCTTGTTACCCTCAGCGATCCATTTCAACACTCCTTGAGCGGAAGAGCGTTCGTTACGGTAATAAACGGCGGTGTCGATGTGACGGTAGCCAAGTTTCAACGCTCCGTAAACGTTTTCTTGAGCACTGGAGCCGGAGACTTGGTAGACACCGAGTCCGAGCGTAGGAATTGAGTGGCCAGAGTTGAGTTTGAGCATGTTGGAAAGAAGATGTGGGAGAGTGGCGACTTGTAAGTTGCGGGGTGGAGTTAAGGTTACTCCCGCGCACGTGACCTACAACGGCCGGATTATCCGGAAACCTTAAATCAACATTTTTTTATTTATTCCCATAATACGTATAATCTAGCTGTAAATCAGAACCTCTAACTGTAATTGTTTTTGGTGTGTTGGGCACCAGATCGAATCCGTTATCGGAGTACTCCAGATCTTTGGGGTCCCCACATTCCAGTAGAAACCCTTTAATTGGATGAGACGACAAAACCGTTAGTTTCGATCCGTCAATTCCAATTTGGATCTCTGGTTGAGAAGTGTAATGAACGTATTTGAGCGGTTGTGGCCAATCCACAGTGCTGAAATCACCGTCAAGACACTCCAAGTAGACTACTTTATCGATCTGATTCTCCAAATAAATCGTCTCGAGTTTCGTGGTGTCGTTGGCACGACAAACCACAGAGATTTCTGGACTCTCGTAATCCAATTCCCCACTGGTAATCCAGTAAACTCGGTATCTGTACCTCAATTTCTCCACGGTGTGTGGGGAAGTTGAAGAGATCCAGACCTCTACAGTGGCAGTATCCTCCGAATCAGCTGCGAATTTCTCCCAGCCTTGTTTGCCAGTACGTTTTGTAATGAAAATCTGCTTGGCAAAATTACGCCTGAGCGCATAGTAGGCCATCTTGGGACGTTTATAGTGATCTACAACGGCCCAACTGATCACGGGCCAACAATCGTCCAATTGCCAGACGATGGATCCACCGTTTTGATAATTGGTTTTACCAGATTTGGAAGGCACCTGTTTCCATCTCAATCGCCATAAATTCAGCGCAAACGTTAAACACTCGCTCTGCATCAATTGACTGGCATAGATGAACCCGGCAAGATCACCTTCCACCCTTACGTTGTTATACATGTACTTAGTCAAGCTGGGCAACGAATCCTTGGCCTTGTTGTGGAACTCAATGTGTTGACTTTGAGCGTACAACTCATCTTTTACGATATTCTCTTGTAACGTGCGTAAATGAGGGAAGCTCTCCATTCCAAATTCACTGATGAATCTGGCACTGAGAAGCTCAGCCTTTTGGTATTCCTCCTTACGTCCATGCCAGATCTGCCACATATGGGTGTCTCCAGCTTTGGGATCGTGAGTGTAATCACCCCCGTACGGAGAACCACGATGGTAGGCAACGTCCGATTTGGCAGCTTTTAAAGCTTCTGGAATTACAACCTCATAGATCCCACGGCCAGGGAATGAGGTACGGAAATACTGACCTGAATTGTCCTTTTTGTTCCAATTCAGATGGTGAGATTCCGCGTATTGGTAATCCTCGTTATTACCACAATAAATGGCAATGCAAGGATGAGGTTTGAGCCTCTCAATTTGATAGGCCACCTCTTTACGTACGTTCGCTATGAAATTGTCCTCACCAGGGTATTGACCACATGCAAACATAAAGTCTTGCCAGATCATGATCCCCAATCTATCGCATTCATCATAGAAGAAATCTGGTTCGTAGAGTCCACCACCCCATATTCTAATGATATTTTGGTGACTGTTTGCAGCGAGAGCCAACCATTCTGCGTAATCCTTGTTGGACAACTGGGTCAAAAAGGAATGCGCAGGAATCCAGTTGGTTCCGTTGGCATACGTGGGGATACCGTTTACTTTTAAATAGAAACTCGAACCTGGCTCGTCAGCGTACGCATCCTGAACCAATTCGATCTTTTTAAACGCAAATTTGTGGATTTTTGTGTCCAAAACTTTGCCGTTCTCATCGTGAAGAGTCAAAGTGATCTGGTACAGATTCTGGTCGCCCAATCCCAGAGGATACCATCTGTAGAATTTGGGTGGACCCACAAACTTGTGCTTAAAGACACCTGGAGTCACCTGGCTCAGTTTTGTCGTGTATCTCGGAGGCAGTTGACATCCCTTGCGCTTCCAGATCTGTTCTACGGTGGCCGTGACCTGGCCTCTACCTTTCACCTCTACATCTACGGATAATTTGGCATTGTCCACGACAATGGAGCTGGTCAGCTTCTCATCGTAGCTCTTGAGCCACACAGGTTTGTACACCCCACAGCTCATCAACATCGGCCCCCAGTCCCATCCGTAGTGGTATTGGGCCTTTCTCACCCAGCATCGGGAGCCCTCACCGTTGGAGCATCCCGTGTGCCAAATTTCGTTCCAGGGAATGCGACCTTGCAACAACGCAGATTTAAAGTACAATTTAAGTTCGTTTTTACCGTACCTGACCAAATGGGATATATCAGCCTCCCACTTGAGAAACATGTTGTTTGTGCTGAGCACGTTGGCCCCGTTCACGTACACCTCACAGTAGGTATCGAGTCCCTCAAAAATCAATTCGTGCTTCGAGCCGGTTTTAACCTCGAAAATCGCCCGGTATTCCCAGTCGGTTTCCCCGACCCACTGCACCTCCAGCTCGTTCATGTCTTTGAAAGGGTCCGGAATCAGGTTTTGCGCCATCAAATCCGGAAATATCTCGCAAACCGGCTTCTTCAGATCGCTCGAAGCCAGCCAGTCCAAGTCTCCCGCCTTGCGGAAGTGCCATCCGTTAATCTGTTCCATCTCTAGGGAGACCCATGTGGGGCGCCGCACCGCAAATCCCATGAGGTCGTGCGCGTGCACACACCGCCTCCGAGCCTCTTGTCCCCACAATCAATCGTGCGTTGGCTCAAATACCTTATGGAAGACAGCCGAAGACGGTTGTTTGAGGTCGTGCGGTCC
Organism: Kuraishia borneana; assembly: GCA_030569035.1. Classification (NCBI taxonomy): domain Eukaryota; kingdom Fungi; phylum Ascomycota; class Pichiomycetes; order Pichiales; family Pichiaceae; genus Kuraishia; species Kuraishia borneana. The sequence continues at coordinate 229,069 of JAJMJT010000007.1, forward strand.
AGAACACCCCTCAGATCCCGTTCTGCGCCGGAAGTCCCCGTGGACACCCAGATATGTCTGTATAACGCTTATACAACGGCCCAAAATGGCAAATTCATCACGGACGTCGAGGGCTGGGCCTTCGCACCCGGTGGGCTAAGTCGGAAAAACCGTGTGCTGATGTCGCTGATGACACGACTCACCAGGACGGGCGTCCCAGACGCCGCACAGGCCCAGATCGAGACCGAGCTGGTCGAGGCGGCGGAGAGCGAGGCCAGTTCCCTGAGCACAGGCAGCAGGCCGAGCACCTCAGGGTCAGACGACGGCAGTGTGTTGCGTTCCAGACTCGCTGCGACCCTCGCAAGGTCAGTTCCGCAGCTCCCAGTGACGATTGTAGTCTCTTCAGACACAGAAGAGGTCCGTAGCGTAGTTTCCACAGACCCTCGAGGCATGTTTCGACACCAATTGGTGTCCTATGACATCCCACGGCGTGCCCTCGTGACCTGCGACGCAGACACGGCCACCGTGGTCAGGGAGGTGTGGCCCGTGCCGACAAGAGGCATCTCTGTAATCTCAGACGTAGACGATACCATCCGGGTCACCGGTGTGATCGGGTCTAAAAGTGTAATGTTGCGTAACGTGTTTGTCCGCGATTACCTAGAGTGCTCCATCCCTGGTGTGGCTCCCTGGTATCGTGAACTGGCAAGAAGAGGCTGTTCTTTCCACTATGTCTCCAACAGTCCCTGGCAACTGTATGGGGTTCTGTCCGATTTCATTCAGGCAGTGGGATTGCCGCAAGGTTCAATCCATCTGAGACAATACGGTGGGAACCTGATGGCCTCATTAATGCAGCCTCCCAACGAACGTAAAAGAACGACTCTAGACCGTCTCGCTCGAGAGTTTCCAGAGAGAGATTTCATTCTCATTGGCGATTCCGGTGAATACGATCTGGAGGCGTATCACGAACTAGCATGCCGTTATCCCGACCGAGTAAAAGCCATCTATATTCGTATTGTCGAGGGCTCCATCTCCCCCTTTAACGAACCCTCTGTGGTTTCAGAACTAATCACCATGATCAATCACAGAAGACCAAGACCTCCCCCTAAACCTGCTCATTTGAGAGGTCGTAAAATACGTAGACCACAAGCGGATCCCAGTGAAGCTGGCTTGGAGTGGATCGATAGAATTAGCAATGTTCTACACTCTCTACCTCCAACAGTGGAACTCAAATTGTGGTATGATGCTAGTGATATCCTGGAAGATTCCTTAGCATTGGTGAAATAAAATTAACATTAATTGGTTTTGATTTCTGTAGAAATCTGAAAATTTTGAGAATCTGAAAATTTCTAAATCTGAGATTTTCATAGATTCAAAAACGCCTCACCACAATCAATAATAGACAATTACATCAACGAATTACTGTCTATTGCGTCTTTTCGTCTTGGTTGGCAATTGTTTAAGCTCTTCCGCATGCCGGTAGCACTACCTCATAATTTTGAGAGCTATTCCACACCCACTAACTTTTATCAGTATTCAACGTTTCCAAAACATGTGGATGATCCTAGAGTATAAACCTTTACAAATGCAGCGCTGGAAATTGGTTAATAGAGCCGTTACGGTGTTGCCGAGGTTAAAGTTCGCTCGCCTCTCAATCCATCAAAATTCACTCAATTCTTTCACAAAATTTATGAAATGAAGCTTGATCGTAAAGTTAGATATACGGCGTTTAAGAAAGAGGTTTGATTTGATTTAAAGATGTAATAAAGAAAAGAAAAACGTCTTTTGCATCAACTATTTCAGCCTCACGACGGGAGATATCGATTCAAGACTATGACATAATAAGAACCGCTTTACAACAAATAACTTGGTAGATAACCGAGCCAGATCTTTTCATCCAAAAATAATGTAGACGGCTTCAGAGTATTCTCATGCAGCCATGCATATTTGAGAATGCTGACCATTGGAAAACCTTGAGCAAGTTTTGATTCAACTCAGATGATGAATATAATAGATTTCTATTTTGTGCAATTTAAAACAAAAAGTGCGGTGCTCTTCTCAGCTCTGTACGATACTATTTAAGCTTCCATATTGATGCTCATTTCCAATCAACCAGCTAGTTTTTCAAATTTTGATTTAGTTCAAATGAAACTTTGAAAATTAAATTTTATCATCCAAGTAATTGATAACCATGAAAGCGTCCTATTCCGTCATAATTAGCATTTCAAATATCCCGCGGGATTTTAAATAAAGGTAGTGTACCGGATCCAAAAAAGGTAGTGTGATAAACATTTATCTCAGTTTTAGAGATATCGCTTAGTTAATACCACTGTGACAAAGCCACGATTTATGCAACATGATCACCGCCAAAGAGATCGCGATATCTCTCGAACTGAAGGTTTTATAAGGCAATATGCACGTTCATGCAAGGTCAAATGTTCATAGGTAGTGTGATAACCACATGCAAGGCTAAAATTTACAAAAAACCAAATAAGTCATTCAAAATAGCTTTAAATCATAGAAATAAGACTCTTAGAGATACAATGGCTCTGGAAGTATTTACTGATCCCACTAAATTATCTTAAATGATCTCGTGGGAACTGAAAAATGTGCTCAGAGTATTTGATGATTGAGCCAGGCACTAATCGGATAATTAAATGTTTAGATCTACTTTTCGAAAAGAAAAGTGATGAATATGGAGGAAAAACTATACTTGATCACAAGAACAAAAAAGGCTCTATAATGGGTGATATTTATTTATCAGTCTTTATCATTCGTTTTTATGTAAATCCATACCAAAATTTCAAGTCCGGTTAATTATTCATATTCGTTTCAAACTTCTCAGAGTTTCCTACTTACATGGAGTTGAAATAGAGAACTGAAAAAATCTGGTGGTAGTATTTTAAGGTGGTGACTCTCGAATAGGAGCTCTAACGTCTACTTATAAAAATCTCGCCTTTCGTGTTCAATCACTTCTGCAGTACTCAATATATACGTATTTCTTTAGAAAGTCTGCCATAATGGTAGCAAAAATAGACAGATGATTCTCCATCTTGTGCCACTCTGGATCTTGTTTATTTTGTAGAGTTTCAAGGGTTTCAAAATTCGTGCATAAATTATTGATTTTGTGCATATCAAGGGATAAATTGACAAGTAGAAACCAAAGATTTTAATGTCATCAAATTGTGCTCAATTGTTCCATGAAAAATGTGTTATTTCTGAATTTAGTATTAATTTAAGGCATTTAATTTGAAATCAATGTTTCAGCGATTTCAGCTATAGCTCTCGTTAAAAATGAGAAATTCAGTTAAAACATTTGTCAACACATATTTTCATATTTGGACCATCTTCTGTAATCAATAATTCTTCTCCTACCCTTTTGGTTGTGGAAATATAGGTGTTTTAAAAAAATGTCAAAAAGTCGTGTTTGACCTACATAAAGGTCGTGTACCAACTGGAAGTCCGCGAATAACGAGTTTAAGAGCAATTTGACCCCATGGTCATATAGCCCATCTGGTGTGGAGGTGTCTCGAGTTTTATCTGGCGCGATAGCGATTGAACTGAGCGAGCTATGACCCAAACAGGTAATTCGCTGGAATCGAGAGCTAGCAAAGATGTGTAAACTTTGACGCCGCGTGCGGCGTCCGCCAAATGGATCTAGCAAATTTTTACCCCAAATCCATTCGTCTCGGAAGAGCTAGAGCTGTTTGAATGTTTTAAAGCAATTTGGAACTGCGCACGACCTGGTGTCAACTTTGGCCTGGGCGTGCACGACCGTCTACAAGTGTGGGGATCATTTCTCTCCATTTTAATGTGTTAAAATTGAACGTGTCCATCACCGTAGTCTCGTATCGACTCGTCAATCTCCTCAACCTCCTTGTGGAACTCGGACAAGTCCCATTCCGTTCCTTTATCGTTATCCTCCTCCTCTTTGAAGAATTTATCCTCGAATTTCTTCAAGATCACCTCTCTTCCAGTCAGGGCTCTCTTGATTTTGCTCTCTCTTTCCTGTTTCTCCTTACGATGGGTGTCCTTCCACTTGGTGAAGGACTCTAAAGTGATCGGGGTCAATCCGGTCTTGGGCAATTTGTCCCTTTCGGTCTCAATGAAGTCTTCCAAAGTCAGTTTTGGTTGCATGTCTAGAGCTTGTTTCTCCAAGCGTTTCTGTTCTTTGGTCTTCAACACGAAACCGGGAGGCAACGAATGCCGATATTTACACGAGTCTCCACCGTTGGGACACACCCAGAACCAACCGTATTTGCCGTTTTCCACGGCCTCGATGAAAAATTTACAAACGATGTCCGTGGTGGTCTTCGGGTTACCGTGCTTCGATAAAATGACAGATCTCAATTTGGCCTCGTCCCATTTATCCATGGTATCCTGATCTTTGTCATCCGTGTACAGATCCTTCTTGACGGTCTTTCTCTCCACCTCCAGATTGTGAGAAAATTTACATTTGGCTCCCTTGGTACACTGACCAGCTCTGAAGAAATTACAAACCAACGATTTCGGGTCCACTCCGAAGGGGACTTTGGGCTGTTGAATTGTGTTCTTTAACAAAGCTGCCACCTCTGCGCGTGCCGCTTCTGCTGCCTTCTTCTCTGCGAGCAAACGCTTCGCCTCCGCGTCCTGTTTCTTCTGCAAACCGGCCGAAGATTGGACCTGGTTCACGTATTCTTGGACTTTTTTACTTTTATTTTTCTGGGTTAGCGGAAATTCGACTTGATACTCACGTTTTTCAGCCCGAACGTCTTGTCCTCGGCAGCTTTCTTCGCCTTGGCCGCCTTGGCCTTAGCACCGGGATCTTGCTTTTTCTTTGGAGGCATGATGAAAAATCGAGGCAACGAACCAAGTTTTACCCTCCGCACACGACTCATTGCACGGTGCGCACCACCCAATCCAGCGCCGCACCCAGGCCCTCTCCGGTCTTCCCACTCACTCCCTGCACGTGCCAGGGCACCTGTAGACTCGAGAAATTTGTGCTGATCGTGTCAATGACAGCAGCACTTTCGTCACGGGCAATGTCGATTTTGTTGACGAGCACCAGCAACGCCGTGCCCACCAGATCGTCCTTCCCCAGGATGGCCTCGAGCTCCTGGAAGCTCTCGTTGAGTCGCGCCACACTCGCACTGTCAATCACCCAAACGAGACAATCTGTCCGCTCAAAATAGTTGAACCAAAACGGCCTCAAGGTGCTCTGGCCACCCACGTCCCAGATTTGCAGCGTGCACGACCCCCATACAACGGTCTCTATGCTGAACCCCATTGTCGGGGAGATCGTCGAGGTGTCCTCGCCGCAAACTTTTTTAACCACAGTGGTCTTCCCGGCGTTGTCCAGACCCAGAAACAGGACTCGGGCCTCGTTATCCCGTATTTTGTGCTTTCGTATCACACTCAAGAGACCCATAAAGCTACAAGTGCTCGATTTCGCGTATCTCATCGCTTACTAAGCAATTACATACACGTCTTTTTTGCCCCCAAACCAACTTTCCAAAACGCTTGATCCCATGCTGTGTCCCGTGTGTTCGCTGGATATAGAGTTTCTGGATTTGTCCGGACGCACCACTCACGTTGAGGAGTGTCTGGAGAGCCCGAAGATGTACGTTTACAGATCACGCAAGGATATCAAAAGGGAAATCAAAATCGAAAAACCGGTAGTCGAACAGAAAAGACGAACCAAAGTTATCCCAGCTGTGAAAATTTTGGATTTCGAAGGCTTCACCGTGGCTGTAGACGCCTTTTGCTATAGTCAAGATGGTCGTGTGTCAAACTATTTATTATCCCATTTCCATTCCGACCATTATGGCGGTTTAGGTAAAAAATGGGACCATGGAACCATTTGGTGTTCGTTTTTAACGGCAAAGTTGGCACAAGAAAAATTGAAAGCTAATCCCTCTATTTTCCAAATTTTGGAAAATGGCGTTCCCCGTAAGATAGGCCCTGTAACAGTAACTGCTCTCGATGCAAATCATTGTCCCGGATCTCAAATTTTCCTGATGGAAACGGAAAAGACAAGGATTTTGCACTGTGGAGATTTCAGAGTAAATCTAACCATTTTGAAGCATCCTCTGCTTCAACAGAAAATTCATAAATGTTATTTGGACACCACCTATATGGACCCCACATACGTCTTTCCCTGTCAAAATCAGGTCATTGAAACAACGGCTCGATTCGTGGCCACTTTGAACGAAAATAAAAGTCAAGTCCAAACCCAAAAGAGGATAACGGACTTTCTAAAACCACAAAAGAAAAGTAAATCAACCCTGGTGGTTGTCGGTACTTATACCATTGGTAAAGAGAGATTGGCAATAAAAATCGCCAACCAGTTGGATTCGAAAATCTATGCCGATCCAACGAAACGTAAAATTTTAGAGTCAATGTGTGAAGATTCCGATTGGCATTTTTTAAAAAATCTACTAAGTGATGATCCAAACTGCTTGGTTCATCTGGTTTCCATGAACCATTTCGGCGATTTAAACAAGTACCACGATAGATACCCTCAATTTTCTCGAATTATTGGTTTGAAACCAACCGGGTGGAGTTATCGATCGCAGAAATCGTCTAAATGGATCTCGAAAACGTCGAAAGATCAGGTGGTTGAGACAGTTGCCGATCAAAAGGACGTTCTCACCATTGACCAGCTAGAAAAACAATTCAAGCCAAACAATTTGGTGCAGACGTATTCAATCCCATATTCGGAACACTCGAGTTTCCGAGAATTGGCATATTTCATAGGACTATTAAACGTGGATGAATGGATCCCCACAGTTAATCTACACACGGTGGAAAGACAACAGGAATGGATTAAGGTCATTAAAGAGCATGGGTTCGATGTTAATAAATTTTAAGGTTTTCTAATGGTAGAAGCAAGGATTCGTTCTATTCCCCCTCCTGACGATCTCTGTAGCCATATTGATAATTACCGTAGTAAGGCTGGTAACCGTACGGAGGTTGTCGCACTTGGCCATACTGCTTATAGTTGTAGTAGGGCTGCGTCTGATAGGGCAACTGAGGTGGTAACTGGGGCATTTGGTTGATCTGAGGGATCTGTGGCTGTGCCATTGGGGCCTCTGGCAATTGGGGTTGCGGTTGTCTCACCTGAGAATTTCGCAGATTTAGCTGGGAATTGGGCAATTGAGAAAAATCCATTTGAGTGGGCATCTGTGGTTGGTATCCCGTGGGTTTCGAATAACTTCGGTCGTAGTAGGATCTGATATCTCTCACAAATAAAGGTTCCAGTTCCTCGTAGATCCCCTCTGATTTCGCCAGATCGATGGCCCTTTCCAAAGGGATCCACACCCCTTTCAGGTTCATCGCCCCGATCTTCACCACGTACCTCACCTGCTCCCCCTTCAAGATTCCGTCCCTACGCCCTCGCGTCATTTTGGAAACGTTCAACAATTTCGTGCCGTTGACAAAATTGGTATCTTGTCTTCTCGACACTGGTATACCACGGACCTCCATTTGATAGCACAACGTATTTTCATCCTCCCAATAGGTTATAGACATGTTTCCTACCGACATGACAGAAAAAAAATTATTCTACAAAATTCACCGCCTCGCCATGCTCCGCTTGCTATTGTTGCTCATCTCATGACGTCACGTTCTTCAACTGTTTGATCATCTCACGCACGTTAACTGCACGAGTGATGAGCTTGTAATCGCTTGATAGTGTGGCCACTTCCAGCACCAAATCTATCACGGTTTGACTGCACGGTTCCGCCTGCGGGGTGGCACATTGTCTCAGGGTGGGCCAACGGTCCAGCACTTTTTCTTCGTATTCAATTAAGCCCAATGTGACGTTTAAGACTTCGTTTTTATCGGAATCCTCATCCTCGTAGTCGTCGTCTTTACTACTCCCAGATTGCAAAGTGGTGATACTCGCTCTGGTTGACGATTTAGATTTTTTACGGGTTACTCTCTCCCTTCTCGACGCTCCCTTGAGCAATTCAAGATCCAAACGTCCATCGTCGACGGCTGATAAATATCCAGCGAATTTGTCAATTTTGGAAAAATTCGGAACGACAATCTCAGGGTTCTTCAATTGTTCCATGGCCACTTTAGCCTTGAGGGTCTCAGCGGTTTCCACCAGGCTGGCCTCTTTTTTCGTTAGAATTACGTACAGAACCTCCATGATAAGATCGTGGAGCAACGATAGATCGTAGAATTTGGCCATCAACACCAAATCGAAAACTACAGGGACCAACGGCCAATTGGCATTGACCTCTCCCGTGTATAAATACTCGGCAAAGGCCCTTACCGTGGCAGTTGAGAATGGTAGATACAATTGGCGTGGTACCAGGAACGCATCCAATTCAACGTGCAGTTCGTCCAGCGAACTAGCGGTCAATCTTTTAACCTCGCTGCTCTCTCTCGAGGTTTGGGCCGAATCCGTGGTGACCACGTTGGCCAAAGGAGATCTGCCGGTACCACTCATGACTACAGAGCCTCTTGGGGAGGCAGGTTTCAGCAGGGTGAAAGGTGCCAGCAACAGAGACGATCTTGGGGAGTTTAAGCTCGTTGTGCTTTTGCCAGGCACGAGACTCGATCTACGAGGCAGAGGCTCCGTTGGCAACGGCAACTGCGGTGGGACGTTACTGAGAGACGGGATCGTCGATTTCGAGCTGGAAATTGAATCATCCTGACTCAATTGGCTCACCTGGCTCACTACGCTCTCCTCCCGATTACGAGGCTCCATGCTGGTGGACCGTTTCGAGCTCACCGAACCGGAGTCCTGGAAGGGCAGTCTGAACATTGGAGCACCCTCTTTCTCGTGTCTCCCGCGAGACGAGACACGACTCAGAGTCTTTGAGAGCGGATCCTCCGAGTCGTCCGACACGGAAATGGAAACGGAAGGCTCCGACAGCTCCGTTCTCTTCGAGTTGACGGCTCTCGTGTACGCTTTAGCGAGCAATTTATCGAAGGTACGGCCCCATCTTTTACGACAAACGTTGAAGGAAACCGGGATTCTGTCACCTTCCGAGGTGACAAAGTCCAGGTCGAACAAATACGATTTTTTCGAGATCGCACTCTTCCCCAGGGTGACCGAGAAAGGTGGGAAAATGGATCTGATGGAGGTTAATTTGTGTTGCGGAGCCGCATAGTGTGAATAGTTGGCAAAACTGGTCTGCGCTCGCGTCAGAGAAGGCGTGCTACCAGCTTTAGAGAGTAGTGGTGGGGGTCCCACGGAGGATATCGAGCTCAGAGAGGGTGGAGCAGGAATGGAGGTGGACTCGCGATAGGTGGCCCCCGTGAAGATGGAAACGAAGGGCAAAGACATGCAAATCATCAAATTGAAGAATTGCACGCTCGGAGGAGTCGAGGATTTCTCGTTGTTGCCCATCAGGACGATTTTATGGTGCGACCCCCACACAAATCCACGGCTGAACCTGTGTTCCCAGGTGGGATGTTTACAGAAAATGTTGAGTCTGAGCCAGCGGAACGTTTTCCGATCGTAGACAAAGATCGAGATGGGCAATTCGCCCGGTAGAAAGCCACAGATGATCAGTTTGTCACCAAAGGAGCCAATTGTGGGGTATCTCAGCTTCCAAGGCACCAATTTCAAGTCTCTTTTCGTGCTGAACTCTTTATCTATCTGTAGAGTCTCCACACTTTTCCCTTCATCGAGGGTCAACGACGTCAGGGGACATTCTGGCGGTTTGCTGGCATGGTAGGTCATCAGGGCCAACTCTGAGTCTGTCTGGCCCACCAAACAGCACCCGTCCTCGTGCGAAATGCCGAAATTTAGGTCTATATCGTCGAGCCATTTCATTTCTGTGAGGTCGAAGACGGTTATTTTGTCGTAATTGGCGTCGCCCACGGTTTTCCCTCCCACAAAGAGGAGTCCGTTGTGGGATTTTCTGCCTGCGATGGTCAAATTGGAGACGTAGTTACTGTGGTGGGCAAAACGGGGCAGATAACTCGGCAATTGCTCCCAATTGCCGTTCAGCATGTGATATCGCCAAAAATCTCCACAGATTTTGAACTTGGACTCCGTCTTGTCCCAGTAGAGACCTCCGAAAATGTACGCAAAGTGGTCGTAGATCACCATCGAGGCGAATATCCGTGGAATCGGCACCACTTCCGACTTGTTGGAGCGATGGTACCAGATTCTCTCGATCAGATTCAACGAGAAGATCTCGCCCGACACCAGGTTGGACGGGTCGCCCTTATTGGCGTTCAGATACCGTTGGAAAGCCCTGTTTATCTGGGACTCGGTAATAGTTTCCAGTTCGAGCGGCACGGTGAGCCCACCGTAGACGCAGAACCGCGACATCACGAGACACGTGCTTGCGCCCGTACGTACATCGAGCCGCTGTCTCGCGTCTGGCGAGTCGACATTGGGCAATTCCAAGGTGTAGCACTTCGAACTCGTCGAATCCAGCATGGTTAGGGAGAGGACAAGATGCGTGGTGACACGACCCATCGCATTGCACATGGCAAATTTCACCGTGGCCACGACCATTGCCAGTGTTCATGATCAAGCCACGCACTCTGGGGTTTGCCGGCGCCGGGTTGGCCGTTGGGGTCTACATGGCGTTGGGGCGCAATGTGAGCTCGGAAACGAAGACTTTGGCGTTGGATGCCGCGGCCGTTTCGCGCAAATTGAGGGAAAACGAGGAATCGTACTGGGTAAACCGCGGCCGTGGCGTCGTTCGGTACGATATTTCGCAACTGGCTTCCAACAACCCCATCGAGGATGACCGTAGCGAGCGCATCGTGGCCTCGGGCGACTCGGATTACATGATGTGGGGCGTTTTCGACGGCCACGGCGGCTGGGCCACGTCCAAGATGCTGCACGACCAGCTCCTGGACGTCGTGATCGGCGAATTGGCGTCTGTGAAGGAAAAGCCAACAAATTCTGGCGCTGATGACGTCTCTGGCGCGCTGGTGTCGGCGTTTGTCAAGATGGACGACGCCATCGTGAACGATTCCGTGCGTAAACTGCTGCAAGGACGCACCGGCAAGGGCAACGCGGCCGAGATCCTGATGCCTGCGCTCTCCGGGGCGTGCGGACTGGTCAGTCTGTACGAATCGGCCACCTCCACGCTGCGTGTGGCCGTGACGGGCGACTCGAGAGCCGTGCTGGGCAGCTTCAGAGACGGCCAATGGACGGCCCAGGCGCTGAGCGTCGACCAAACGGGGTCCAATCCAGACGAGGCACAGAGAATCCGGTCGGAGCACCCTGGCGAGCCCAACGTGATCAGCAGAGGCCGCATTTTGGGGTCGTTGGAGCCGTCGAGAGCGTTTGGCGACGCCCGTTACAAATGGGCTCGCGAGATCCAGGCCAAGATCGCCGCGAAATTCTTCGGCAGAGCCGTACCAACCCACCTCAAGACCCCACCGTACGTCACGGCCGAGCCTGTGGTGACGTCGACGAAAGTGGACCCGAAATCGAGAGATTTCATGGTGATGGCCAGCGACGGGCTGTACGAACTGCTCAGCAACGAGGAGATCGTGGCGTTGGTGGTGAAATGGATGGAAACCAACAAGATGGTGGAGCCCGTCAAGAGCGGAATGTTCAATTTCTGGGACAGTCTGCCCACCGTGGTGGACGTGACGAAAAACCAGCCGCAAAAACAGCCGTTCAGGAAGGGAGACGGCAAGGGCTACTTCGTGGAGGACGCCAACGTGGCCACACACCTGATTCGTAACGCTCTGGGCGACGGCGGGAAACAGGACCATCTGGCAATGCTCGTCAGCATCCCCTCACCCTTGTCGAGAAGGTACAGGGACGACTTGACCGTCACGGTGGTGTTCTTTGGCGAGGGACCCCAAAAGGGAAGCATCGAGATCAACAGGGCCGGGACCGCGCCCGTCAAGCCCAAGTTGTAACTTTTTAACTACTAATCGAAACCAATACGAAACTCCATATCTATTTAACAAGCACACCCCTGTTCGCCCTGGGTGGGGGCCGTCAAATCGACTCTCTGGCTCTCCCTCGCGGGGGCAGCCGCACTGGCCTCCGGAATCTTGTTGCCGATCGCGAGGAAAACCTCGTTCACGTTGTGAGCGGTCTTGGCCGAGGTCTCGAAGAACATCAGGCCCTCCTCGTCGGCCAGAGCCTGGCCCTCCGCGACGGAAACCTTCCGCTTGGACGTCTCACTCACCTCCTCGTCCTCCACCAAGTCGTGCTTGTTGCCACACAACGCAATCACGATGCCCTTGCTGGCCTGCTCGTGCAATTCCTTCACCCAGTGCCGGGCCTTGATGAACGAGGCCGGCTTGGTGATGTCGTACACAACCACCGCGGCTTGCGCGTTCCGGTAGTACATCGGAGCGAGCGACGCGAACCGCTCCTGGCCCGCCGTGTCCCAAATCTCAAACTTTATCGTGCGCTCGCCAATCGTACACTTCTGGGTCAAGAACGCCGCTCCAATCGTGGGTTCTGAGTTAGTCAACTTCTCGCGAAACACTCACCTTTGTTCTCCTCAAAATCGTTCGACACGAATCTGAGCACCAGGGAACTCTTCCCCACCGCCGCTTCTCCTAGGAGAACTAGTTTAACTGCCGTTGTCTTGGAAGTCATCGTTGCGCCTCCTGGCTGCGAGCCCACTTAGGGGCTGGCTGGCCGGTGCGCGCACGACCAGCACACACGCCGCACGCCGCGGCTCAAGGTTTTCTGGCGACCCAGAAATGACATTCGTGCCTGTAGCCCCCTAGTTCTTCTGGATCTGCTCCGTACGTGGTTGTACGGGGTTCGCAATATTCAAACTTGAACCCGATTTTTTTTACAAGCTCTAAAAGGTCGTCCCGGGTCAGTTCCAGACCGCGCATCGACTCGTCCTCGTCCCAATGCCATAGTAAAGGGCCGTAATTGATCCAAACACCGCCTGTTTTCAAAACTCTATAAATGCTTAAAATGTACTCTACGACGTTGGAGGCTGTGTCGAGGAAAAAAGACGTCGCAACAACGTCAAAACTCTCCCCATTGACCGCTCTAAACTCCACAGCCTGTTCATTTTCTGTAAATTCCTGACTACTGGGCAGATCTTGTCCGTACAAATCCAGAAAGGACCCCGTGGCCATGCTCATCAACTCGTTAAAATTAATTTCAGGATGCAAATCCATGAATTCGGTTGTTTCATGGGCACTTGTATCGGGAATTTTCACTGGTCGCAGTTGCAAATCTCTACTGGCTTGGTTTCTCATTTTGTGCACAAAAGGAAACACTGTGAACTGGTTTTTCTGCACGAAATTCAACATAAACGACGAGGCCAGAATCATGTGGTACGTGTACTCGTTGCCTTGTGTGGGAAACCCCAATCTGGTCATTTCCAGCAATAATCTACCCAATCCAGCCCCGGGTACAAGGCATTGGACTTGACTACGTTGATTTACATCGGGATACAGAGCTTTGAGCTCGTTCAAAATCGTCCCAAAACAGTCTTCGCGCTCCCTACAACCCTCCAAACTCCATTCCCGTACGATCTGACCCAAGACGCTGCCAACTTTTTGAAAGTCTTCCAAAGAGGCCGTCTGCCATGGCGGTGCGGCGTCCCATGCCTGTGCCAATTGCGTCGCCATCGTTTCGAAAAAGACACCGTTGACCTCAACACAGGTCTCCAATTGTTGTATGTACTCCGGGAACCAACTTAATAGTTGTTTTTCGCCAGCTGGCAGCGCACCATACTTGGTTTTTTTCGGCTCCACAAGGGTATACTTCAGATAGTTGCCATATCCATAAAACGCAGATCTGAGTTAGTCTCTACCTGTCTCGAAATCACTCACAATACCCTAGTGAGCGAATTGAGCTCGTCTTGGTCCATGATTAGCAGCAAACTCCACGGTCGTGTGTGCCCCACGAGCCGCACCCCGATGGCGAGATGACAGGGTGATACAACCAAGATTGCAACAGACCACCACGTGGATTTGGTGGAAAACTACTGGGAAACCGCTTACTTTGCTTGTTTGAAGATTTGGAGGAAAAGTGTCGATTTTTTAACGGGGATCGGTGCTGGTTACAGAGTGAATTGATCGCGGATCTTTTGCCCCGCAACCGGATTTTGAGGAGATTTCGAGCCGGAAAATTCGAATTTTCCCGTTGAAAAAACAGAATTGGCTTATCAGTTGAGTCTGAATTGTTATAGTAAAATTTCGCTAAAATGGAGGACAGTGGTCCAGGGAGTATGAGTCCCCAGACGGTCCCCAAGACCGTCAGTTTTACCGATGTTCACGACTCTGCGATCGTTTCCGACGACGAAGACCGTCGTGATTCGGTCAAATCAGACAATGGGATGACCTTCCACCTACCCAAGTACGAGATTACTCCTCCCACGACCGAGGAGTTACCAGAATTTAAGAAAAGACCCTTGAGTGATACGCCAGTTCTTTCTGCCGTGTCGTCACCCAGCTCATTTTCACCTCTGGAATTGAGCTCAGACGAGGAGGACGCAGTCGATGTTCGTAGATTGACGTTGGAAAACACGTTACAGAATCGTAAATTATCGTTGAGCCAGGTAAATCATGCTCTGCAACGACTCATCGAGACGGAAACCCAAAAACCCTTGAGAGCCACCATCGACATCCCGGGCCAAACCAGATCGAAAGATAACCCCGATGGCAAGGTGGTGACGAGTGAAAGGGTGGTGGTCGTCATGATCGGACTGCCTGCACGTGGGAAGAGCTATCTCTCCAACAAATTGACTCGCTATTTGAATTGGTTGCAAATCAATTGTCGATTGTTCAACGTGGGGAGTACAAGACGTAAAATGGCTAGCCATATCGGTCCGGAAAGCTCTCCGCTACCGGACGCGACGAGCCATAGGGCCAGTTTTTTCTCACCAGACAACTCAGAAAGCATCCAGCTCCGTGAAAAATGGGCCAAGGACACGCTAAACGAGCTTTTGGACTATCTATTGGAAGGTGACGGTAGCGTAGGGATTTTTGATGCCACCAACTCGACCAAGGCGAGGCGTCACATGATTTTGGAAACGATAAACGAACGTAGTCAGGGCAAATTGAAAGTGCTCTTCTTGGAATCGATCTGTTCTGATCCCGATATCATCGACGGCAACATCAGACTCAAATTGGAAGGTCCAGATTACAAGAATATGGATCCGGAAGTGGCTCTGAACGATTTCAGAGCAAGACTTCACAATTACGAGGCAGCTTATGAGACGATCGACGACGAGGAGGAAAAACTGAAAGATTTCCAGTACATCAAGATGATCGATGTGGGACGTAAAGTGATTGCTTATGGGATTAAAGGGTATCTGGCGTCCCAAATGGTTTATTATCTGTTAAATTTCAACTTGGCTCGTCGCCAGATCTGGATTGCCAGGCACGGTGAGAGTACCGATAACGTCAGCGGACGAATCGGTGGAGATGCCTCCTTGACCGAGCGTGGAATGAAATTTTCAAAAGCTCTGGCTCGATTCATGAAGTTCAAAAAGGAGGAATTCCGCAAGTTGCAACTGGAAGAGTTCCGTAAACGTGTAGAACTGAGGTTTAAAGCGTCTTTGGAGCCCGAAAAGGCCATCAAAGAGGCAAAACCCGCAGAGGATCCAACTTTTTCAGTTTGGGCCTCCATGATGAAACGTAGTACTGAAACAATCAAGTATTTCAACGAGGCCGATTTTGATTTGAAAGAGATGCGGATGCTCAACGAGCTCGGAGCTGGTAAATGTGAGGGAATGACTTACGCTGAGATCCAGGAAAAATACCCTCACGAGTTCCAGGCTCGTATCCACGATAAGCTCACCTACCGATACCCTGGTGTTGGTGGAGAATCGTATTTGGACGTGATCAATCGATTGAAGCCCGTGATTACAGAGATCGAGAGAACTACGAACCATTTGCTGTTGGTTACGCATCGTGTCGTGGCTCGAGTGCTACTTGGCTACTTTCTGAACCTCTCCAAAGAAGCCCTGGGCGATTTGGACGTGCCTCTTCATACGCTTTATTT
Organism: Kuraishia borneana; assembly: GCA_030569035.1. NCBI lineage: Eukaryota > Fungi > Ascomycota > Pichiomycetes > Pichiales > Pichiaceae > Kuraishia > Kuraishia borneana. Next base: position 244,952 of record JAJMJT010000007.1, read on the forward strand.
GCTGGAACCGAAACCGTTCGGGGTGGACTGGCAAATGTACGAGTACGACGAGGCGGAAGATTGGTTCAAGCGAGTGGACCCTGAGTCGCTGGATAACTCGAAAAAGGTGAAGCAGATGGGGATCACGTTCAGAGAACGCAAGTATTCCGTGGTGCCCACGGCCCCGAGAAGGACAATGTCTCACGGCCAAACGCAGAACAAGAGAGCTGGATTTATGAAAAAGCCCCTCAGCGGAGCGCCAGTGGGGAGATTTCCTGTTTAACGAAGATTAAAAGTACAAATTGTAGTTAGATTAGACATTCTAAGCGAAAACTTTGGCAAAGGCTTGCTCCAAGTCGGCAATGATATCGTCAATGAATTCGATACCAACCGACACTCTGATCAAGTCCTTGGTGACACCAGAAGCCTCCTTCTCCTCGTCACTCAATTGCTCGTGGGTGGTGAACCATGGAGCAATGATGAGAGACTTGGAGTCTCCCACGTTAGCCAAGTTGGAGAACAATTTGAGGTTGTCAACCACTTGGGGGCCGGACTCCAAAAATGGAGAGGCTGGGGTGGTGGCCAATGGCTTGACACCGAAGGACAAAACACATCCGAATCCGTTCTTCAAGTACTTCTTGGCGTTCTCGTGGTACTCGTGCGATTCGAGACCTGGGTAGGACACCCACGAGACGTATTCGGATTTCTCCAAGTATCTGGCCAAGGCCAAAGCGTTGGAAGCCTGTCTTTCAACACGGAGGGACAAAGTCTCGAGACCTTGCAACATCAAGAACGCACCGAATGGGTTGAAAGCTGGACCCAAGTCACGCAAGAGCTCAACTCTGGCGTGGCCGATGAAGGCAGCTGGTCCAAAGATGTCGTTCAAGATGGCTCCATGGTAACCCTCGGATGGCTTGGAGAATTGAGGGAACTTCTCAGGGTAATCCTTCCATGGGAACTTTCCAGAGTCGATCACGATACCTCCGATGGTGTTACCGTGTCCGTTGATCCACTTGGTGGTGGAGTGGGTCACGATATCGGCACCGTGGTCGATGGGCTTGACCAGGAATCCACCAGCACCGAAGGTGTTGTCCACCACAACGGGGATTCCGTGGCTGTGGGCAAATTCGGCGATGGCCTCAAAGTCGGGAACGTTATATTTGGGGTTTCCGATACTCTCGAGGTAGATAGCCTTGGTCTTGTCGTCGATGAGCTTGGAGAACTCCTCGACGGTGTCCTTGGCGGCGAAACGGGTCTCGATTCCGAGACGCTTGAACGCAACCTTGAACTGGTTGTAAGTACCACCGTACAAGAAGCTGGTCGAGACGATGTTGTCACCTTGGTGGGCCAATCCGGTGATGGCGATGGTCTGGGCAGCTTGTCCAGAGGCCACGGCAAGGGCACCGATACCGTTTTCCAAAGCAGCCAATCTCTTCTCAAACACGTCGTTGGTTGGGTTCATCAAACGAGAGTAGATGTAGCCCGGTTCCTTGAGCGAGAACAGGTTCGAGCCGTGCTCCGAGTCTCTGAAGACGTACGAGGAGGTGGCGTAGATGGGGACGGCTCTCGCGTTGATTGGGGGCTCGGGCTCTTGGCCGGCGTGCACTTGCAATGTGTCGAAATGAGAAGGCATGACAATACTTGGAGAGTGGACGTCGGAGGCTTTAAATGTGGAGAATTGTGGAAGCTCACGTGATATGACACACTCGGAGGTCCGCTACCAGATGTTGGTTTAAGAAATAATATGAACACAGATGGTTTGGAACTGAGACCAGATCAACTTTGCTTAGCTTTTAATCTTTTCTTTCAAGGGTTATTGTTGGGAATCAGGAGTAATTTGCGTTTTGTGTCACTGTGAAATTTGACAGACGTGCGGCGTGTGGGGTACGGGTCTCGATCATATTTTTTTTTTTACAAATGGTTCGATAAAACAACTTTGCAGGGTCCGCTCAGTTCCAGGAAAATGTTGGTTTCTCTTTTTTTGGGCTTCCATGGGATTTCGATCCGCGGGATCGAGATATCCGGTAAAGTCAGATCGAACCTTTGAAAAATCGTCTTTGCACCGTTCTGAACGAACCGAAATCCTTGTCTCATCAATTGGAACGCTTCCCTCATTTTACCCACGCTTTTCAAACCCAGAGTGGGCACCTCGATCCGTTGGAATGACGACGCCGTGTGTGCAACCAACGACTGGGGAGCCACCTGGATGGTTTCCTCCGGTTCCAATTCAACCACCATCGTCCCGGGACTGCTAATACACACCTGACCGTCCTCTCCAACAACCTCAAACCCGGAATCGGTCTTGGTGATCTCCGTGTAATTGCCTGTCCAGCCCACAATTCGACTGGAATCGACGATTTTCCACGTCTTTTCCGTATCCAGCACGAGAAACCCACCGGATTTGGCACTCAACAGCAGAGAAAGAGCATTTTGACTGAACAGCCGTTGGAAAACCAACCCTTCCACTCGTCCCAATTGGACGCTGAGATCCTGCATGGACCCGCTTACGCATGCAGTTTCGAAAAGACGATGATCTAGTCTCAAATTGAGGATCGCACTAGCGGGGAGCTTGACGTTCAGCAAGTTGGTGGAGGTCCCCACGGTTTGCAATTCGGGTCTTGCGGAAAATGGGCCCTGGCCCGAAACTTTCGGCAACTCGGTGATGGATTTGACCGGTTTCGAACGGAAAAACGAACGTATATCGAACGAGATCTGTCTTGTTTGTCTCATCAATACATTGAAAGGAACGTGATTGGGGCTTTTCACCGATGCCTGCGCCGCACGGACTTTCCCGGTAACGACCCCTCAAACTGGTCATTTCTCGCTTAATAAATTTAATATCTCGAAATAAACAACAGATCTGTAATCAGCGACTCAAGTTGTGTAGACACACAAGTTTTCGAAATTTTCTGTTTATTTTGATTTTGGACCTCTTAGCCCCACTTGCTGTTTCACATTGCAATCACTTCCATCCCATTGAAATGAGCGTGTTGCCCATGTACGATGAAGATGAGGCACAATTCGTGCCTCCCACCCCACGCCAGATCTTGCGTGTGGCGATAAACCTGAAATTGCTCGTAGATGCAGCCATCCCCATTGTGGTGGACGAGTCCGATATCACGAGTCCCGTCTCCAACATCCTCACGGACAAAGTCGTAAAAGCCGTGTATGGTGCTGCTGGTGGGGTGGGTGATGGGAAGCCCGGATCATCATCTCGCAGGTACCAGGCCGTTCTCGTTTTCGCATTGCTGAGGGTTTGTCAATGGTACGAGGCCCTTTCTGAAAGAGAAATGGCCGATTCGGAATTGTGGGCTCGTAGATCGTTGGCTGCACAGACGTTGGCCTCTATAATCGTAGAGCGTGAAAAGGACGAGAGATACCTCTTTATGCTTTTGCTCTGTCATCGCTACAGTATCAATCTGAGTGACGAGGATCAGGACCCCACGAGTGCGTTGGAACTTGCCGTAGACATGCATGCCACTCTCGTGATCGGTTCAGCTGGGTTCCAAAGATGCATCCGTTGGTTATGGCGTGGTTGGATCGTTCAAAGTGCAAAGAGACCCACCTGCTACGTCATGTACCGTGGAACTGCTAACACCAGTTTTGCAGCCCATTTCGATCCAGACAGAATCAAGACTCCCCTTTACCAGAACGCTATCGAAATCGCTTTATCGTTGGCGTATCTTGCCATCTATACAGTGCTAGTAAACCAGGATACCAGAGATGGGCTATCATTTTTGGAGACACTCTTTTATATCTGTACCTGTGGGTTTGTCCTTGACGAAATGACGAAATTCTACCATATCGGCTATGCGTATTTCCGCTTTTGGAGCGTTTTCAACGATTCCATGTATGGACTGGTTCTGGCCTCCATGGTGGTTCGTTTCATGTCTCTGGCTTACTCTCCAGACTCGTTGAAAAGAGACCACTACGATATAATCTCATACCGGATTCTCTCGTGCGCCGCTCCGCTGATGTGGACTCGTCTGCTACTGTTTCTGGACGTTGTAAAATTCGTAGGAACCATGATCGTCGTCGTCACCAAGATGATGAAGGAATCGGCCGTCTTCTTCTTTCTTCTTACCGTCATTTTCGTCGGGTTCGTCCAGGCCTTTCTCGGTCTGGACTCTGCTGATGGTAAAAGAGACGTCACAGAGCTCGTTCTGTCGGTACTGGTTAAGACGGTTATCTCTGGACCCGATTTTAAAAGCTTCGCAAGGTTTGCATTCCCCTACGCAACCATTCTGTACTACATCTTTACCTTCACCATCACGGTCATCCTGCTGAACATCCTGATTGCGTTGTATTCGAACGCTTATCAGAATATCGCAGACAACTCGACAGATGAATATTTGGCCGTTGTCGCTCAGAAGACTCTCAGATACATCCGTGCGCCCGACGAAGCCGTCTTTGTACCACCTTTCAACTTGGTCGAGGTCTTCTTCCTCACCATCCCATTCAGATGGTGGGTTTCCGAGTCCTCATACCACGCGCTCACCCGAGCGGTTATGACTACGATTTATTCGCCTGTACTTTGCGTTATTGCGTTTTACGAAACCAAGATCGCCCGTAGAGTGTCGTACAATCGATTCAACGGCAAAGCGGACGATGCCAACGAATTCGACACGGAATGGGACTTGACAGATGGATTCCAAGAGGCCGAATCCGGTGAAGAGGTCAATGAGTCCATGCGTAGAAGAATTCATGACGGATTACGTGAGCAAATGGCTGCCGAGGCCAGCGATCCAGAGTTTGCTTTAGAGATGGAGACCTGGAAAAAGAAAATCCCTGCGGTTGTCGATAATCAGTCGGAAATCGAGAGACTAGAAAAAAAAATCGACCAACTGAGCGAATTGGTCAAGAAGTTAGTTAAAGAGTAATTCATTTCCCACACGACACCTGTAACCACGACATCGATGATGTTGTTCCCTTGTTCTTCCATGGAGACCGTCCAAGTGGCTTTACTTCGTAAAGAGTTGGAAACAGCTCTAGTGGAAAATAAAAAGCTGGAAGAGATCATCGTTGTTCTAAAAGATCAAGTCGTCGAAGGCAAACAACGAGAATCGAAACTGTTACAGAAATTGGAGACGTTGCAAAAGTTTAAAACGTCTTTAACGGAAGATTTGAGAAGGGCCAAGAATGAGAAAACCAATAAGGAGACGGAGCTCGAAAAGGTCTCCTCCAAAAAGAGAATGTTGGAAGCCGACGTGCGAAATTTGAGAGAGGAATTGGCCACTTGGGGCAAATTGAGACGCAGATGTCGAAATTTGAAAGAGCGATTGGCGATGGTCAGGGCGCTGGCGGAATGCAACATCTACTGGATGAACGTTGCGAAACAGTACGAGGCAGACCTGATTAAATTGATCAAAGAGGTGAAACGGCTCAGGCAAAAATTCCCCAATATCCAAGGCGAACATGTGTCATTTGTGTAGTGCGCCGCACATACTGCATCGGGGAATTGGTAAACATTGGGGGTATCTGTTCCAAAGTTGACAACTTGCTCCATGTCTTTTTTCCAGAGCTTGTAAGTAGAGCATAAAGTGATCACTAACAGAGACAACACAACACGATCCGAAGCCGTGGGCTGCGTCCCACCCAGGGGGAGGATCATCGGGAGATTAGAGAGTACGCGGAATCGACGCTTGGATCCGATAACGCTTTAAATCAAGCGGTCAAATTACCCAAGGATGAGGATTTGAACGAGTGGTTGGCAGTCCACGTGGTTGATTTTTACAACCAGATCAACATGCTCTACGGAACGATTACGGAATTTTGTTCCCCCACGAGTTGTCCCAGGATGACCGCCACGGCACAGTACGAATACTTGTGGCAGGATATGCGTGGTGGCAAACAACCGATTAGTATGAGTGCCCCTGGCTACGTGGATGCGCTGATGGTCTGGATCCAAGGGTTTTTCGATGACGACATGATCTTCCCCAGCAAGATGGGGGTGCCGTTCCCACCGCAATTCCAAACGCTTGTCAAGACTATCATGAAACGATTATTTAGGGTTTACGCTCACGTTTACTGTCATCATTTCGATGAGATCTCGGAACTGGGACTGCAAACGCATCTGAATACCTCGTTGAAACATTTCGTGCTATTTTCTAAAGAATTTGGATTGGTCAATAAGGGAGATTATGGACCATTGGAAGAATTGGTTAATACAATGTTAAAATAATCAAGTTTGTGCCTGCCAAGAGATGACGTAAAATCGGCAAAAGTAGTTTTCGCTCTGCGGTCAAAAGCCCCGATGCCTCCCACCCTTACTGAAACGCCATGTCTAAAAACGGTACCATGACGTCCAACGTGACGAATCCAGCTCATTCGTTACTGTCCCAGCAGCAACTGCAGGCCAATCAGATGCAGCTCAAACAGTTATCGCAACAGCAACTCAAACAACAGACGAGAAGTTTCTCCTCCCAACGGTCCCAGGAGTTGCAAAACCTCAAGATTTCGTCCACGACGGAATCGAAAAAGGACCCGAAGGACCCCTTGAGCGTGTTAATCCCCGTTTCCGGTAACCCCACGGAGGTTTTGGCCAACCGTTTTGCCTCCTGGAGAGCCATCATCCGGTCGTTGCTAGTGTATTTTAGAGAGATTGTGGCGGTTCACGAGGAGATTGTGAGACAACAAATTCGTTTGCAACATGCCATCACGTTCCCATTTGCCACGAGGGACTTGGATGGCGAATTGTACCAGCCGTTGCCCGTTTCTGGCAACGCTGCCGGCAAGGCCAACGACGAATTTCAAGCTGCGCAAAAGTTTTTTTTGCCCCTGGGCAGCGGATCTGTCCAGGATCTGCCCACAGTGTTGCTACAATTCCATGGGAGTTCCGCTTTGAACGCTCAAACGACTTCCAAAGAGCTTTCCCAGGGCGTGATCCCCCGGTTGGAGGATCTACGCCGCGATTTGTTGGTCAAGATCAAGGAGATTCGCAGTTTGCAGAGCGATTTCAAGAACAACGTGTCCAAAGAGCAACAGCTGACCGCTCAGGAGTTGCAAACGTTCATTTCCTCCGTGAATTTGGCAAAGACAAACCCCACGGCCTTGGAGCCCAAGAACGATCCTTATCTGCTCAAGCTCCAATTGGACCGTCAGATCAAAAAACAGCTCACCGAGGAAAACTTCTTGCACGACGCATTCAACAACCTACAAGGATCCGGAAAGGAGCTGGACAAAGTTGTATTTATGGAGGTTCAAGCCGCCTTGACCGTCTATGCCCGTCTCCTGGGCCAGGAAGCGCAGGCTGTTTTCGAGAATTTGGTGTCCAAACTGGACTCGGGGATCCTCACCAAGGAGCCTCAGCTGGAATGGGAGTCGTTTGTCGCCAAGGACACCAATTTCGTGGACCCCAACCTGCCAATGCGCAAAAGCTCCGACATCGTTTACAAGAACCAGGCGGATTCGTTGACGTTGGAGGTTCGCAGCGGGTACCTGGAGAGAAAGTCCAAGTTTCTGAAATCGTATTCGAAGGGCTACTACGTTTTGACCCCGACTTTTCTACACGAGTTCAAAAGCCCCGACCTCAAACACGACCCGCTGCCGATCATGTCGCTGCCCCTGAGCGAATGCTCCATCGCGGAGCACTCCAGAAAGGACACTACGAACCCCAACACCTGGCACAAGTTTGTTTTGCAAACCCAGCAGAACGGACTGATGCACAGAGCCCACAACTGGGTGTTCCGGGCCGAGTCGTACGACCTGATGATGGCCTGGTACACGGACCTCAAGAAATTGACGTCGCTGCCTTCGCCCCAGGCACGTGCCGTGTTTGCCTCGGAACGTAGACGGCCAAAGGGCACGTTGTCGACCATAACGGGCGAGGACGTGACCAGTGGGGCCTCGCTGAGGTCGAAAAACTCGATGACCGCGGACACCCTGCTGTCGATTCCCCGCGACAACCCAGAGGTTCCGTATGTGCTGAATGGTCAATCTCCCGAGGGCATGGAGCTGGTAGAACGGGATCATTAGATGTAACAATATTTGATTTTAGCTCGTGCGGCGCACACCGTAGTTCATCTCGCGCACGCGTTGTCGTGTGGCGTTATGGTTTTCACCACCAATGTGCAGTTGCACTTGGCCTGGATGGTGGAGACGAGCGCAAACAGGCCTAAACAGAGTGATGTACAGCCAAGTTTGGACACGGTGATACCGACACCGACACCGCCACAGCGCGAGGTAGCACCGCCACACCGAACATCGGCTCATTCGCCACAGTCGGATCTCATTGATCTTACGCTCGAGCCTTCTCCGAAGCGGCAGCGGGTTGGTTCCGGTGAGGTTTCGCCCTGGGACCTGGTGAGGGCCTTGGAGCGGAAGATTGAGCTTTTGGGGGAGAACAAGTCGATTTTGGAAATTGACAGCGAAATTGCACGATTGAAAGCCAGATTGAGTGAAAGTGAGCCGGTTTCGCAGGAAAAACTCGATTTTACGTCAAAAAATATACTCGAACCAGAGTATCCACCGATTTTTGAGCCGGATTTTCCACCGGAAGAGCCAGAACCACCAATTTTGGAGCCAGTTGAAGACGTGGAGGCCGAACACGACTCGTTTCTGGACTCTCTGGACGACTTTGAGTTTGAAGAGCTCGGTTTCGACGACGTCGAGGTCATCTCGAAAAACGTGCCCGAAATCATCGATCTCGAAGAGTTTGACGATATGGATTTCACCTCCCAATTCAACACGGAGAGAGAAGTCCAACTGGAATCCGACGACGAGTTGGTCAACATGACCAGATCCGATAATCCGTGGGAGTCGCAGGTCAATTCGATCCTACGCACTGTTTTCAAGTTGAACTCGTTCAGATCGAACCAATTGGAGGCCATAAATGCCACGCTTGCCGGCCACGACGTCTTTGTGTTGATGCCCACTGGTGGGGGAAAGTCGCTGTGTTACCAATTGCCCGCTCTGGTGAGCGAGGGAACCACCGTAGTCATCTCTCCGCTGATTTCGCTGATGCAGGACCAGGTGGAGCATCTTTTGGCGAAAAATATCAACGCGGCGATGATCAACTCGAAGGGCTCAGCTGCGGAAAAGCGCGAAATGATGAGACGACTCTCCAATGGAGAGCTGGATCTGGTGTATCTTTCTCCCGAGATGATCAAGGCGAACTCTCAATTGAAAGATGCCATTGCATCGCTAAATAGCCAGGGCAAACTCGCCCGTGTAGTCGTAGACGAGGCCCATTGTGTGTCCAGTTGGGGTCACGATTTCAGACCTGACTATAAGAGCTTGAACTACTTCAAGATCCAATACCCCAGAGTGCCCGTGATGGCCCTGACCGCCACGGCAAACGAAAGGGTAAGAGCCGATATCATCCACAATCTTGGTCTACACAACCCTCAGATGTTTAAGCAAAGTTTCAATCGTACGAATCTGTTCTACCAGGTTTCCAAGACAAGCTCCAAATTGGACGAGATCATTTCGCTGGTCAGAACCAAATATTCGGGCCAAAGTGGCATTATCTACTGCTACTCTAAGAAATCTTGCGAACAAACCGCAGAGAAACTGACCCGTTCAGGACTGCGATGCGATTTTTACCATGCTGGTATGGACGCAGACGAAAGACTGCAGACCCAAAAGGCATGGCAGGATGGACACACAAAGATTATCTGTGCGACTGTAGCGTTTGGTATGGGTATCGACAAACCAGACGTGCGTTTTGTAATTCATTTCACCATTCCACGTACTTTGGAAGGCTATTACCAGGAAACAGGACGTGCTGGGAGAGACGGTTTACCCTCTGAGTGCATCATGTTTTACTCCTATGGAGACGTACGGACCATCCAGACAATGATCCAGAGAGACACAGAACTGGACTGGGACTCCAAGGAGAAACATCTCGAGAAATTGAGACAGGTAGTTCAGTATTGTGAGAACAATGCTGATTGTAGACGTCAACAGGTGTTGCAGTATTTCAATGAAGAGTTCGACAAGAATCTTTGTCGGAAACAGTGTGACAACTGTCGTAAGAAGATCACGCAAGAGATCCGGGACGTGACGACTCACGTTCAGAACGTGGTGAAGCTGATCAGAGCCATCCAGAGCAATAGAGTCACTTTATTGTATAGTCAAGACGTTTTCCGTGGCTCTAAAACCTCGAAAATCACGTCTGCAGGACACGACGGCGTGCCTGGAGCTGGAATGGGCAAAGATCTGGATCGCACCGTCATCGAGCGTATTTTCTTCAAATTATTGACGGATCGAGTGTTGGAAGAGTACCATGTGATGAATGGGGCCGGTTTCAACTCTGCGTACGTTAGACTAGGGCCCCGAGCAGTGGATGTAGAGCGAGGCATGACCGTAAAAATGACGTTCGACAGCGTGGAGTCTCCGCCAACGCGACTGGCACCGGTGCAAACGACCACAAACAGATACGCAGCTTTGGCCTTTTCGGAGCTTTCCATCCTGAGAGCACGTAAATTACACGAGTTGGGACTGACTGTAACGACCTCAATCGCCTCGGACGTCACGTTGAGAGACATGGCTACGAAATTGCCCACCACCCAGCGAGAATACGATACGTTGGCCGGGTTGGGGCCTGGTCAGGACCAATATTTCAAGGTATTTCGACCACTACTGAAAAAATTAAAGGCTGGCAGGGATTCCAACGCGGACGGGCCCGTGGCCAGTCAAAGCCAGCCCAAACCAAGGTACCCCAGAGGTCGCGGTCGTGGTCGGGGCCGTGGTTTTGCCAGGGCAAGACAGTTTGCGAGCCGTTCTATGAATAAGTAGTGTGGGGGATTAGCGTTTGGACACGACCCTGTTTTAAATGGGCATCGCCATAGATCAGTGCCATGGATTTCTCCATACCGCAGCATGTCAGTGGGTTTGCCGAGGAGCAACTGAATCAGCTGATCAAGGATTTCGAGGAGGGGTACCTGACGGAGAAGGGTTACATCAAAAAAAGAACCCAGATCCTGGCCTCTCAGGACACGGTCAGTTCCGTGTCGTCACAACGGGCCGCACACTACCTGACAGAATACAGTGGGAGTGCTCTTTCAGTGACGACTCCCGAGGGCGATGTGCAGCCGCCGTTGGAGCCTCGGTTTATAGATGAAACGACGAGTAGCTTCGATAACTTGGCGGCCATTTTGAGGCGACGGGGCGCAACTTACGGCAAGGAATCGGCCATCGTGGTTGTCGATTCCAAGGGCAAAGAAGCCCAGGCGATCACGTGGGAGAAATTGTATCTTCGTAGCGAGAAAGTGGCCCAGCAGATCAGAGACAGGTCTGGTCTGTACAGAGGAGACCGCGTGTGTCTGGTGTACCAGATCGGAGAGTTGCACGAGTTTGTCATTGCACTCCTGGGGTGTTTTCTCGCTGGGGTGGTGGCCGTTCCGATGTCTTCTGGCTGGCCGGTGAGGGAACTGATCAAGGTCATGACCGACACGCAGGCACATCTGTGCCTGATGAGTGAGTCTGTGCAAAAACACTTTGAAAAGCATGCGGCTCACTGGCCCAAGGGCGTGGAGATGTGGAAAACGTCCGATATGGGTGTCTACCAGCCTCCACATCGCAAAGCAGACCCACCAGCACTGCAAGTGCCCGATCTGGCGTACATAGAGTATTCCAAATCGCCCACGGGCGAGATGAGAGGAGTGGTTTTATCGCACAAGACCGTGATGGCCCAGATGGAGATGCTCACAATGCTGTTTGGATCGATGCCCGGCTACACAAAGTCGGTGAGACGGTCGGATGTGTCGTACACGAGAGCCAAGAACATTCTATTCTCGACTTTGGACCCAAGACACAGCATTGGGCTCGTCTTTGGCGTTCTATTCACGGTTTATTCGGGCAACACGCTGCTGTGGACCCATCCGTCAGCAATGGAGGTGCCTGGGTTGTACCCACACATCGTCTCCAAGTTCAAAGTGTCGATTTTGTTGTCGGATTATCTGGGACTCAAGCAGGTGGTGTACAATTACCAATCGTTTCCGCAGGCCACGCGGACGTTTTCAAAGAAAATCAAGGTGGATCTGTCGTGTGTTCGGTGGTGTTTGATTTCTGCCCTCACTGTCGATTGTGCCTTCCAGGAGATGCTGGAGGAACGGTGGTTGAGGCCCCTTGGATGCGTAAACTCGAAATCTGTAGTTTGTCCGATGCTGACTCTGGGAGAGTTTGGTGGGATGGTGGTTTCCATGCGTGATTGGCTCGGGAACGAGGACAAAATGGGGTGCACGTTCACCAAAGTGGACGAGGACGATCAGACCACTGGAATCAGCCAGGTGCTCATCGATAGGGCTTCTCTGACCACAAACACGGTGAAGGTTGTCTCCGATAAGCCTCCCCCCGCCTCGAATGAGGGGGAATCCAAGTACGTGAGAGTAGGGGCCTTCGGATATCCGTTGCCGGATGCCACTTTGGCCATTGTGGACCCAGATACGGACGCTTTGAGTGCTCCGATGACCGTGGGCGAGATCTGGATCGATTCACCCTGTGTCAGCGGTGGCTTCTGGGGCCTCAAGAAGGAGACAGAGCTTGTTTTCCACGCCAGATGCGACGAACGCGAATTTGTAAGAACGGGATTGCTAGGGTTTGTATATAACGGTAAAGTCTACGTGCTGGGACCTTACGAGGACCGGTTGAGACAGAGACAGGAGGACGATTACCATTACCATTACGCGTCGCATCTCATGAAGACGTTGGCCAGAAACATCCCGGACGTGACGGAATGTGGGCTTTTCGACGTCTCCATCAACCATTTGCACGTGCCTGTTGCCGTGATCGAGTACTCTGGAGCCTCCAAGTCTCCGGAGACGCTGGACGGCATCGCGTCCAAGGCGTTGGAGGTGATCTCCAAGGTCCACGACGTCCATTTGTACTGCGTAGTGATCACCAGACCCGACGTGCTCCCCCGAACGATGAGATCGGGCCGGATGGAGGTGGCCAACACTCTCTGCAAGAAGAAATTCAGCGAGGGATCGTTGGCCTCGCAGCACGTCAAGTTCAACGTGCTCACTGCTCTGAGCCACATCCCTCATGGGGAGGACGTGAAAGGCGGAATTTGGTCGCCTTTTGCGTCCCGGACCCGTGGAGATGTGCTGAGTTACGCTGAGAGACAATACAGCGGACTCGATCACCGAGACACGAGTGTGGATCCGCGCACGGCGGCACCGTTGACCGATTTCGGGTCGCTGGTGGAGCTGCTCAAGTGGAGAGCCGCAAAGCAACCGGAGGAGCTGGCCTTTGCCAGGCTGGAGAGGGTGAGTTCCAAAGAGGTCAAGAGCGTCAGCTGGCGGAAACTCGAGCAGAAAGTGTTTGGGTTGGTCCATTACCTCATGGAGAAGGGACTCACCAGGACGGGAGACCGTGTGATTCTCATGTATTCGCTCAGCGAGGAGTACGTGGTGGCCGTCTACGCGTGTATGTATCTGGGACTGGTGGCTATCCCCTTTGGAGTTGTAGATTACACCAGAGTCTCGGAGGACTGTCTGGCCCTGGTGAGTGTCATCAAGGACTACGACGTCAAGATGATTCTGTGCAACGAGGACGCCGAAACGGCCCTAAAGGCCAAGACTGTAGCCCAGGAGATCAAGAGGAGAACCGTACAATTGCGCAAGGTGGTGCCAAAGACGAAAAACACAGCGAAATTGAAGAAGAACGTCTACACCCCACGCACGGTGTACTCTCAGATCGAAAAGTTTCGTAAAAATCCAAGATCACAAACGGAAACGGCCATGGTCTGGATCCAATGGACTCCAGATCATTATCGTACCGGAGTGGAATTGACCCACGCCAATTTGATGGGGATGTGCAAAGTGCTCAAGGAGACGTGCCAATTGTCATCGACAACCCCATTGATTGGATGTGTGCGTCATACAAACGGGTTGGGCATGCTACAAAGTTGTCTCTTGGGTATCTACGTTGGCTGTTCCACTCTGCTGGTGACCCCCATGGAGTACTCCGCCTCTCCTCGGTCCTTCTTCCTCGCTCTCTCCAGATACAAAGTGAAGGACGTCTACGTCACGGCCAAGATGCTACAGCATGCCATCTCAGTGTCTGCTCCCAATTTCGATCTTTCGTGCGTGAAGAACCTGATGGTTGGCTCGAGTGGGAGACCGAAAACGGAGGTTGTAGAAAAATTCGTGCCTCATTTTGCTCGCACAGAACTCGGGTCGTTTGCGTTGTCGAACGTTTATCAACACGATTACAACCCCATGGTGACCACACGGTCGTACCTGGCTTTTGATCCAATCGATCTGTGGCTCGATCCTCACTCGCTCGCCCAGGGCTACGTTTCTCCAGTGAATCCTCGTGATAACCCGTCTGCGGTGCACGTTCAGGACTCTGGAATGGTACCTGTTTGCACCCAGATCGCCATCGTCAACCCTCACACTTTGGAATTTTGCAAAATGGGCGAGTATGGAGAGATCTGGGTGTGTTCTGAGGCCACCGCCAAATCCAAGGGCACCAAAATCAAGAACGGAAACCCAGAATTGAGCTATCTGCGCACTGGAGATGTAGGATTTTTGCACAATGTCTCGTCGAGCACCTCGGTTGAATTACAACCGTTGTTTGTTCTCGGGAAATTGGCAGAAACAATCGACGTCTTGGGCCAGCTGTTCTTTGTCGTTGACATTGAGAACACTGTAGAGAAACTTGTGGCCGAGATCCATCGTGAAAAATGCTGTTTATTCAAATCTGGAGAGTACGTTGTTCTCGTTGCAGAACCACGGAAAAGATCTGTGACTGCACTGGTGCCACTAATAGTGAATAGCGTCCTGAACAAATACGGACTTATTATCGATATCGTGAGTTTTGTCAACGATTTCCCCATGTCGAGATTGGGTGAAAAGCAAAGAGCTAAAACCATTCAAAAATGGATTAATGGAGCGTTTTCGACGATTGCCGAGTACGGTGTTAATTACGGTGAGGAACGTACTCTGATGAAAATTACAAAGACTAAGTAATGCGTCTAATCTATTATCTTCTTCTTCTCAAAGTAGCTATCTTTCTACCTCTAACAGCTGGTTGTTCTGGTGGTGGAGCATTGAAAACGGCACTTGGATCAACGTTCCCACCAGCAAAGTTGAAATTAGGAGTTGTGGATCTCGACATTGGTGGTTGGAAGTTGTTCATCGTCACGTTGCCGAATACGGACGGAGAAGGTTCCTTTGAAGGAGGTTGTGAAAAGTTGAAGCTTGGTTTCTGTTCGAAATTGAACGTGTTTGACGAAGCTGTTCTCTTCAGCGACATCGAGTTCTCTTTGGATTCCCCGAATGTAAATCCTGTTTGAGGTGCCTCTGGTTTCGCACCGAACGAGAAGCCTGGCGTGCTGGATCCACCTTCTGGTTTGCCAAACGAGAAAGCGGAGTTCGCTGGAGTCTCAGCATTTCCAGCATTACCAAAGGAGAATGGAGCGGGGGTTTCAGCAGGTTTGCCGAAACTGAAAGGTTTTTCACTTGATTCCTTGGGTTGTGTGTTTCCAAAGGAAAATGCAGGCTTTTCGGTAGGTTTTTCTTCGGTGGATCCAAAGGAAAACGTTGGCTTCTCCGTTGGTTTTGCCTCGGTGGATCCAAAGGTGAATGCTGGTTTTTCAGCTGGGTTTGCCTCGGTGGATCCAAAGGTGAATGCTGGCTTTTCAGCTGGCTTTTCAGCTGGTTTCTCTTCGGTAGCTCCAAATGCAAATTTAGCTGGCTCTTTGGGTTCCGTTGAGTTTCCGAAAGAAAATGATGGTTTCTCGGCTGGTTTTGCCTCTGATGAACCGAAGGTGAATGGTTTTGGTTTGGTTTCCGTTGGGGTTTCGAGTGAAGCTGGTTTTGCCTCGGCAGGAGTTCCGAATGAGAATGGTTTTGGTTCCTTGACCTCGGAATTGCCGAAGGAAAATGGCTTTTCAGGTGCCTCAGGTTTGGAATTTCCAAAGGAAAATGGCTTTTCCGGGTTGGCTTCAGCTGGTTTAGGCTGTCCAAATACGGATGTCTCAGCTGGTTTGGCCAAACCTCCAAACAGAGGTTTTTCTGCTGGTTTAGGCTCTCCAAATAATGGTTTCTCGACTGGTTTTGGTTCTCCAAACAGAGGTTTATCAGTCTTGGATGCTCCAATAAGAGGTGGTTCAGCTGGTTTAGGTGCTCCAAACAGAGGTTTATCAGCTTTAGGTGCTTCAAATACAGGTTTATCTGGTTTTGGCTCTCCCAAAACAGGTGTCTCGGCCTTTGGCTCTGCCTTCTCAAAGCCAAACGTCCCAACAGGTTTCGACTCTGAGCTCTGTTGTGTCGTTGTCCCCGAATTCGTTGTCTCTGGGAGTGTCTTTTTCACGAAATCAAAACCCACACTTGGCACCGCCACCTCTGGTTTCGACCGGGGCAACTTTGGATCGAGAAAGTCCAATCTTTTATCGATTTCCCCATCGAATTTCACCTTGGACGAAACAGGCTTGTAGTTTTCCACTGGTTTTGGATCCGTCGGTATTTCGTCGTCACTGTAAACGAAATCTCCTGAGAAAAACCCAGATTGCTTCTTTCTGTCCTCGTGAATCTTTCTTTTCTTGGCAGCTCTCAATCTGGAGATGGGAGTGGCCACTATGTTGGTACTTTGCAAAGCACGCAATCTTTCCCGTTTGCGCAGATATTCCTCCATCTTCTTCTGCTCCTTCAACCGGATCAGAACAGCTCTGCCCATCACGTCAAATTTCAGCAAATTACGCTGATATTCGGGTTCTTTCTTGGGTTTTTTGGTCGGGGGTTGCGGCGCCTGTGGCTCGTCGAATTTCACCTCTCTGACCACTTGATGTTTCCTGTCCTGAATGGCCTTCTCCATCTCACCATTCTCGCGCTCTAGAGCCTGAGCATACTGGTACAGAACGTCTGGTTTGGGCATGACAAACGGTAACGGCGTGTGTAAACACTCTTGGGGTCGGTGCACGACGCAGTTTATGGGCCGCATTTTTCACTGTAGTGCATGTCTCTAGATGAACTCTTGGAGCAGTTGAGGGTCCCCACGGTGGACTGGGACTGGTCTGGACGAGCACAGGGTGACTGTCGAGAGCTTATAGATCAACTCAAGGAATTTGAGCTGGATCGCAGCGACAAAGTTGCCGTTGGTTCGGTGCTGGCACCGTTAACTATGGGGCCCTGGGCCTCCAATGCGGATGTCGTTGCTGATTTTTTATCGCAAATTTCAGATCAGGAGACGCTCGAGGGGATCATCTTGGAGATCAGACCCAAAGTGCAGAAATTGTCGCAATTGTCGGAATCCAAAATCAGCAATGCCGGTTACCGCAGATTGGCTCTGGGAATCAAACCGATTTTGCAAAATCAAAACTCCGTCCAACTAAGCGAGCTGGATCAATGGAGATTGCAAAACATCTCGCTGATATCCACTTTGAGTTTCATCGTAAAAGAGGCACAGCCAGAGTTGATTCTGAAATATTGGGGATTAATCATATCTCTTCTACTAAATCTGTTTGACGAGACTGAACCGATGGTCAAGGCTCACTGTTGTGACATAACCACGGTTCTGGTTCCCAAAATGCACGATCAATTTGTAAAAAGTGGGATTTCCGGGGTTTTCGAGGACTCAATAAGGCCGTGTCTGCTACAATTGCCCAAACTGACACCACCTGAAAAATCGCTAAAGATCCTTGAATCCGCATATCCAGCCATCCGTGCTGTAATCAAAACGCAAAACGATCCCCTCAAGACCGTCGAGTTAATCAACAGCTACATTTTGGTGTCCTTTGCGTCCGTCAGAGACCACCACGAGCTTTTGAAATTCTTGATTCTCACTCTCAAGGACATAGTTCCAGAGCTGGGACCGTACACCCTGGTGAGTCTGGGTAAAATCATCCGCACGCTACTGGACGTGCTCGTAGACCCATTTGTGGCCCAATTGGACGATCTCGTCGCGGACACTTTGGACACTTTGGAGACTGTGCTCAGCACCTGTCCCAATCGGGTAAATTTCTACAGGTACGACTTGATGGGGGCGTTGACGAAGTTATGGAAATGGATCGACGATCCGATGAAGATCAAGACCCGCAAATTAATAAAACGTATAGAGACGTGGTGTGAATCTGAGGAATTCAGCAAACAGATTCAACGGTTAAATGTGGAGTTCTAAAGCTTGTAGTCACACGACAGATCGGATGGCGCACTCCACGCAAACCGGCGGTATGTCGATTGTTCTTGAGGAAAAGTACCAAAGGATCCTCCGAGAGGAGCGTCAACGGCTCAGGGAGGCCTCGACGGATCCGGGATCGCCGTTTTCGAGGTTGGTGGGCGTTTCTAACGCCACAGCAAACAGATACAGCGTAAGTTGCCACCAAAACCACACTAACCAAGGACGTTTTGCCCTTCGATCGCAACCGCGTGCGATTGAGCGTGACGAGCGGATCCGATTACATCAACGCTAGCCATATCGAGCTGAGTGTGGACCCACAAAGTGTGAAACGGTACATCTCGTGCCAAGGACCCTTGCAATCGACGACAGAAGACTTCTGGCAGATGTGCTACCAACAAGACGTGAGCGTCATTGTGATGGTGACACCTCTGGTGGAAAACGGGAGAGAAAGATGCTTCAAATACTGGCCCGAGGGCTCGGTGCGGTTCAAATCACCAAAGTTCGAATCTGAGCTGTCTTTGAGCTTTGTGAGGCGAGAAAACCGGGGCCAAATCGTCATCTCTGAGTTTGAGCTACAATCCAAGAAGATTTATCATCTGCATCTCCCCGATTGGGCAGATTTCACAGCCCCAACGTCGCTGGAACCACTGCTACAGCTATCTTCTCTGGCATCCAGCTTCAAGGGGCCCATGGTGGTCCACTGTTCAGCAGGAGTTGGGCGATCGGGAACGTTCATCACGCTGGACTATCTGGTTTCGTCAAATTTATTATTTCCACAGCAAAAAGAGCGTCTGGCGACGCCCAACCAGGAGTTTGACCCCGTGTACGAGGTGGTGAGGTCGCTAAGACAACAACGGGTGATGATGGTGCAACGATTCGAACAATTTACGTTTCTCTACGAGTCAATCAGGAAGATATGTGTGGAGAGAGCAAAGAATTTGAGTAATTGATATGTGTCGTCGTGTTCTTCCCAAAAGTCATCCCGTGCGTAATTGTCAGACCGCACGAACTCATCGATTTGAAAAGTTTTCAATTTTCATTTCTCTTCCTTAATCATGGCTGACGGAATTTTCCCAGGTGCTATTGGTATCGATCTTGGTACCACCTATTCGTGTGTGGCCACTTACGACAGTGCCGTCGAAATCATTGCCAACGAGCAAGGTAACCGTGTTACTCCCTCTTTTGTCGCTTTCACTCCAGAGGAGAGACTCATCGGTGACGCTGCTAAGAACCAAGCTGCTCTCAACCCAAAGAACACTGTGTTCGACGCCAAGCGTTTGATCGGACGTGCCTTTGACGACGAGTCCGTTCAAAAGGACATCAAGACCTGGCCATTCAAGGTTGTCAACTCCAACGGCAACCCACTCATCGAGGTTGAGTACCTCGAGGAGACCAAGACTTTCTCCCCACAGGAGATCTCCTCGATGGTCTTGACCAAGATGAAGGAGATTGCCGAGGCCAAGATCGGCCAAAAGGTTGAGAAGGCTGTCATCACCGTTCCAGCCTACTTCAACGATGCTCAACGTCAAGCCACCAAGGACGCCGGTGCCATTGCTGGATTGAACGTTTTGCGTATCATCAACGAGCCCACCGCTGCCGCCATTGCCTACGGTCTCGGTGCCGGTAAGTCCGAGAAGGAGAGACACATCCTCATCTTTGACTTGGGTGGAGGAACTTTTGATGTTTCCCTCTTGCACCTCGCTGGAGGTGTCTTCACCGTGAAGGCCACCGCCGGTGACACCCACTTGGGAGGTCAGGATTTCGACACCAACCTCTTGGAGCATTTCAAGGCCGAGTTCAAGAAGAAGACCGGTCTCGACATCTCGAACGACGCCCGTGCCTTGAGAAGATTGAGAACTGCTTGTGAGCGTGCTAAGAGAACTTTGTCATCTGTCACCCAGACCACCGTCGAGGTCGACTCCTTGTTCGAGGGAGAGGACTTCAACGCCAACATCACCAGAGCCAGATTCGAGGACATCAACGCTGCCCTTTTCAAGTCCACTTTGGACCCAGTCGAGCAAGTGTTGAAGGACTCCAAGATCGGAAAGACCCAAATCGACGAGGTTGTCTTGGTCGGAGGATCCACCAGAATCCCAAGAGTGCAAAAATTGTTGTCTGACTTTTTCGACGGCAAGCAACTCGAAAAGTCCATCAACCCAGATGAGGCCGTTGCCTACGGTGCTGCCGTCCAAGGTGCCATCTTGACCGGTCAATCCACCTCTGACGACACCAAGGACTTGTTGTTGTTGGATGTCATCCCATTGTCTTTGGGTGTTGCCATGCAAGGTAACGTCTTTGCCCCAGTGGTTCCAAGAAACTCGACCGTTCCAACCATCAAGAGAAGAACCTTCACCACCGTGGCCGACTCCCAAACCACCGTGCAATTCCCAGTGTACCAAGGTGAGCGTGTCAACTGTTCCGAGAACACTTTGCTCGGAGAGTTTGACCTCAAGGGAATCCCACCAATGCCAGCTGGTGAGCCAGTCTTGGAGGCCATCTTCGAGGTTGACGCCAACGGTATCTTGAAGGTGACTGCCTTGGAGAAGTCCACCGGCCGTTCCGCTAACATCACCATCTCCAACTCCATCGGACGTTTATCCACCGAGGAGATCGAGAAGATGATCAACGACGCCGACAAGTTCAAGAAGTCCGACGAGGAGTTCTCCAAGAGACACGAGGCCAAGCAAAGACTTGAGTCCTACGTCTCCTCCGTCGAGTCTTCCGTCACCGACCCTGTGTTATCTGCCAAGATCAAGAGAGGTGCTAAGGACAGAATCGAAGCTGCTTTGTCGGAGGCCATGGCTGCTTTGGAAATCGAGGACAGCTCTGCCGATGACTACAGAAAGGCCGAGCTTGCCCTCAAGCGTGTTGTCAACAAGGCCACTGCTACTCGTTAATACATTTAGTAGTTCTATGAAAGAATGTAGTTACCCAATGCGTCCATCTTTAGTTCCTTGACCAAGCGTTGTCAACAAGGCTGCTACTCGTTAATACATTTAGTAGTTCTATGAAAGAATGTAGTTACCCAATGCGTCCATCTTTAGTTCCTTGACCAAGCGTTGTCAACAAGGCTGCTACTCGTTAATACATTTAGTAGTTCTATGAAAGAATGTAGTTACCCAATGCGTCCATCTTTAGTTCCTTGACCAAGCGTTGTCAACAAGGCTGCTACTCGTTGATACATTTAGTAGTTCTATGAAAGAATGTAGTTACCCAAAGCGTCCATCTTTAGTTCCTTTCCCTCGCTCAGGGCACTTATGATCTGCTCGTTTTCGCTGTCGCTGTCCAGGCCGAGGTCGGATTCGGAGTCGGAGTCATCATCGTAATCATCGTCATCTTCCTCGTCCTCATCTCCGTCTTCATCTTCATCTTCCTCATCCTCATCCTCATCAGCCCCACCTTTATATCTCATCTCCTCCAGCTCGTCGTGCTCCACTTTTCCCTTGTATCCCGACGCCTGGACCTCCGTATCCAGCTCAGCAACGCGCTTCACGTCCCGATCAAAGTCTGGATACGCATAGCGATACCCATCGCCAAACCCATCGGTGTCCAACATCGATTTGTCCGACTCGGGGTAATAGTCCAATTTACGGAAGAATTTCCGGATACACTCCACGTCTCTGTCGAAATACCACTTTGCATCGACGTGGTTGGTCGATATACACTGCGGGAAATCGATCACGACAAAGCCGTCCTGCGTAATCATGATGTTAAACTCGTTAAAGTCACAGTGGATGAGCCCGTGGTTGGCCAACTTCACTATGAATTTCATCAAATCCGAGTATAATTTCTTATGTTGACGATGCTCCTTCAACTGTCTCATCGGGAAGCCATCAATCCTGTTCATCAGAATACAATGGCGCGAGTAATCCAACGGACTGGGCACGGTGAAGCCGTTCCGATGCAAAACCTCCATGAATTGGTACTCCTTCTCCGCCGCGAGCCGACTCATGTACATCCAGCTGCTCGTGTTTCTGTGTCTCAGGTAGTCTCTGTTATTTTTCACAGTTCTGAACGAGGTTCTGCCCAGTCTGTGGATCTTGAGCACTCTGTCCCCATCCACGGCATAGATATCGGACTCCTTTCCGACCCCAATCTGCGTTTGCAGCTCCAAAAGCCCACGACTCGCCAGGGTGTGCAACGCCAAGTAGTCGTACCCCAAATACGTCAGTCTGTAGCCGTCGTACTTGGCGTTTCTCAACTTGGAGATCAGACTCAGCTTGGCCAGGTCGCTGATGCACCTGTTTGCGGAGCGCACGCCGCTGATCTGGCCTATCATCTTCGTGGGCACCACCTCGTGGTTCCGGGACCCCAACTCAACAGCGGTCAAAACCCGGAAGTCGTCAGAGGTCATGTACCTCATGTGGGAAGTGTCCAACTTCATGGTTGAGGGCGCGAGTGCGGCTGAAAATTTTAACTACTGGGGGTCGTGCAATGTGGCTAATGTTTATTGTCTCTTCTTATCATAAACCCTAAAATCGTCAGAACCCTCGACTTCGGTACGAATTTGATCCATTTGCTTGGTCTGCTTCTCCCAGGTCTTGCGGTCCTTCTTTGCGTTCTTGTCGAACAGCTCTCTGTCGGGCTCTCTGTAGGAGCCACCGAGACGGTCCCACAGCGTCGTGAACTGGCCGTAGTTGTAGTTGAAATACAGGTGGTGGATCGTGTGGCACGCGGCCCCGTTGACCACCGGGTCGTTCGACATGTACTCGCCGTCGTGGATCATCACGGTCCAGAAGTTGACGAACGTGAACAGCACCAGGTACGACACCTTGTGCAAGGGGAACAGGAACGGGTACCAGTGGTAGGGCAAGCTCTGGGCGTAGCCGTCGACCGGGTGGAACGCGTGCGAGGCAAAGGGCGTGCACACGATCCACTTGTGGTGTGGCTTGTGCAGCCTCTTGTAGACGCTGGGCCAGTGCAACCAACGGTGAATAAAGTAGATACCGCAATCGGTGAACATGATGAAACAAGGAATCTGATAAACTAGGGCCCACCAGTCTCCGTCAACGTCGTAGTACAGCTTAGAGTAGCCACGCAACTCCATCAAAAACCACGGGATCGTCAGCAAAACCATCACGGGGATCGACGTCATGGCCTGGTTGATCTCGAGACTCATCTGGTTCTTCAAATAACGCGGATGGTTGAAGTTTGTCTTGTCGTACACAAAGTGGTACGACAGCGACGCCACCGTGAAGTACAGGAGCCAGCCGAAAACGGTCATGATGACAAACAACGACAACGACTGTCTCAAGATGTTGGCTCTGCCGAGCACAGACTCGTGGGTCCACGCGGTTTCCTCGAAAAAATGGAGCGGGGCGTCGACTCCGTAGATCTGTTTGCCCGATCCGAGACTCAACGTGGTGTTGAACTGGAAATATTTGTCGAGACTCGCGGGGGCCAGGGTGGCATAGAACCGATCAAACACCAAAGTGTCTGCAATCTCTAAAGCAATGTCCATGGGGAAGACTGGGGTGTTACGTTATTTATCGTGTTTAGTCCAATTCGTTTCGCTCGTTCCGAAGTAGTGCGCCGATGGATGGTCGAAATAGTGTGATTTGCTCAGATCGTCCCATTTTGGCCTCGTCAAATCATCCGTTCGTTCTCCTCGTTCCTCCAAATCCTGTTTGAGCCATTGCAACGCTAGCGGGTGGTAACTCTTTGACATCTCGATCCGCACCCGCTCCCCGGCAGCCACGCCCTCGCCGCCCCACTCGATGCTCTGCGAAGTGTACCCACCGCGCTGGACGCCGCCACTCAAGTGCTCCACCCGCGTGGGCCAGTCCTTGAGCCCGTCGAAGATGTGCGTCGCGTACACCACCGTGGCGTGGCGCTCCTCGCACTCGCGCTTCAGAAACTCCATCAGCCGGCTCCGCACGAGCACGTCCAGGTCGACCGTCACCTCGTCCAGTAGAAGTAGATCCCACGGCTTCAGAAGCCCCATCAGTAGCTGAACTCGACGTCTCTCGCCGTCGCTGGCCTGGTTCATCCGCCACTGGATGTCGATATCGAGCAAATTCACCAGCATGTCCCGTCTCTCGCGGTAGATTTCACCGCCCACAGAGTTGACCAACGTCACCACGGGGATGTCCCTTTGGGTGATCCCGTTGTTGGCCCACTCGGTGCCCAGATGGGTCACGACGAAATCGTCCCGGGCAGCTCTCAGCTCGAACGGGTCCCGTCCGTTGAGCAAGATGCGGCCCATCTTGACCATCTTCTGCCCAGCAAGCACCTTGAGCAAAGTCGATTTACCGGCCCCGTTCGGACCCACCAGCAGCAATCTGGCCCCTTTCTCTATCTTGAGGTTGATATCGTACAACCCCATGTGGTTGCCGGGGAATTTATACGATAGGTGTTCAGTGACGATGGCATACATTATAACTTTCTATAGAAGAGTCCGGTGACCCCATCGCCGGCGAAAATTACCTGTTCCCAATTTTTCGTTTTTTTCAAAATGAGTGGGAAATCGAGAGAATCCTCGCCGGGCTCCACCAACTTGGGCAATGGTGCTGGTTTGCCCATTTTGATCCGTTTACCGTTACACAATTGTCCGAATTCGTTATCGCCCCAGCCGTAGACATCGCCCGTTTCCAGGGTTATCAGCACGTGGTTCGACCCAATCGACCAGCTTTTGATGCCGATGGGTTCCAATTTGCCCTGCGATTCGTTGAATTGCTCGAAATTTTTCAATTTCACCTTGGAAGGGTCCGCCTGGGCGTGGGTGAAATGGCCGTTGCCCAGTTCGCCCTTCAGGCCCTTCCCCCAGCTATAATGGGTGGCCTGGCCCCATCTCGGGGCCGTTCTGTTCTTGGAGTCCTCGTAGAGTTGATAAATATTGGAAGAAACAAACGTAGCGAACGACGAGTAGCCCCCAGCGGCGATCCCAGTGCATTTGCTCAGCTCATTGCGACCACGATGGATCTGAACCTCCGACGGATACGCCAAAATTTCCGTGGAATAACTCACGGGACGGGCCAGACTGCCGAAGACGTTGTTGCCGAACCCCCACACGTGTCCAGATTGGTCCAGAGCCAGAGTGTGGAACCTCCCACTGGCGATTTGCGCGATGGGTCTGTCTTTGAAACTTTCCCCATCCCGGTACCGGTTGAGTAATTTGACCTCGATCGGCGTGTTTGGCGCTGGAGGAGCGTCGAACTGACTCAATTTACTCGACCCGAACTGGCCGTTCGATTTGGCAATCGGCTCCAACCCAGTGGCCATCGTAAACACTTTTCCTTTGGTGGTGAGCATCACCAAATGCTCGTCACCGCCGCTAATGTCCTTGATTTTCGGGGTTTCCAGTTTACGATAATTTACCGTGCCCCAGAACGTCTTCTTCTCAAACTTTCCGTCCTCTGGAGTGTAATAAACGGACCCATCACGGCTCAGAGCGTAGACAACGCCGTTGGAGATTTGGCACTTGACCAGATTCAATCCCTTCAAAGTGAGTCTGGGAGTGTCCTTCCACTGGTAAAGGTTGCCCTTGTCGTCAATGGCGGCTCCAGATTGTCTGATCTGGACATCTCTCAAGAATTTGCCGTCGAAAAATGCAAATCTCTTGAGAAAAGGCTGGAATTTGCCCTTTTCAGCAATCAGCTTGGTGGAGTTGTCCCCAGCCAAATAGAGCCCCGGAACGTCCGAGCCATTTGGGTTGGTCACATTAGGTTTCCACTCCTTCTTCACGCGAACCTCGTCGATTTCCGGCTCCTCCCCATAAATAAAAGCGTTGATTCTGGCCTTGTTGAACTGCCCAAGACCAATCACTCCGGCCAAAACAAGCCCTCCAATCAACACAGCCTGGATTCTCTGCTGTCTCTGCAGCCTCAGCTCGACGTTATCCGGAACAGTGCTCTTCTGGAAGTGTTTCGTGCTTTGAAATCTGACAAATTTGCGGAACATGAACAACGTGCGGCGCGGGCGGTGTTGGCTTTGGCACTCGCACTTCTCACCACCATGCTCCGTTTAGCCCCGTTCACGAGACCCTTTTCGACCACGTTCATCAGACTCGAGAGTCCCAAGTTCGACTCCCGCAAGTTTGTGCAACTTCTCGAAAAAAATGGGTTCAGCCAGCAGCAAAGCGAGACCGCAGTGGGCATCTTCAGTGGCGCCATCAACGACGCCATTTCCCAATACGGCTCGAATTTAATCACTAAGGAAACGCTCTCCAAGATGGCGTACCAGCAGAAGGTGGACTTTGCCAAACTCAAGGGAGAACTACAGATGATCGACAAGAGCGATTTCAACAACTTGGTCTCTGAGCATGAACGCTTACGTAACGAGCTGGAAAAGGTACGTCAGAAACTGAGAGAGGAGATCAACAAGAGTCTCAGTTCTG
Source organism: Kuraishia borneana (assembly GCA_030569035.1). Lineage (NCBI taxonomy): Eukaryota > Fungi > Ascomycota > Pichiomycetes > Pichiales > Pichiaceae > Kuraishia > Kuraishia borneana. The sequence continues at coordinate 271,329 of JAJMJT010000007.1, forward strand.
TTCGGTTGGATCTGAGTTTGGAAAAGGGAAGAATCAGGGAGGAGTCTTCCATCTACGATTTGAAAATTAAGGAAACAGACACGAGAATCGACGAGGAGATAAGCAACATTAAGGTACAGATTGAGAGTGTGAAAACGCAGGTGATTCAATGGCTCATCGGGGTGTGCACCGGTACGTTTGCCCTGGTGCTTGCCTACGTGAGATTAATGACATAGTCTATAAGTTGAAAAGTTGCTTCAGGATGGCAGCAGTGTCATCTGGAGAGTTGACGGCGTGGCCGATGGTTCTTGGATCCTCATAGATCTCATAGTCGTTACCACCTTTATAGGATTTGTCACCGAAGAAGTGGATCTCCTTGAAACCCTCCTTCTCGACGTGTTGCAAACAATAAGTCTTGTCCCAACCAGTTGGGAAAACGTCGAACGAGATTTGGCCACCGATGGAGTAGGTGAGGGCCAAGTCTGGGAACTCAGCCTTGAGAGCACTCACCATGTTCTCACGGATCTTGTTGGCGAGGTCAAACTTCTCGAACGCGTTTCTCTCCTCAGTGGACGCGTTTCTTCCGATGGGGGAAACGTTGATCATACCGTTACGGAACTCGATGAAAGTACCACGACGGATGGGCAAGTCCAACTTGGCCAAGTAGCCAAGGATGAACTTGGCCAACTCGTTGTACTTCTCCTCACCAATCCAGTTAATGAACGATTGAGAGGCGAGCTCCTCGCCCAATTTGTAAGCAGTCAACCCATTCTCAGAGAAACAGTAGTCAAACTTGGCCAAGACGTCAGCTCCGAGTTGTTCGACTTGTTTGGAAAGATCGGAGCCTCCAACAAAGCCAATGACACATTTTTTTCTCAACTCTTTCAAAAGAGCATCCATTTCTGGAGAGATTTCGAGTCTGGCAGGAGTCAACGTTCCATCGACGTCGAAAAGGCACAACTTTTCAGGGAATTCTTTGTTTGTAAAAGACATTAAAGATCGACACGTTGACGATGTGTCGTTCCAAGTTTTGGGATGAGGGTCGTCTACGAACCAATTACTCTCTACGTTTTCAGTAATTCAAATCTTAGGCAAAGAAAGCTGGGAACTCCTTGATGTTGTTCTCCAAAGGTCCCTTCTTGGACAAAAATTTGACGAAAGCACCGTCATCCTTAACCTCACCGTTCTCACGCTTAGCCAAGTACTCATCACGGTTCAAGTTGGTGAAACCCCACTTCTTGGAGATGATGATCTTTTGTTGACCTGGGAACTTGTATCTGGCTCTTCTCAAACCCTCGATGACGACGGCCTTGTTGGAGTCCTTGGTTCTCACGGACATCAAGACTTGACCGATGTCAACACGGGCAGCGAGACCGTGGGGCTTACCCCAGGCACCTCTCATACCCTGTTGCAATCTATCGGCACCGGCACACGACAACATCTTGTTGATACGCAAAACGTGGAATGGGTGCACTCTGATTCTCAAGTGGAAGGAGTCACGTCCGGAGATCTTGGTCATGTACTTGTTGGCACAGATACGAGCAGCTTCCAAAGCCTCGGAGGACAATTGTTCCAACTCGTTGGACACGAGGTGCACACAGAGTGGGAATTCGTCGACGGCCGCCTTCTTTCTTCCAAGGTCATAGATTCTGATCTTGGCGTCTGGGACACCACGGTTGTATCTAGACTTTGGGAATGGTTTGTTCTTACAGTATCTGTAACAACGAGCTGGTCTTCTAGCCATTTCTGGGTTAGTTAATTCTTGTCGTGGGTTACTGGGGATGCGTTCAGCGAGCTGACCCATCCATTTTCACCCCTTTTGCGTAAAAATACATACTGTTTGTCTTGTTACTGGTAAGAAATTGAAGAGATGGGAAGTGATTTGTAATGGTGGCGACGCCAGTGCACGCAACCATTTTTTGTGACTGTTTTTTTTGCACCCTCCCATTGTGCAACACACTACCTTCGGGTGGTGGGAGGTCGTGTACATCTACTAAAGGTAAGGCAATTTTTCAAGCCGCACTGTATCATGGGCCGTTATTCAGTGAAAAGATACAAGACAAAGAGAAGAACAAGAGATTTGGATCTGATCCATAACGACTTGTCGACTCCTCAGGCCATCGTGGCGCTGAAAAACCAGCCATTTGACGAGACAAAGGCCGGGTTGGCCCAATTCTACTGCATTCACTGTGCTCATCACTATCAAAACTCGCAAGCTTTGGCTGCTCATTTGAAGGGGAAGCCTCATAAGAGAAGGGTGAAGGAGTTGAGTGGTAAGCCGTACACTCAGCTCGAGGCTGAGGCCGCTACGGGGACGAATCTGGAAAAATTTGTGAAGATGACCCACAATTATCAAGAGAATGAACCATCAAGGTTAAAGATGGAGAATGAAATGTTGCAGAACCAAGTGGAGGATTCCATGGCTAAAGAGGCTGCTATGGACGCGCAGATGAAGCCATCAGACTCGTAAATCTCGTACTTCGAAGGGTAAACCTTCCCTTATAATGACATGATCGCATTCCACGTAGATGCCCTTTTCGTCGTGAGGATGGAACCCTGACCGGGTACAGGTGGCTATTATGGGCATTCCCGGTGGGTCTGTGAGTCTGAACACCCCCATTTGATCGAACTTGGGTGCACATACAATGGCAATTGCCTCGTTCATCATCATCTGGTACGAATGGTGGGTGTGAAGATCCACGGAGGACATAAAACACGTTTGCGTGGGGTGAGTGTGGATCCAGCCAACCACAAAGATCCCGAGCGAGTCCACCACGCCGTAGATCTGTTCCTCGTTCTTTGTCGTGCACGAATCTGCCGTTGAATCCTGATCCGGGATGATTAGATGGGTGATGAAGAAGGCATTTAGTGACAATTTCCCACACAAAATCCCACACGTCTCCAGTTTGCGACTCGTGTTCCGTTTGGCAACAGCCAGAAACGATTTCTGTAGCTCCTTTGGGATGAAGATGGTTCTTATGGGCAGTCCTCCCTCTGTCTTTGCCGTCATTTTGTGTTTTGGTGTTGGTGGCTCAGGATATTCAATCTTTTCCGAAACTTCCAGCTCTTGTAAGCCTCGCAGCAACTTTTCGTCTATATCCTGTGCTGGTTTCATCACTGGAGTGGCCTGTTTCACCTGTTCCACCTCTGGTTTCTCTGGGATTTGTGGTTTAATCTGAACCTTTGGCTTGGCAGCTTCGTATCTCTCGTTAATTATCGTCTTAAACTGCTCGCATTCCTTCATAATCTCCGGGATTTTTTTGCTCAGCCGCGAATACGACCTGTAGGCGTCGCCCTTCTCCTTCAATTGCGGATGTTTGTATAGTCGGGTCAACATCAGGTCCAAAAATCGTAGGTACAACCGGTACGCTTCCTCGTAGTACTGTTGTTGGGCGTAGCTGTGCGCGTGCAACAGCATCCGTTCAGCCGTGGTGACCCACATCGCCAACGGGATGCTCGTCGAGTACTCGTACGAGCTGGCCTGCTGTGCCAATTGCGTGGAGTTCATGATAGAGAACACACACCGTATCGCGATGGGGTCGCTGCGCCGCACGCCGCCACCCGATCATGAGACTCAAGATCAAATATCCGACCAAACAAGACGTGGTGACGCTCGCTGATGACGCCACCGTGGCAGACCTGCTTGCGGTGGTGGGGAAAGCTGACTCCATCAAATTTGGGTTCCCTCCGAAGCCGTTGGCACTCGCCCCCAACGGGACCCTGGCCGGGTTAGGGGTCAAATCCGGTGAAATGCTGATTGTTTCCATCGCTGAGACCGCGAAACCGGACGCACCGCACGCGGAAATCCCAGGGGGGTTCGTCGTGCTCCGCAAAGTGCAGGACGACAACTCGTGTCTGTTCAATGCGATCTCGTACCTTGTTTTCGGCAGTGAATCGCCGGATTCAGCGTTCCAATTGCGCGAGGTGGTGGCTACGGCCATCGAAAACGATAGAGACATGTACAATGACGCCACGCTGGGCAGATCCGACTACGTGAACTGGATCAAACAGCCCTCGTCGTGGGGTGGAGCCATCGAGCTACAGATTCTGGCCCAGTATCTGGGGATTAGCATCCTCACAGTGGACGTGGAGACAGAAAATTTCTACTGGTTCAACGAGGATGCGCAGACGTTCATCGCCGTGCTGTATTCCGGGATCCATTACGATGCGATAACGGAGGAATCCAAGGAAATTATCCCCGTCCATCGTAAGCCTGCATCCAATTTCCTAAATGGGGTGAAAGATTTGACGACAATTTTGAGAAAATCTGGATATTTCACAAATACTACAACTTTCAAGATCAAATGTTTAGTATGCGGGGTCCAATTGAAAGGTCAAAAGGACGTTTCTAATCATGCTAAATCCATGGGTCATTACGAGTTTGATGAAATTTAGTTTTCAACCCACCCGAGACTCTCCAATTCCGCCCTCACTTTGCTCTCCGTTTCAATCTTCAACACTTGAGTGTCCTCCAAATGGTCTCCATTGGTTTGTTTCTGTTTCAATTGTTCGATGGCCCGAAGCTTTTTCAGTAGGGAACGAATCTTTTTGTCCTCCAAAGAGACAACCCCTCCAATCACAGATTCCGGCTCAGGGGGCGGAGTCATCTGATCCTCCTTCTTCTTCGCAGCTCTCTTACGGTTCTTGGCTGCAGATTTCGACTCTGCTCCGGCTCCGGGGACGGCAGGTTTGGCTCCAGGAATCACTTTTTGTCTTGGAGTCAATTGCTGCTCTCTCTGCCACAACGGCGTGGCCACAGCGGGCACAGAGGTACGAGCGTGTGGAGGTCTGTAGGCGCCTCCGGTCTTTACCGTCTTCTTGGTTCTCTGAGCGACGTAGTCTTTGGCCGATTGGTGAGGCTCACAGGCATCGAATTTTTGACCCGTGAAAGTGGACAAATCCTGCGGTAACCAATCGACCCCAACGAGCTCGGTGTATTCCTTGACGTAAACCAGTTTACCGGAACAATGCCAGATCTTGACACAGTTGTCAACTCTCAATCTGGGGGACGTGGTTGCTGTTAAGATGTAACGACCATCCGGTGACCATTTACAAACAGAGGTGTTTGAAGCTTGGAAGCTAGCAATCTTAGCAAATTTGTTTTGTCTGTCGTAGATCTCGACCTGTCCTTGTAAATTTCCGAATCCAGCCACCAACACGTACTTGGCACTTGGGGAAAACATGATTGTATTTCTGGAATCCTCTGGGAACGAATAGATTGAGTTACCTCTCGCGTCGAAAAAAGACGTCGACGCGGGCATGTATCCGTAGATGACTCCGAATTCACGTCCCGTGGGACTCCAGGCCAAATCGTGGATGGGGCCCTCCTTATTTAAAGTGATTCTCTGGTCAAACGAGCCAGCAATGCCCAGTAGGTACAAAGTCGTCTCACCGTAGTACGATTTATTGGATGAATCCACGTCCGTGGACACGAGGGCGAGCAACGAGGTGCCCAGGGCGTTCCATTTGAACTGACATCTCTCGCCCTTGAAGAAAGTCTTTTGAGAAACCGGGTTCTTAAAGTGGGGCACAGAGTACACCCTGATGCTCGCTGGGGAATTCTTCTGCTCTGGGATGAAAACAGCCACGCTGGGGTTTCTCCCGGGAGACACTTTGAACGACGCAATCTTGGAGTCCACTTTCAAAGTCTCTAGCGGTTTGTCCAGCTTGGTGGGCTTGTAGAATCCGATCTCTGACTGGTTGACGGACTTGGCCAACAACGACTCGTCCGCGGTGAACTGGGGAACCCACCCAGTCTGGATCCGAGCACTGTAGTTACCGACCTCGCGGCCGTCGACGGTCCAGATCCTGACGTTGTTGTTGTAGTTCCCGTGCTCGTTCTTGACGGGCTTGGACCACGTGCAAAGATACGAGCCGTTGGGCGAGAAAAACATCTCGACGACGTCAGCCACGGCGATCCTGGAGTGCTCAGCGCCAGAACCAGTGTCGACCAACACGACGAAGCCCGGCTCGCAGTAGGCAAAGAGTTTGGCGTTTGGAGAGTACTGGGACGATCTGAAATCTGGCTTTTCCGAGGTGGTGGAAAACCGATTCTGGAAATCGGGCTGTCCACATATCAACTCCACCGACTTGGGTTGACGACCTGCGTTAGAAATCTCGAAAATTGTCACGTACAAAAAAATTGGGTGGTCATGAATGGACGTGGTTGACACCCAGAGCGAAAATGGACGAGCCGGGGCGTGCGGCACACAAGGGTTACCGAATCGGGAAGGTTCGGGGCTACGCAGGTGAATGTGGTAATATAGACAGGGCTTATTCATAGATCCAGGCGGTCATGGTGGGCTTGTACTCGACAAGTTCCTCCTTCTTGAACCACAGGGCAATCTCCTTTTGGGCGGTCTCGACAGAGTCGGATCCGTGGCAGATGTTACGGCCCATATCGACGGCAAAGTCGCCACGGATGGTTCCTGGGGCCGAGTTCAATGGGTTGGTGGCTCCGAGCAAAGCACGACCTTGCTTGACGACGTCCTTACCCTCCCAGACGGTGGCGAGGATGGGTCCGGACAACATGTAGGACAACAAAGAGGGGAAGAAGGGCTTCTCTTGGAGGTCAGAGTAGTGTTCTCTCAACAATGGCTCGTTGGCCATGGTGAGCTTGATTCCGACGAGCTTGTAACCCTTGTTGAAGAAACGGGACAAGATGTCTGGGATGAGGCCTCTCTGGACTCCGTCTGGCTTGATGGCAATGAAGGTACGTTCGTTGGACATTTGGATGATTGGAATGGAAGAAATTGTTCGCTGGCCGATGCACTTTCGGATGGCTGAGGGCCGGGTAACCGCCCCAGTTGCCCTTTGGGGCAACAGCAAATGCTCCCGATTATATTACTTAAACCCTTTTCTTGGGCTTTGGCCTTTGATCATGAAGAGTAACCGGAATCCGCTGACTTCAGAAAATTTGCAGAAAAATGAAAACCTCACAACTACGTCCAGCTCCAGTGGGCTCATGAATTCGGATTCCAAGTCCTCCTACACATCTTCGTCAACGCCGGATTTGGCCAAGTCGACCGTTAAATATGCGAGACTGAATTGGTCGCCGGAGGAGGATCTGTTGTTGTTACAGAACGTTCTCGACAAGCGGGACAAGTTGAACGAAAATGGCACAAAGACAAAGAAGTTTTGGGAGTTGGTGGCGAGTCAGTTCAGCCAGGCCAGGACAACAAGTCGATCGGAGCGACAGTGCAAAGATCGGTTCTATGTGCTTTTCCGGAGACCTCCGGACTCCAGAACAAAGGATTTGCGACCCATCGACCAAAAAATCGAGGAGTGTCTTTGTGAGGTGAGACGGCTATTTGCCGTTGATGACGGAATCAAGTTGGTGGAGAGTGAAAAACGGAAAGCTGACGAGACGCCACTGCAGCCACAGCCGTCACGTCGCAAGCTGGCGACAAATTTGGATTTGTCGGACGATTCATCGTCGTTCGAGGAGAGACAGACGGACAGTGCCAACTCGGGAGATTCGCGAAGGGTCCACCGCAAGCTGAGTCCGCTGTCCGAATTTGCCAAGTCGGTGAGAGATGCCTCGAATCAACTACAATTCGAAGTGGGGCGCAAGGACTCGCAACTGGAGCCGCTCGCCGACGCCATGACTGACGTTAAAGCTGAATTGGAGTCGATGAGACAGCAACTATTGGACATCAACGCCGGCATGGGATTATTACGACAAACATTTTTGGAAACGATGAGCTCGATGAAACAAGCGGTTGAAGAGTTAAAGACCCAACGGAGCTCTATGCCAAACACCCTACCTGGTTTTGCCCCCAGATTGGCTACTTATACGGATAACGAAGTTTTACCGATCCAGAAAATGGATTCGAATTTTGGGAGGTTTCAAGTGGATAAAAAGGATGAAGCTTGACGGTTGGTGTTAATTAGGTAACTATCAATATACCACTTGTAGAAAATCTACTATGTCTGAGTTCACATGCTAGTATTTACAACTTTCCTTTGCATCTCCCTCGCCCATTTGGCTGTATCTTTGGTACTTTGTGAGTACATCGTTCCATTCTTTGTCCTCTTGAGGAAATCGGTTATCCACTGTTGCGTGTACACCGATTTCAAACGACCATCACCAAACATCTGGGCTAAATCCCCCAATAATCCAACGGCCGACTTGCAAACGGAATCACTCATGGAAAGTTGAGGGTCAATGCTGATCTCCATTAAAAATGCAAAAATTTGTGAAACGTAGGGGAAAATTGCATCTCCGTTATCAGTCAACCCGCTAACCATTCCAACGTACGCATCTAAAACGGATTCCTTCACTTGCAAAACGTAATCCTCCGTCTCGATCGATCCATCTTCAGGTTGTATCTGTTGAGCCTGCTGACAGATCCCCATCACAACTTCTAAATATTGAATGAAGTTGGGTCCAATGCTCGATGCAATATCTCCCAAAGCTCCCAACACCAAGGGTCTCAATTCTCTGCGAATGTTGGGCGAACTGAGGATCTGTCCCAACAATTGCATCAATCCACCCACGTATTTGTTGATGTTTTGACCCAGAGAATGAGAAATGTCAACCACCAACCCAATGGCTGCCTCACACACTGGAGATTCCACGTTTTCCAACGCTTTCGTCAAGAAGGGCACGAACGCTGGCATGTACTTATCAAACATTTCATCGATCTGCGATGAGATCGCCGAGATCGTGATGAAGATGTCCTCCTCGATGATCGAATTGGGTTCTTGAGACGACAACAGACGAAGCAATCTCTCCATCAAATCATCCGAGGCTGACGCAACACTACCCCCGACTTTGCGGATCAAATTGGTCAACAACGACAGAATGTTCGATTGGATCTCCTGGAGGTTAGCCTTTTCCTCGTTGGTCTTGACCTGGGTTTGCAACACAATGGTCTGATCCAATCTGGTCATCACCAACGTGGCTATCTCGTTAACGAAAGGCAACACATCCTGAGAGGCCCCCATCACCATCGCCGACAACGCCTCGTAAGCAGAAGTCTTTGCCGAAAACTCGTTGTCCTCCCTGTCGGAAACAGTGACCAGAGCAGGGATCAAGCTGGGGTAATACTGAGCCAATGGGCCCGTGGGGGCATCATCGGTGGCTCCAAGTTGTTCGAAGAGATTGATCAAAGTCCAACAACAGTTCGTGCTGACTTTGGGATGATCCTGTAAACCTTGCAAGATGGCCTGGATCACTTGGGGTAAAGCTGTGGTTAGATCGATGGCATCAACGACGAAATCGGCGATTCTACCCAAACACCAGGCCACAGTCTCCTTGACCTGTAACGTGGGGTCAGCCATCAACTCCAGGATGGGACTCAGAGCTTGAGACACCAGGTTCTTCAATTGCTCTCTGTCTGGTCCCTCCAGGATGGACCCAAACGCCATGACGGCTGCCTCTCTCTTTCTCCAGTCGTCTCCACGCAGGTTTTGCTCGACGAATTGCAAAGTTGGCTGAACGACGTAGTTCTCCGTGTTCTGTGCAAACAATTGCAAACAAGCACCGGCAGCCATGGCCACGGACCAGTCGTCATCCTCGGGATCCTCATTCTGACGGGTCAACAACGTCAGCAACGTTGGGAGCACGTCCTGGATGGCAATCACGGCAAAATTATAAGACGTCAGCTCCTTGGCCAGACTGGGATCGTACTCGGTTTGGTTCATGATTTCAATCTCCTCCTCACACACGGTGGACCAGAACTCAACGGCCATGCAGGCCACCCTCTCGTTATCGCTTTGCATTCCGCTGACGGTCAACCCATACAGAGCCTTCTCCATGTAAATGTTCATGTGGTGGTAGTACAATCTCATGATGGAGGCCAGAGCACCAAAGGCACTGGCTTGAAGCTCCACGTCGTTGGCCTGGGTGGCCTCACACACAACCTGCATGATGTAATTTCTCTCTCCCTCGCGTTCAAAGTTGTTTCTGATGAACTCGAGAGAGTCCACGAGGGCGTTGATGGCTGTGAGACGCACCACGGTGGAGGGCTCGGACGATTGAGCGCCCTGGACGATGGCAATGAGGATCCCGTTGGCCTGGGAAACGACTCCAGCGTTGTTAGGGTCTGCACTCTCGCAGATGTAACCGATGGTCAACAATGAGGCCCTCTTGACGTTGACAGGCTGGCTGGCCTTTGTGTTTTCCACAATGATGTGCATCAATTCGGGCCATTCCGATCTGGGCAACTCGATATCGGCAATGGCAGCCACCAGCTGGGCCGCAGAGTTGGCAACACGATCATCAGTGGACAGCAGGGACTCGAGAGCGGTCTCCTTGATCTTCGATTTGGCTCCAACGTCCAGCGAAACCCACCGCTGAGCCATCTCCTGCTTCTTCTGCGAATCCTTGGCAGACAACTGGTTCTTCAACGCAATTCCTGCCAACATTCTCACCTCTGTTCTTTGCTGAGAATCGGCCAAGGCTCCCGTCAACAGGCCAAGGTAGCCGACAAAGTTTTGGGACGCGGCTTCCTCTAACTGCCTTTCAGCCTCGGTACGCTTTGACGCGTCGGGACTCAAAATGGCTGTTTCCAACACTTGTCCGATATCCATTTTTGCACTCTTGTTGATGGTTGTCTTGCCACTTGAAAATCAAATCAAAACATGCCGACGCCGCGCCAGGGCTACAAACCACCACCACCAAGCACTCTAAGATTTCAAATTTCCAATATTTATAGACATTATTTAGATCTAGCCTCGAGAAACCCCCCGACCAGGTGTAGCGATCCGGTGACAAAGACGCTGGGGTTTTTTAGCGCCTTGATAAACCCAATGGAGCTCTCAATGTCCCTGAAAACGTGGGTTTGCGCTTTGGAATCGATTTGCGACCAGATTTCAGCCAATTTCTTCTGAACCACCAGCTCGTCCACGTCCTGCTTGTTGGTGTTGATCGACACGAGGTCGTCGGAGTACCCAGAGGCGAACGTCTGGTTCGTGGTGAACACCACGTGATCGAAGATGGGTCCAGTGACACTGAAAAGAGTGTTGATCAGGGCAGAGACGTCTCTGGTTTGCTGGTTGAACAACAGCACTTTGGTCCCTTCAAGATTAAGCTGTTTAAACCATCGACTGGCCACCTCCACGCTCTCCTTCGTGTGGGCACCGTCGATGTACCAGTCGACCCCTTCGTCTTTGATGGTTTGGCATCTTCCAGGCCAATGAGCCTGTTTCAGACCAATCTCAAATTTGTCGGGACACCCCTGGGACGAGTCGAAATCGGATTCCAGACCCAATTGGATCAGATGAAGCCTACAAAGTTCCACGGCCAGCGCCGCATTGGACCGTTGGAACTCCCCAGCCAGTCCCAGATCCACTTTTTCGAGCCATTTCGGCACGGGAGCCACCAGCAGCTGTGAAACGTGACGCTCCAGGGCACGCTGTTCAATCACGTCCATGGCCTCTTTGGGCTGCGGCACGGTGACGGCGCCCACGCCAGGCTTGAAGATGCCAGCTTTGTTCCACGCAATCTCCGCGAGCGTGTTCCCGAGCATCGCGGTGTGATCTATGCCCAATGCACTTATCCCCGTGGCCTTGGGCTTGTCGAAAACGTTGGTGGAATCGTACTGCCCACCGACGCCCACCTCGTAGATGGCGGTGTCGACTTTTTCAGAGCTAAACACGTGGAACGACAACAGCGTCAGGAAGCGGAAATACGCCGGTCTCTGCGTAGCCTCGGCAAGCTCGAGTCGGTCCCAGACCTCGAAGAAGTATTTCGTGAACCTCGTCTCGTCCAATGGCTCGCCGTCGATCATGATCCGTTCACGCACGCTCTGGAGGTGTGGAGAGGTGTAGAGTCCAATTTTGCCACCGTACTGCTTCAGAATCGATTGCACGAACGCACACGTGGATCCCTTGCCCTTTGTGCCCGTCACGTGGACGACGTTGAGCGGATTCAGCGACTTTGGCGTGTAGCCCGCCTTGGCCGTCCAGGCCAGCATCTCGGTGGTGAGGGCCTCGTTCCTCGTGTTGCCACTCTTGCGGACCGCGTCGACGGTGGCGAAGTTTGATTGAAGCGAATTCAGCGCCCTGATGGCGTCTTTATACGTTCTTTGTGTCATGTCGGGAAGAATGCGCCGCAGAGAAGATTGGAGAGGGTACGACCTACAAACTGTTCATTAATGCCTTTAGGCTCCTATTATACACCAGCGATCGTTTAGAAGTCGTCGTCGAAAGTGAACGAGTCCTGAGGTTCCTCGGGCTTGTTCGTGCCAGCCATGACACCAGCTTTCTGGTAGTCGGACACACGTTTCTCGAAAAAGTTGGTCTTACCGGCCAACGAGATGTTCTCCATGAAATCGAATGGGTTGGACACGTTGTAGTGCTTCTTGCCTCCGAGGGCAACCAACAGTCTATCAGCAACGAATTCCACGTATTGGCACATCAACTTGCAGTTCATACCGAGCAGAGAAACGGGCAGGGCGTCGGTGAAGTAACGTTTTTCAATGTCCACGGCCTCGGTGATGATCTTGAGCACGATCGACTGGTCGGGCACGTTGTTGAGGTGCGAGAACAACAAGCAGGCGAAGTCCGTGTGGAGTCCCTCGTCTCTACAGATCAACTCGTTCGAGAACGTGAGACCAGGCATCAAACCTCTCTTCTTGAGCCAGAAGATCGAGGCAAACGACCCGGAGAAGAAGATACCCTCGACGGCGGCGAACGCAACGAGACGCTCGCCGAAGAGAGCATCGTCGCTGTTGATCCAACGCATGGCCCAGTCGGCCTTTTCCTTGATACAAGGGATGGTCTCGATGGCGTTGAACAGGAATTGCGATTCCTTGGGGTCCTTGATGTAGGTGTCGATCAGGAGGGAGTAGGTCTCCGAGTGGATGTTCTCCATCATGATTTGGAACCCGTAGAAACACTTGGCCTCTGGGACTTGGACCTCGGCAGAAAAGTTTTCGACGAGGTTCTCGTTGACGATTCCGTCAGAGGCGGCAAAGAAGGCAAGCACACGCGAGATGAAGAATCTCTCGTTGTCGTTCAACTTCTTGTTCCAGTCGACAATGTCCTTGGACAGATCGATCTCCTCGGCGGTCCAGAACGAGGCCTCGGCCTTCTTGTACATTTGCCAAATCTCGTGATATTTCAAAGGAAACAACACGAACCTGCGCTTGTTCTCCTTCAACAAGGGTTCATCGTTCTCGAGCTCCTTGAGCTTGTGACGGTGAACTTTGTGTTTGGCCAAGAAGGCCTGGTGGTCGTCCAAAGCGGGCATGGCCAACCCTTCTTTACGAGCGGCAGCCTCTTTGAGAGCAGATCCAAGATCCTTCTGGGCGTCTTGAATCTCGAGGTTGGAAAGGGCACTGGCAGTGACTTTGGATGGCGTTTGTTCGGTAGACATGGTGGGAGGATGGCGACTGACGCGGTTTTATAGCGTGAAGCGTGGCGCGCACGACGTGTCTCCTTTGTTTACGAGCCCAAAACGGGAACGCGTCTGAAACGCGGCCTAATCGGGCCGTTCTAAATTAGACACTTACATCGCGCAATTACATAATCTCTAGTGTAATTAATTACACATTTAGGGCTTAACGGGGACGAACACGCACAAAATTTAGTCAATTTTCGTAGACTGACGCGTCGACGCGTCCGCACATACATGCATCTATCGTCCAATCACCCCCACACCTATTCGTTGCATGATGGATCTCACCATATTATTCAAAGTGGTTCGAGTCGTTCGTCTCGGACGGCGATCCTGCGGTAGTGGACCACTCAAAAAATAACCAAATTGCAAACTTGGGTCACGCACGATGAACCACTATCACATCTTCCACTTGTCTTTGTACCGTCATGGATCTCCGTACACTGCGCAACAGCGAAAAGATCATCAACGAGGAGTTCAAGATATGGAAGAAGACAGTGCCATTGTTGTACGATTTCGTTTATTCGTACACTCTGGCCTGGCCCGCTCTGACCGTTGATTGGTTACCTGAAACCACCACAAAGGACAATGTTGTGGAGGCAAAATTTGTCACGGGCACGCATACGTCGGGGAACGCCGACGATTTCGTCAAGTTGTACTCTGTGGATTTGCCAGCTACTCTTGCAAAAGACGGTAGTGTCAAACACGTTGAAGGTTGCAAGTTTAAGGAGGTCAAGTCATGGAAGCATCCGGGAGAGGTCAACAAGGCCAGATACAACCCATTGACAAAGACAATAGCGACGATGTCCAACACGGGAACGGTCTATTTGTATGGGATGGACAGCACGGAGCCAACGGCTTTGAAATTTCACGGGAAGGAAGGCTACGGTCTGGAATGGCACCCCACGAGAGCCACGACTTTGATCACGGGCACGGAGGATGAGAAGATTGCCGTTTGGGACACCAACTCCGCGCAACCCAGTCGTGTCATCGAGTCCCATTCTGCCTCGGTCAACGATCTGGCATGGTCCTTGATTCCGGACGTTTTCGCCAGTGTGAGTGACAGCTCCCATTTGGCCCTACACGATTTGAGATCCAGTGACAACGAGCCCATTCTGGACATTTCTGCGCACGATTCAGCTGTCAATTGTGTGGCCTTCCATCCAACGATCAACAATTTCTTGGTGACGGGAGGAGCAGACGCCTTGGTCAATACATGGGACCTTCGTAACATGTCGGCTCCTTTGAAATCGTTCAAGGGCCATCAGGGAGCCGTGACGCAGCTTGCCTTCAAGCCTCAATCGTCTTTGCTGGCGTCGTCCGCTGCGGATCGTCGTGTTCTCGTCTGGGACACTAGCGCATTGAGTCTGGACGACGACGACGATGAGCTGGTTTTCATCCATGGCAGTCACACGACAAGGTTGAGCGAGGTGGCGTGGCATCCAACGTTATCGAACGTGCTGGCGAGCGTTGCGGAGGATTCTTTGGTGGACGTTTGGAGGCCGCACTTGGCCAACGACGAGGAGGACGTCGAGATGGAATAACTACGATAGGTCTATGCTTTATAATTGTGTCTTATCAACGCCAAAATGCAAACATACAACAACACGCAAATCACACTGGTAAGCTTGAACACGTTATTGTAGCAATATTTACCCTCATGACACACTTGGATGAGTCCGTCAAAAGAGCTATGAGAGTCGTAAACGTAACCGAAATACTTGGTCAACCCCAAGAAGCCGAACATCGGGGCCGTCGTGACGAGACCCCACGTCGTGGTGTAACCTTTTACACCGAACTGATCGGCCACCATCGAGGGATAGGTGCCGTAAACGGCTCCAAAGGCCACACCGATGAGCAGACTGGTTACACTCAGTTGAGAGGCTGAATTGAGCGAGATGAGCCGTAAATGGCCCATCAACATGAGTGCCAAAGCCCCCGTCAGGGCCCAAAGTCTCTGTAGTTTGTATCTCTTGAGCAAATCACTGAAGGGACCAAACAGGAGTCTCCCCAAGAACGAGGCAAACGAGATGATCGACACCTGGAGCGCCTGCAATGCCGGTGTGTCTGCTGGATCGGGCGATTGAGCCTTGACGATGAATCCGATCGAGTAGATGTACACGTTTCCGACACCGGCGAACCACATGAGCACGAAAGCGTACGCCAAGAACACGGGATCCGTCAGCAATCGCTTCACGTGCTGACGCATTGTTTCCTTAGGCTTTCTGCGGGGGATCACCTCGGGATCGAACGTCTTATCGGGCACCAAGGGCGTGGACTCATCCTCAAAGACCTCCGAATCGGCCCGGACCAGTTTGCGCCTCGTGTCGTTTGGGGAGTTGCTGAGTCCACTCGTTCCCCTACGAGGCATAGACCCGACCAGGGGCGAGGACGACATGCTCACGGGGGACGAGGCGGTCCGTGGAGACGAGGCCACACTGAGGGAGAAGCGAGGCGAGGGTCTTCCGATGGGGATCGAGCCCGTTTTCGGTGGCTCGATCGGCTGCGACACGGTGCTGGCGTAGGAGAACAACGAGGAGCTCGAGTTTGATCTGAAAAAGGCCAGATTGGCGAGCGAGCCTCTGTGTCCAGACAGAAAACCGTTGTACTCCGAGTGGTGGACGTGATCGTCGACGGCCTGCTCGTCGTCCTCCTCGTGTTTGTGGACCATGACAAAGAATGCGCCGGTCCCCATGGCCACAGCGCAAAAAACAGCGACAAACGAGAGCAGATCGGCCGTGTTGTCCTTGAAGAAGTAGGCGGCGATGGAGCTGTACAGCAGCGCGGACAATCCGTACGCCGAGACAGGAACAGCACCTGCTGTGCCCCTGTGGTTTGGGAAGGAGGCCGTGGCGACTTTCAAAGACGAATAATAGGGCATGATCGAGCCAATTCCCGTACAGAACATGGCCACAGACAGCACCATGACGGACGAGAAGGCCAACTGGTAGCACAGGTACAGCAGGGAGAAGCCGAACACCTCGAGAATGCCACCGCAGAACACGGATCTGCGCGGTCCCATTCGATCCACAAACAACCCCACGGGTAAACCTGCCAAAGCGGTTCCGATGTTTGTGGCGAACGACAGCGTTGCCGAGTCGGAGGCGGTGAGCCCACAACGGGCGATGAGTTGTGGGGAGTAGACGCCGTACAGATAGGGAGTACCCGCGGCGAGAGCCACCAACCCACAAAACAATAGCGTTACCGTGGGGGGCATGGACTTGTTTGACGTTGTGATGGGATGAGGCCTTTGGTCGTGTGCGGGGCCCGAAAACGGGATTTGTCGCAGCTGATCGCCACTGACACGTAAACAAACATGGATAAAGTCAAGGAGGTGAGTCGCGCCACCGGTGGATTTACTAACGCAGAAACTGAGCAAGCTCAAGCTGGACGTCGAGGAGTGGCAAGGCAAGGCCGATGAACTCGGAGACAAGATCAAGGTGTTGGAGCAGGAGTCGTTGGACAAGGACAACCAGATCCAGGCGTTGACGAGGAAGAACGAGGTCTTGGAGACCAACCTGGAGAAGCTGGAGGCGGAATTGGGCGAGCACAAGGCCACTGCTGAAGAGGCCACCTCGCTCAAGACCTCCAACGACAACTACACTCGTAAGCACCAGCAGCTCGAGGAGGAGTTGGAGGAGTCGGATCGCGCCCTCAAGGAGACCACTGCCAAGTTGAGAGAGACCGACATCAAGGCCGAGACTTTGGAGAAGAAGGTGGCCTCGTTGGAGGCGGAGAAGGCCGATTTCGAGACCAAGTACGAGGAGTTGACCGAAAAGTACAACGCGGCCAAGGCGGAACTCGAGGAGATCTCTGCTCAATTGGATGCTTTGTAATCTAACAGCGTATTTTTTTATTTACTCTTGTAGGTCTCACCAACCCTGTTTGCGTTGTTAGTGAGGTGTCGCCCACTCCATCGCCCACCATGGACCCCCGAATCCCCACCTACGAGGAGGCGCTCCACCTGATTCCGCCGCTGCCTCGACCCGTGGATCTGAACCGCGAGCGGAACTCGCTCAAGACCATGGGGCTCAACACATTGGGGCCCTCCCAGCACTTCGCCATGGCCGTTTGCCGAGACGTCAGTCTCGTCGTGATCCTAAAGGAGCTCTGGGGGATTTGGCACAAGATCAGCGAAACGGACCCGCGAATCACCGCGGTCAGATCCTCGGAGTACGTGCTTGCCGCGGTTTGGTGCCTGGTTAGCGGATACATGACGTATTCCATCCTGGACGGACTCATGGTCAGATGGATCGTCATCTACTCGATAACGGCCACCATAGTGAGAATGCTGAGCATGTCTCTTCTGCTGACCATGCTAATAGAGGTGCTGGTCGTCACGTTCAGCCCCGCGGACGATTATTTTTTGCCCTGCTGGATCCTCGTGTCGTGTGTGCTGACGATCATCTACATCGTCCAGAACTACATGACCTCCAACTTGCGATTGGGCAACCGTCGCGGACCGAGATCCATGGATCTTTATAATATAGTGGTCTTTGCCGTCGTGCCCATTGGCCTGGCCAGTTTCGTGACCGTCGTGGGTCTCATCCGTGTGCTATTGATACTTCGTTTGGACGTAGAGCTAACTTATGATTGATGAACGCTGTAGAGGATTATTTGATTCTATATACATTGTACAGACACTTCTGGGACTTGCTGAGTTCCCTGGCTGTTTTCAGCGCCAAGACGAGTCCCTCGCTCTGATTTTTCACCTCGAATTGTCGAACTTGACTCTCATTGACAATCAACCCAGCACCAAAACATTTCGAGCTAATCTCTCTGAAAGTGATGGATTTTTCCCCATTTTTTTGCAGGATCTTAAAATTGGTACGGAACCATTCCCAGTAGAGCTTCATCGGCATCAATGGGTTGTCGGCCTGGTCGAAACACAGATAATATTGTTCCTCTTCACCTCTTCTCAACCTCACCAGGATGTGGGCCAGCAGTTTACGGAGCAACTCTGGACTTTTCGTGAACGCCAAAGCTTTGAAAATTTCCGTGATCAACGGATTCAAAAATTCAGATTTAGTTCCCTCGAAACATTGTAAGATTTTAACCAATTTGGTGTCATCATCCAACAGATTGAGCAGTTGATGGTACTGCTTAGAAGTTCCATTCAACGCTATCGAGGTGAAACATGCTCCGATTTTTTCCAGAGAAACCTTGATTTTGCCCTCAAGAATATCGGAGAAATCAGAGTCAACTTCTGAGTCACCCAGCAACATCCTATGGTACGAGTCCACTCTTGGTTTGAACCATTCCATGAATTTTTCAAGCTCTTCACTCGTCCCCCAAACGGCCAAACATTTGGAAAAGTCCATGAAAAACTCCACCAATCTGGAATCTAGATCCACAGTTTTCAAAATCTCGAAATCAATTGGTTTCCTGTAAACGTCACTCAGAAAGGTTAGATCTCTAATTACTTTTGTCGCTTGAGCCTCGTTCAATTGGGGCACATAATTATAACGAAGAAGAGTCAAACCGGGAGCAACCACAGACAAAGGCCCCTGATCCCAAATGATCTTCCGGTCGGTCATCAACGTGTATTCAACTCGATCCTCAAAGATCAATTGCAAGGGAATGTGGAATGGAACGTCCTCTTCTTGCGTGGAGGTGACCAAGGCACCATCTATGTATCGATGTTGCTCCACAATAAACTTTTCTCCGGCGGAAACCTCCAAGATTGGGAACCCTTTTGTTCTTGTCCAACTGTTGATTATGCTGGGGATATCGATTTTCGATTTTTCCTTGAGAAACGTCCAAAGGTCGATGGGTTTTACAGATTTACAGGCATTTTCCACGATAAACTCACCAACAAACCCACAAAACTCCGGATTCAAAGATGAAACCATCTCCAGAAGTTGGATACCCTTGTTGTAAGCATGGGCATCGAAAGTCTCTCCGATATAAGTGGGGAATTCGTTTGGTTTATGGAACCCCAGCATTGGCTTGGTGGTCAATTGAGCGTCCACGGTGAGAAGAGAAATCAGCTCGTTTTCAAGATGATTTGACCAGCGAGAATCTAACCGTTTCAACACGGTGATCGCCAACCACGTGGCAAACGCCTCGTTCAACCATGTGGCCTCCCAAGAGTCAAAGGACACATAATTCCCCAGCCATTGGTGCACCAACTCGTGAACGACAATCTCGTGAACGCTCTTTGTGTCTCCAACTAGATGATCCTGGCCGATAGTGATCATGTTCCAGTTTTCCATGGCACCATCCGACAAAAATGGGAGGGCCACAATGTCGAGTTTCGAGCAAGGGTAGGGCACTTTCAGTAATTTTTCAATTTCCAAGATCCCCACACGGGCGATTTGGGCCACCGATTCCGAGTTTTTTTGGCTGTAAACGGTGACAATACCGTCAATAGCCGTTTGAAAATCTCCAAGGCAAAAACCAAACAAATGCAAGGGCATGACGGGCGATTTTTCAAACTCAAATCGACTTCCGGAGCGAGACTTGAGGGCCATGTTGGAAACACACATTTTCTCCTCACAGGTGACGCTCAATTGCACAGAGCATCTCAAAGTAGGCTCGTCCACACAGGGGAAAATCGCAGAGGCCCAACCAGGCTGACAATGTGTGGCCAAGACGCCGTTGGGGAACCTGAAGAGACCTCTGGTGGCATCAGCCATGGAGTTGACTTTGGAGATGGACCCCAAATAGGACAGTTCCAGAACACAGTTTTCAGCTGATACAGGCACGTCAAACACAATAGTGTCATTTTGTCTCGTTGGCTTGATTTCTGTCCCCCCCACAACGGCTTTTGTGATAATCAGCTTGCGAGCGTGCAACGCCAGCTGGGAACCTCCCTGGCTCTGCAAACCGATTTTGCACACTCCCCGGAAATTGGGCCGGTCTGAAATAGTCAGATCCAGCTCATAACTGGTGGGGATCCACCCGTTGGAAAGAGATAACATGACCAATAGTTCAAGTGAAAAGTGAAAAAGATCCGGTCGTGTGCAGCCGACTTTTGGTACCATGCCAAGTGGGTGGCTAGGTGTCACTTACAACCATGTTGGAGCGGATCTTTGGGGACAGCGTGTGGACGGCTGTGGCCTTTGGGCTCATGTTTTTGGTTGCTGTTGCCTACAATGCGTCGGGGGTCGCTCCCAGATTTTTCTACGTGCCATTCTGGGACTGGAGAGACGACCTGAAGGCTGGGTTGGACTCTGCCACGACGACTTGTGTGTTACCGGCACGGCTGGGGAACCGGATTGGTGCTGTTAGACGTCGATTGGTGCTGGAATCGACCAAACCGGTTCTTTATTCGACGGTTCCGCTCAACAGTCGCGAGGACACCGACAGCAGCGATAAGAGATACTCCAAGATCTTGCGGATCCCCGAGGTGGATCGGGTTCCCGAGGCTCGTAGGGATCAATTTTATCAAGATACAGCACCCAGGGCGCCTATGGACCCACAAAGAAAGGTGATTTTCGGATATTTCCACCCGTACAGCGACACTTTTGGTGGTGGAGAAAGGGTCCTTTGGCAGGCCATTCACGACACGTTGCAACGACCCAAGACGATCTGTGTGGTTTACACATTCACGTTGACGAACAAGACGTCTGTTTCGAGCATTTTGGATGGCGTCAAGGCCGTTTTCGGGCTGGACTTGCGTGAACTGGAGGATCGAATTGTGTTTGTTCAGCTTCCAAATTCGAAACGGTGGATCATTGATGGGGCCCAATGGCCACATTTGACGTTGGTGATGCAATCTTTGGCCTCCGTTTATGTCGGGTTCATTGCTGTCAAGGCGTTGCCTCCAGACGTCTTCATCGACACGATGGGATTCCCCTTTGTGTATCCCTTGGTTTCGATTTTGCTTCGAATTCCCGTCGTTGCCTACGTGCACTATCCGTTGATAAGCCAAGATATGCTTGCGAAAGTGGGTGGGGTAAAGTGGGTTTACTGGTGGAGTCTGATGAAGCTGTACTTTTTGGCCGGATCGTACTGCGATGTGGCGCTGACCAACTCGACGTGGACGCTCAACCATATGAAATCGATCTGGGGGTGGACGGAGGTCGAGACCGTCTACCCACCGATCGGATCGAGCGTTCAAACGGGCTCGCGAGACAAAGTGGCAGTGTGTGTGGCGCAGTTTAGGCCGGAAAAGCGTCACCGACTCATCCTGGAGGAGTTTGCCAGGTACTTGAAGCAGACGGACTCCTTGGAGCCCTATAGATTGGTGTTTGTTGGGTCTGTACGGGACGAGAAAGACGAGCTTTTCGTGGAAAAACTTGGGAAGTTTGCCGAAAATCTAGGGGTGGGACATCTGGTGGAGATTAAACCCAATTTGAAGCACTCGGAGTTGCAACAGCTGCTGAAAAAGGCAGACGTGGGGATCAACGCGATGTGGAACGAGCATTTCGGCATCACCGTGGTGGAGTATCTTTTCGCTGGATTGATCCCCATTGTCCATTCGAGTGCTGGACCCAAGCTGGACATCTGCGTGGACCACGAGGGCAAGACGGGGGTTTTGTTCACGAGCGAGGCGGATCCGGACTTTGCGAGAAACAACAACGGGGTCACAATGGCAGACGCGTTTCTCCAGGTGGAATCGATGAGTTTTGACGAAAAGGAGGCCATGAGAGCGAGAGAACAGGCTCTGGCGCAGTCGAAATTCGGACCCAAAGCGTTCGAGAAAAGATGGCTGGACGTGGTGGAAAGAGCGTCGCAGTTGGAGATGCAAAAGAGGCTCAACAAGGGCGACGTGGAGCAGGTGTACTAGTCTACTAATCGTGTAATTCACTAATATCTATTCATCGTCGGACCAATCTGGGTTGACCACTCTCAATTGACCACTCGTCTCGTGTCTTGCGTCCGGTAAACTGTCATCACTGAATCTTCTGTTGCCGTTCTCGCCCTGGTATGCTAATCTGTCGTCTGTCGACACGAACCCCATTGGGTTCAGCGCAGACGGTAACTTCTCCTGGAAGACGTCGTCGTCGTCCTCGTCGTCGTCGTACTGTCTGCTTCTCCAGACAAAGAAGAAAATGAGACCCGCGATGGCTGCCACACCGGCGATCGACCCGATAACGATCCCGGCAATGGCACCTCCGCTGAGGCCACTGCTTCCGCCCGAGGAGGCCTGTGATTCCTCCGAGACGGACGTCGCTGTGCTGTCGTCCGTGGCCGTGGGGGTCACCACGACGATGCTCGTGCTCGCCGAGACGGGGCTCGAGGTCGACTCGGTCGACGACGTCTCCGTGGACTCGGTCGACGAGGCTTCCGTGGTCTCGGTGGAGCTGGACTCGGTGGAGCTCGACGTGGAGCTCGATCTGGTGCTCGAACTTGAACTGGAGCTCGATCTGGTGCTGGAGCTCGACGCTGAGCTCGACTCCGAGATGGACGTGGAGCTGGACTCTGAGTCCTCAGCCTCCTCGTCGTCGTCCGGATTGTAGTAAACAGAGAAATACGTCTGGCCACCACAGTTTTCCGAGGCGTAGCCGAAACAGGCCACGTCACAGTTGGAATCCGACACCTGATCCGACTCATCTGGCACGTTGTCGCCACAGAAACAGGTGTCTCCCTCCCTCAGTGCGGCAATGGAATGTCCCGTACATTCGTTGATACAATACGAGGAGGACTGGTACATATATGCGTTTCCAGAGCCAAGATCGTCGACATCCGACCGGGAGTA
The DNA here is from genome assembly GCA_030569035.1 of Kuraishia borneana. NCBI lineage: Eukaryota > Fungi > Ascomycota > Pichiomycetes > Pichiales > Pichiaceae > Kuraishia > Kuraishia borneana. Next base: position 294,299 of record JAJMJT010000007.1, read on the forward strand.
ACAGCCCAGATACGCGAAATCGGCTGCCACCAGCCGAAGTAGAGCGATACCAATTGTAAACTTCATGACGGATCGGTAAACAAACTCAGCTGCAAGGGCGCGTTCAAAAATAGCATCATGCCCCTGAGTAATTCTGGGCACGCCGGGGCGTGAAACGGGACAAATTTGACATTCTACGTTATAACTGGATTTTATTGTTCCAAATTTAGTTTAAATTCCCAATTTATTCATGGTCACTATATGCAGAATATTTGTTTTGAATATGGAGCCTCGCGTGCGGCGCAGGGCGCGGCAGTGCGGCTCGTGGGACCACCCCAATGGGGTAACCTATGTGATTCAGGATAAAAAGATGAGATCCACAGTTCGAGTCATGTCTCTCAATTATACCTCTCCCTACGGTGAGATTGCCATTGGATTTGGCGATCTCGACTCCTTTCTCGTCGAACAGGTCTCGTTCGCAGCCATTTTCGGGGCGAGAATCAGTGTTTCCATGACAATGTTTGTCGTTTCGTGGTTTTTGACGAAAAATAAGCAGACTGCCGTTTTCTGTGCGAACCAATTGGCACTGCTTTTCATCGCAGTCCATTCAGGGTTGTATCTGAGGTATCTGACGGGTCCCTTTGGGTCCATCACCTTCAACTACAGCTACATCGAAATGGACCTTGGAGACGCTAAAGCGACGTCGATTGCGACCAACGTTTTCCAGGTTTTGCTCATTGGATGCGTCGAGTTGTCCCTCGTGCTGCAAACCTACACGATCTTCCAATCTCCGCGGAAAACGATGATGATCTTGGGCAGATTCTCCACTGGATTGGCTGCGTTACTGGGATTGGCCACCACGGCTCTGTACTTGACCGCTTGTGTCTACTCCAACATGAATTTGAGATCCTCGGATCCCGATCCAGTGCCTGATTGGGTCCCCACGGCCCCGATAGCCATGTTTACCGCCTCGTTCACCGTGGTCTGTCTCATGCTCATCGCCAGATTGATCTATGCCATCAGAACGAGACGGTTTCTGGGGCTCAAACAGTTTGACATTTTCCATATTTTGTTCATCACCACCACCCAGACCATGGTGGTTCCCACTGCTTTGATCCTGGCGAGTTTTGCGAGATCTGGCGATGCTAGATTCCAGTATTTGAGTGCCATTGGCGTCTTACTGGTGGCTGTCTCCTTACCAATGACAACCATGTGGGCCAATTCCTCGATCAGAAGCCATAGTCCTCTGTCCACGGGCGGAACGTACCTGGCTCCGCCCTCTCCGACGTCTCAGAAGAGTTGGATGGAGTCCAATCTGGACGCTGCCGAGAACGGCTTCGTCAAGACTTATCGTAAGAATTAGCAATTGACAATTAGTTTAGCGTGAAAAGCCTTGAGTGTAGCCACATTACTCCAGTTGAAACACCCTCTTGAGGTTCTCGTACACCAAGTAACTGATACTCACCGCGGGAGCCACTTTGGCCAGATTCGGCACCAGGCCCTTGAAAAGACCCGGAACTCCCTCTCTTTGCACCGTTTTCCTCGCCACATCGAAGAAGCCATCGTAAGTGTATGGATGCGCGAAAGTTCCCTGGGCTTGCAGTCTCGTTCTGAGCAAATTGATCGGATAAACCACCGTGGCTCCAAACGATCCACTAAGAGCCCCCATCGATAGAACCACGTAGTTGGGCAATTTCACATCGTCGGGATCGACGCCCAGCTGCCTGGCCCGTCTCAATGTCAAATATCTCTTTGCCGTGGTGAAAGTGCCCAAATCAAGAGCACTGTAGGGGAACATACCACCGATTCCGACGAAAAGACCTCTGTAAAACAGTCTCAAACCTCCCTCTTTGTACATTTGCAAAGCTGTATTGTACAGCAAACGCCCGCCCTTGGTTCTGGACTCTAGTGAAGCACATTGGACTCTGAATTTGAGGGTATCGATCGGATAAACCGCGGCCTGTGCGATGACTCCAGCCATTCCACCGGACGTGAACGTTGCCATTCGACTCAATTGGGTCGGATCAGACACACCCTCTAGCTGACAGAACACACGCTTGACCGCCTCGAACGTACCGAACTTGATTGCCGATTCGGGGAAAACTTTCATCACGTTCAAGCCGTTCCCCACGTAGAACGCTCGCAATCCGCCCTGACGGTACAACGATCTGGCCGCCTTGATGAGCGGCGATTTTATCTTGGACTTCGACAGCTTCTGGTGCTTGATCTCCTCGATGTTATGGGCGATTTCCCGCTTGGAATGCAAAAAAGTGGACGTCAAATCGGTACGAGCAATGAGGAAAACTTTCACTCTGTCGAAGGGTGCCGTACAGGTTCTCGACACAACACCACTGAGCCCACCAGCGAGAAAGAACCCTACACTTTTCAAGAGATCGTCCCCCACAGTGACGTCTCCCTCACTGTTTAAGCTCTCGAGATCGTCGTTGAAGAACTTGAAAGCGGTCTTGATCCGTGACCCTTCCAAACGGGGCATCAGCAGCAACGTGTCTCTGAACTCGTCGAATTCCACAAAGCCACGTTTCTGCGAGTCCAGACCAGCAAAGAAAACTTCCACTTCCTCGGCATTGGGTTCCACGCCCAGGCCGCGGAGGTACGTCTCCAGATCCGATTTACTCACCCTGCCGTCGCCGTCTTTGTCCAACAACTCGAACCCTGCCCTTATCTGGTCCTCAGCTTGCAATAAATAACGTCTGAACTGCTCGAAATCCACCTCATGGTCCTCATCTTCGAGACTGTTGAAGATTTGGGTGATGGCCCACTGGGTGTTCTGAGGGTTCCCCACCGAGTTCCGCAGATCAGCAAGGTTCATACGACCCGACCCATTGATGTCAATGGAATCAAACAACTTCTTGTGTCGTTGAAACCGTTCGTGATCGTCCTCAACCATGTTAACATTCATTTGCTTGCACTGATGAACTCACGCGGAGGGGGGTTACCCGCCCTCAAGAGAAAGAGACACGACGAGTCCATCTGTCGCGACTGTTGAACATGTCTGTCAACATTTTTGGAGAGCAAGTCACGGAGGAACGTGCAGAAAATGCCCGTTTGTCCGCATTTGTCGGAGCCATTGCTGTGGGCGATCTGGTCAAGACCACGTTGGGTCCCAAGGGAATGGATAAACTCTTGCAAAGTGCTAGCAGTGGAGAAGCCCTGATGACCAACGACGGTGCCACGATTTTGAAGGCGATCCCGTTGGATAATCCCGCGGCCAAGGTGCTGGTCAACATCGCCAAAGTCCAGGACGACGAGGTTGGAGACGGCACCACGTCTGTGACTGTGCTGGGGTCGGAATTACTGAGAGAAGCGGAAAAGCTGGTGGATCGCAAGATTCACCCTCAAACGATCATCGAGGGTTACCGCTTGGCCAACAAGGCTGCCGTGGAGGCTCTGGATCGCGTGGCGGTCGACAACGGGGACGATTCGGCCAAGTTCCGCGACGATCTGATCAACATTGCAAAGACGACTCTCTCGTCCAAGATTTTGTCACAGGACAAGAACCAGTTTTCGGAGCTTGCCGTGGATGCCGTGTTGAGGCTGAAGGGCTCGACCAACCTGGACCACATCCAGATCCTCAAGATTGTGGGTGGGAAGCTGAGTGATTCGTACTTGGACGAAGGTTTCATCTTGAACAAGAGATTCGGAGTGAACCAGCCGAAGCGCGTGGAGAACGCCAAGATCCTCATTGCCAACACGTCGATGGACACGGACAAAGTCAAGATCTTCGGAGCCAAATTCAAAGTGGACACCACGAGTAAATTGGCCGACTTGGAGAAGGCCGAGAGGGAAAAGATGAAGGCCAAGGTGGACAAGATCAAGAACTTCAACATCAACTGTTTTGTGAACCGTCAGCTGATCTACGACTGGCCCGAGCAATTGCTGGCCGACTCGGGAATCAATTCCATTGAGCACGCCGATTTTGAAGGTGTGGAGAGATTGGCCCTGGTCACGGGAGGTGAGGTGGTTTCCACTTTCGACAACCCGGAGAAGGCCAAGTTGGGCTACTGTGATGTGATCGAGGAGGTGATCATCGGCGAGGACGTGATGACCAAGTTTTCCGGGGTGAAAGCCGGCCAGGCGTGCACGATTGTCATTCGTGGAGCCACGGAACAGGTGTTGGACGAGGCAGAGAGATCGTTGCACGACGCTCTGTCGGTGCTTTCGCAGACCACGAGAGAGACGAGAACCGTGTTGGGCGGTGGCTGTGCCGAGATGAACATGTCCAAGGCCGTGGAGGTGGCTGGACAGAACGTGGAGGGCAAGAAATCGCTCGCCATGGAGGCGTTTGCCAGGGCCCTGAGACAGTTACCGACGATTTTGGCAGACAACGCCGGTTACGACAGTGGCGAGCTCGTGACGAGACTCAGATCGAGTATCTACAACGGGATGACGACCAGTGGGTTGGATTTAAATAGAGGAGTGGTGGCCGACATGCGTGAGTTGGGGATCGTGGAGAGTTACAAACTGAAACGGGCCGTGGTGAACTCGGCCAGCGAAGCAGCAGAGGTGTTGTTGAGAGTGGACAACATTATCCGGGCCAAACCCAGAACGGCGGGCAGAAATAACTAGCCAAATAAAACCATTTCGTATCGCACTGTAGATGCTCTGTCGTGTCGCACCCAAAAACAAAGACATCTCGTCCAATGAACTTGTGGTGATTATCCATGCTAAGAACAACTAGAATCCTGGGATCTCGTCCGTTTGCACAGTCGTTGCGTGCGTTTTCACGCAGTGCCATCGTCAGAAACGACTTTCTCGACGTGCGTGATTTGCCCCGTGAGGAGACAAAGGACATCGAGGTGCCCATATACAACCCAAAGGACAAGTACAAAGTACAAGTGGAGGAGCTTCACAAGTTCGGCAGATACGTGATGGGGTGCATGCCTAAATACATTCAGCAGTTTTCCGTCTGGAAGGATGAATTGGTGATCTACGTGGCGCCCAGTGCCGTGATCCCCGTCCTGACGTTTTTGAAAGACCACACCAGTGCCCAATTCAAGTCGTGTGTGGACGTCACGGCGGCCGATTACCCCTCGAGAACAAACAGATTCGACGTGGTTTGGGATCTTTTGTCTGTCAGATACAACTCGAGAATCAGAGTCAAGACCTATGCCTCCGAGGTGACTCCCGTGCCATCGTCCGTGCCCATCTATGAGGGAGCCAACTGGTTTGAAAGAGAGACGTATGATTTATTTGGCATTTTCTTCGAGGGCCACCCCGATTTGAGAAGAATCATGACCGATTACGGATTCGAAGGTCACCCTCTGAGAAAGGATTTCCCCACCACCGGTTACACGGAGGTGCGGTACGACGCTGAAAAGAGACGTGTTGTCTACGAGCCCTTGGAGTTGACCCAGGCCTGGAGAAACTTCTCTGTTGGGTCTTCTGTCTGGGAACAGGTTGGTGAAGGCTCGGACGATACGCCTGCCGATTTCAAGCTGCCAATTCCAGAGCCTGAGCCGGAAGAAAAGAAATAGACCATAACTAACTTATTGAGCAACGTAGACTAATTAACTAATTGACTAATTGACTAATTGTGCCAACTCCCGCTTCTTATCGTTCAAATACTGTTCCAACCCCACCACCTGGCTCTCAATGAGCTCTATGTCTGCCTCCACGTTCCCCAAATCCACAAATTTCGAGCTCAATTGTGTCTCTTTGTACGCCAACAGTTGCTCGTATTCGTACCGAACCATCGCCAGCCGATCGTCCTTCGGGTCGGGATTCAACTTCTTTTGCGACGCAGCCTCCGCGTCGGCAATCAACTTCTCCAGATCGGCCAGTTCCCGTCTCAACCGCACCTCCTCCCAGTCGGTGTCCTTTGTTGCTGAAAAATCCGTCCCCGTGGACGACCGTGTCACCCCCATTCTGTTGAGATACGAGTCGGCAAAGCTCTGTTTCGCAGCCGGCTGCTTCGTCACTTGCGCTTGCGAGGATTCCAGATCAAACTGGGGCACCTCCTTCGAGAACGTCGCTCTCAACGACGCTGGCACGCTACGGGGCACACGACGGCCGTTGGACCGCTGGTTCAGAATGTGCAGGAACACAAGACACTGGTCCTTGTCGATAGTCTCGGAGCTTTTCGGATTCACGAGGTTCCACGCACTGGAAATGTCCGTTTCGGGCACATCCAACGTCCCGTACAAATCCCGAAGCGAATTGAACGTGATGCGGCCATACCGGTCCGCCGAGGCCGTGTAGACGGTCTCGTACGTCGACTTGTCCGAGGGAGAAATGTACCAGTCGAAGTCGGAGCTCAAAGTTTGCGTGTCATCGTCGTCCTCCGGGATGGGCGCAGTGCCGTTAACGGCCCTGTCTGCGGCTATAATGTGGGATTTTGAGCTGGGGACGAGCCAATCGGGCAACTCAGAGGGCAGCTCAGAGGTGCCGTTGACCCTGTCGAAAATGAGCCTCATGGCAATACAGAATTCCTCGAAATCCAGGTACCCATCGGTGTCGATGTCACTCAAATCCCAAATTTTCGCCAATTCTCCCGAGCTCAGGTGCGAATTTTTGAACACCACGGAAACCTTCTCCCCAGAGAGTTTGTTCTCGGTTGGATTGAGACCGGAAAAGATCTCCCAGTACTTCTTAATCTCCCACTCCTCAAGCTTAGGCATGATCCTTACTACGGCGATGCGAGTTTGGGTAGCGCTACGGTTGGTACACGAACGAATAAATTAAATGTAGGGGAAAGTGTTATCCTGGTCTTTCCAGAAGAACTCCGTGTCGACGTCCTTGCGGACTATTTTGGAGCCATCCTCGTAGCATAGTCTGCGCTCCAGCCAAGCTCTTCTCACCTTCTCTAGCGATTTGGCTCCACTGCGCACACCAAAGCTGTGTAATTCCAAGAAAAGAGATTCCACAATCAATTTATGGTGCGCCTCGATACAGCAGAAGCCACACATCACGAGAATCCATTGGAACATGCAGACCCGATGGTCTGCTTGAACATTGACGTATTTTTTATAATTTATGGTCGAAATCGAGGCCAGTAGTTCGCTTCTCTTTGAATCGGCAATGGTGAACGCAACCCTATCTGCCAATTTCGGGTCCGTGTGAGAGAGTTGGATGTCCTCCTTTTGGAGAATAATGTCCGAATTGTAATGGTCTTCCAAGAATTTGAGGTCCTCATCGGTCACGTTCTCGTAATCGAGCTGGATCAGGAAAGAAAGACTCTCCATCATCCCAGAGACGATTGTCTGCACCAATTTGGAAGAGTGGGGCATGTTAACAAGCTCACAACACGTGAGAACACGCAGGTAGATACCTTGAAGATGAGTCTGTTGCAGAAAATCGTAAAACGAAAACCAATCGTCCCTGCCATCGCCGTCTTGATTCAGGAATCGTTTCATCTTTGGATCACTGACTCGATAGTAGCAACTCAAGGGCAATTTAGCCTTGTCTGCCCCAACATACGCAGGATGATACTTGTTATCCAGAGGAATTCTGTAGGGATGATCTCTCGTGATGATGAAGAATTTACGGGCTTCCTCCAATTTGGCAAAGAGAGCACTTACCCCAGTTGGCGAAAATTGCACCTCACCAACGGCTGTTTCCTCCAATTTCCGGATTTTTTGGAATGCCACAAGCAGATCCTTGAGAAGCTCAATCGATTGATTGCTGTAGCCAACGAAAAGATTGAACCCACCGAGACAGACGGCCAATTGATCATCGTTGTCAAGATACCCATCCATGGCCAGACCAAGACGATACAATTGTTTCCTCATATCCTCCGGGAAGTCGATGACGACCCAATGTTCCAACTCTTCGGGAGAGTGCAATGATCCTCCCCATGGAGCGTTCATCCCGGAGGAAATTTCCAAAGAGGAAAAAATGTAGCGTGAAATGATGAGAGCATCGGAGGCCTCCACGGATTTGGAATATCTCAGTAGAAATTGCTTTGCACCCTGGAGATGCACTTTCCATCTGGAATCTGATTTTGTCGATGAATCTGCAGCGAGAATCAAGCTGGTTAACAGAACACCATCGACGTAATTGGTCACTTCGTTGGCACTTTCCAAAGTGTGTTGAAGCAGGGCAAAACATTGCGATAAATAATAAATTCTGGAGGACTCGTGCTCCTCCATTTCTCTTTGCAAGGACAATTTCTCATCGTCATGGGCGATTTCCAATTGGGCCTTTGCCTTTTCGCTCAAAAAGGAAGCTCCAGAGGCGAGGAGAGCACTGAGTAAAAAGCCGCACCGTCTGGCGGCCTCTAAAATGGCCACCACACTGGGCGAATTCAAGTAACTAGAGTTCAATGGGAACACAAACATGTTAACGTTGACGATAAATGCCTTCAGATGCACCACACGCTGCGAATCGGCACTGATATCGAAGGCCTTGAGTACCTTGGCCATCCCAGTTTGACTCATGGACGTGTTGAGCATGTACAGGTAGTCATATTCTTGATAGGACAACGTCTCTGTGGACCCTGATCTCAACATATCCCAAGGAGAGAGGGTCAATTCCCGTGGAGGAGTGAACTTGAAGGGCTCCACATTCTCCAAATCGTCCAATCGGACGTCCAGGCCTGAAATTCCAGCCATATTGCCAATGATGGACTCGGCACTTTCCAATAAATTCATTATTTCATTGACGTTCTTCGAGGGAACAACCGGTTTCTTCACTCCGGTTGAGGCGTCTTTGAATTTCAGGATTTTCTGGTAGACGCAGTTGATTTTCAAGTGGTCACAACGTCCACACGCTGGGACCCCCTCATCACACTTGATCTTGCGTTTTTTGCAAGCCAAACACCCGTTTCTGCTGTATTTGCGTCTGGGTTTAGCTGAATCCATGGGGGAATCGGAATCCCAATTGGGCCAAAACATCCGCACCCTCATCGCTTACATAAGCGGCCATTTCCTATCTGGGTCGTTATCTACTAACTACTCACTGGTTAGTTTCTGAATCAATTGATCTACTTAGAAGTTGATGGTCTTTCCAAAAGTTCCGAGAGCAGCCTCCTTGAAGGCCTCGGACAAAGTTGGATGGGCGTGACACACACGAGCAATGTCCTCGGTGGAAGCCCCGTATTCCAAAGCCAAACCGGCCTCAGCGATCATCTCACCGGCGTTGGGGCCGATGATGTGAACTCCCAGGACACGTTGGGTCTCGGCATCGGCCAAGAACTTGACGAATCCCTCGGAGTCTTGGTTGGTCTTTGCTCTCGAGTTGGCGATGAAGGGGAACTTACCGACTTTGTACTTGATTCCGGCCTCCTTGAGCTGTTCCTCGCTTTGACCAACCCAGGCAACCTCAGGGTGGGAGTACATCACCGAGGGGATGTTGCCGTAGTTGACGTGACCGTGGCCGTTCTTGATGTACTCGACGGCAGCGATACCTTCCTCCTCGGCCTTGTGGGCGAGCATCACACCGAAGGTGACGTCTCCAATGACTCTGATGTGGGGGAACTTGGTCTTGAATTCGGAGTCGATCACGAGTCTGCCTCTGTTGTCGATGTCCAATCCCAACTTTTCAGCTCCCAAGCCCTCGATGTAAGGACGACGTCCCACGGCAACGAGCAAAACGTCAGCCTCGAGGGACGCGGTGGTGCCCTTCTTGACGTCCTCGTACTCGATCTTGACGATCTCACCCTCGCGGACTCCCTTGGTGACCTTGGCCCCCAATTGGAACTTGATGCCCTGCTTGCCCAAAAACTTTTGGGTGGCCTTGGCCACTTCACCGTCCATACCGGCTCCGATGGCCGATTGGTACTCGAGAACGGTCACCTCAGAGCCCAATCTGGACCAGACGGATCCCATCTCGAGTCCGATGATTCCTCCTCCGATGATCACCATCTTCTTGGGCACCTCCTTCAGGGCCAAGGCACCAGTCGACGACACGATACGCTCCTCGTCGACCTCAATGCCTGGGAAGGGCGAGGGTTCCGATCCAGTGGCGATGATGACGTGCTCAGCGGTGATGGTGGCCTCCTTGCCGTCCTCGATGGGGTCCACCTGGACGGTGTGCTCGTCAACGAACGAACCGGCTCCCTTGTAGTAGGTGACACCGTTCTTCTTGAAGAGCATCTCGATACCCCCGGTCAATTGCTTCACAGAGAGGTCCTTGGCCTTCTGGATCTGGTCAATGTTGGCCTTGACCTCTCCCGTGATGTCGATACCCCTATCCTTGGCCTCGTGTTGGATCGTGTGGAAAAGGTGGGAGTTGTTCAAGAGGGACTTGGAAGGAATGCATCCCACGTTCAGACACGTGCCTCCGAGACGGCCACGCTTCTCAATACACGCGGTGTTGAAACCTTCTTGAGCCGCCTTGATGGCAGCGACGTAACCTCCTGGACCTCCGCCGATGACGACAACGTCATGCTTGACTATGTTAGACGAATTGACCACGCACACACTTACCGTTCTCGGCGAGAATTCTAGCGCTCGAGAAATAACGGGTGGATAATCTCAACATGTTGTTGGAAGAAGTTGTTGCCTCCCATGGATGGGAGTAGGCCGTGGCGGTACACGACCTCGGCGCCGAATCACAGCGGGCTCCACCACGGCGTGCGGCTCCTTACGGCGTGCGGCTCAAAAGTCTTCAGTTGTCTCTATGTATCTTATGACGAGGTCCAGGAACGCCTTTGGCTGTTCCGAGATCACCCAGTGGCCTGCGTCGGGGACATCTTGGAGCTCGAACCGGGGGAAAAACTTGGCGATTTCCGGGATCATCTCGTCGGCCACGTAGGGCGAGTTACCCCCACGGATAAACAGAGACGGTCCAGTCCATCTGCATTGATCCGAATCGAACGGCCATCCCGAGACCTGGTCCAGGCTCTTGGCGATGATCTCGAGCGGCACCCGCGAAACCAGGCCGGGTTGCTCGGGGTCCTGGTGGGGGTTCCGTTTGATGTTTGTCAGCAAAAATTGACGCACGGGCAGACTCTCCTCGACCTTGCTCAACTCCTCGTCCGCTTGTTTCTGTGTCCTGATCTTGGGGTCGTGGGTAATCTTCAACATCTGCGCCGCATACGTGCCGAATTTGGAAAAGCCCGTTCCGCCCAAGGTGAAATCGACGGGAGCGTTATCCACAGAGATGAGCATCGAGCAGAGCTTGGGCTCACGCAACATGAGAGCCATGGCGGTTTTGGCGCCCATCGAATGGCCAATCACGATGGGTTGTTCGAGATCGTGATCCCAGATGAACTGCGCCACATCTGCGCTGAGCGCGGGGTAATCGTGGCGATTAGCGTGTGGCGAGTCTCCGTGGTTCCTCAGATCGACGCAGTACACGTCTCTCTGTAGACGCTTAGCTAATTGTTTGCTAACGGAGCGGTTGTTCAGTTTGGAGCCGAAGAGTCCATGCAAAAAAACGATTGGTGGGTTGGACGAGAACGATGGTGGTGGGTAATGGTCGAAAACCAAGGGAACGGTATCGATTTTGGCCAGTGGGCTGACCAAACTGGACAGTCGCCTCACAAAGATCATGGTGCTGTGACGCCGCAAGGGTGTTTGGGCAATCGAGGCGTCACCCCTCCTAACGGGATGGACTCATCGGAAAAAAAAAAAGCTTGCATATCGAGGCTGTGATTGGTGTGATAAGTGTGCGGCTCTACGAGAGCGTAATTAAAAACTCTAATATTATCGAACTAAACAGAACGGGTTTTGGTTGGCTCAAATGGCATGAGCATAGCAAAGATAGACAAGCATCCAATGAGAGCACCACAGACCCAGATAGGAACAGAGGAGGCGGAAAGAGCACCGTAGTAGTAGACGACTGGAGCAAAAGATCCAGCAATTCTACAAACCACCAAAGCCATGGCAACACCGGTACCTCTGGCCTGGGCTGGGAACACCTCTGGAGTGTAAGCGTACAGACAACCGTAGTAGATGTTGACGAAGAAGTAGGTGGCAGCACCGAATCCGGCATCTCCAGCTGGAGATCTAACGGTGGTGTAACCAAACAGGATAGCCATGGCACTCAAGGCACCGAAGGCCATGGCACCTCTACGTCCCACCTTGGGGATCAAGATCAAGGCACCTCCGAGAATTGGACCAAAGATACCCACGAAGTTGGCGATGGACGAGTTTCTGTAGATCAAGTAGGTGGAAGAACCAGTGTCACCACCTCTGTTGGCGATGTAAATGTACAAAAAGTTGTAGAAAGTGGAGTACGAGATACCGATGAAGATCCAGGAGATCCAGATCAAAGCGGTGGAGTAACCAACGAGTTTCGATTGGAAAAGAACCTTGAGGTTTCTCTTGGTAACACGGATAATCTTGCGCCAGTCGAAACCGTTGTCCTTGGTGGAGTAGTACTCTTGGGTCAACTCACCACACTCTTGGAGCATCTCGAGGGTAAGCGAACACTTTCTGTTGTATTTCTTGGCGATCTTTTGAATATTTTCAACGGCCTCGGCGTCACGTCCGACGGAAACCAAGAATTTTGGAGTCTCATCGAGCTTAAGAACGAAAAGACGCAACAAAGCGGCTCCCAACACGATACCGGAGTTGGTGTACCAACAGTATCTCCATCCTCTGTTCATGTGACTTGGACAGTCATCAGCAGAGGCACACGAGTTGGATGGGATGAATGCCCAGGCGATCAAGTTGGCAATGGTTTGACCCACACCCCACCAAAGGGCCATGGCAGTGTTCAAGTACTGGTACTTGAAAGGCAAGTATTCCAAGAAGACAGCGACATCCATGGCAATGTTACCACCAGCACAGAAGGTGGACAAAAACATAAAGATACAGTAAGTAGCGAAGGATCCCATACCACCAGTGAAGAAACCCAAAGAGGCAGAAAGAAGCAAAGAGGTGTTGAAAGCGATCTTTCTGCCGATCAAATCACCGGAAAATCCCCAGAAGATGGAACCAGCAATGAGACCGAAGTAGAAAATTTCAGTACCCCATGGGTAAGTCATACCGAATTGACGGTTGATGTAGGTGTTGACGGTACCTTGAATCATTTCCATTTGCGAATCGACGGAATAACCAAAACCGGCAATACAGAATAATTTAGCGTGGTACCAGGTGAATCCAACCTCGTCCAAAGCATCGTTGATGAGAGACATCTTGCGAGCCAAGACAGGGTCCATCTCGACGGCAGTCAAGTCTTTAGTCTTGGATGGGATGATACCATTTTCCATGGAACTGGAGTTATCAGAAGCGATAACTGTTTGGTCTTGCTTTTCAGACATGATTGTCATTTACGGGGAATTACTGGTCTTTTATAATTTTTTCCGGGTCTCGTTATCATGCGTCGATGCATTGTCCAAAAGAAATAAAAATCCAGATAAGCAGGACATACTCGTATTATGTCATCGGAAAACCGTTGGCAGACGGAGGGTGCCGAGGAATTTTTTTCCGAATTGGACGCAGGGTCTGATCAACAAGATACACCTATTAATCCGTTACAAACCCGATTTTCAACTGGAAATTTAACACTCAACTCGATCGATCTATCAGTGAATTAGATATATTTTTTCGTCTTATCGCTATCGTGGGATTAAGGTATTCTGTAGGCTTAGGGATCATTTTCCCGTTTTGGTAGCACTTTCCCAACTGGCCGGTAATGGCTTCCCTGACTAACATTCCCATCGCGGCGCCGCTTGTAATTTCCCCCTCGGAGTCCAAAGTCCGTAGATGTATATGCGTGTAATCGATAATCTGTATATGCAAGAGACAATCGCTTCTACCTACTCTCGAATTCTTTCGATTTACCATGGCTTTCAACGTTAGAGGCACCGATGAAACGAAAATTATCGATCCGAAAGTGTTACCTTTCGAGATTATCAAAAAAGAAAATGTCGAAATCCCCATGCCCGACGGAATCTCGTTGAGTTGTCACATTTGGATCCCGAAAACCGTTTGGGACGGTTCTGAAAAAGTGGGAACTCTCGTTGAGTACATTCCCTACCGGAAAGGTGACAACACCGCCATGAGAGATGCCATCAGACATCCATGGTACGCTGGTAATGGGCTCTGTTCCATTCGTGTTGATATGCGTGGAGCTGGAGAATCTGGGGGAATCCTGGTCGATGAGTATTTGAAGCAAGAACAGGACGATTGTCTCGCCGTTTTCGACTGGATCGTCAAGCAAAAATGGTCCAACGGGAACATTGCCATGTTTGGTAAATCCTGGGGAGGTTTCAACGGTTTACAGGTTGCTGCTAGACAACATCCAGCTTTGAAAACGATCATCACCTTGATGTCTACCGACAACAGATATTCCGATGATGTGCACTACAGAGGTGGATGTCTGTTAGCTTCCGACATGTTATGGTGGGGATCCACCATGCTGGTCTACGGACCTCGTTCTCCAGACAAAAACGTTGTGGAGGACTGGAAAAATGAGTGGCTCAAGAGACTTGAGGTGCCACCCATGGTTCGTCAATGGGTTCAACACCAGACTTACGACGAGTATTGGAAGCATGGATCCATCTGCGAGGATTATTCAAAGGTGGATATCCCCGTTCTCTGTGTGGGGGGTTGGAGAGATGGTTACACCTCTCCAGTTTTCCGTATGGCTGAAAAATTACCCCATCCGGACAGTTGTGGACTCGTGGGGCCTTGGGTTCACGAATATCCAGAAATGGCTGAGCCAGCCCCCAAGATTGGTTACCAACAATTGTCTCTTGCCTGGTTCAAGAAGTATTTGGAGCCGGAAACAAAGTCGGACTTCTCGTTGCCAAAATTCACAGCCTACGTTCAGGATCCATGTGGAATTAAAGAGTCGTATGTGAGAAGAGAGGGCAAGTGGGTTTCAGTTTCCGACCCTGTTCCAACTACCAAATCGTTTTTCTTTGGTGCTGATCATAAATTGGAGGCTACCAAGAGTGACGTTGACTACAAATTTGCCGGATCTCTTTCGCACGGATTGTTCCGTGGAACATACTGTCCGTTTGGATTTAAGGGAGATTTCCCAGCTGACCAAAAATTCGAGGACGGTAAGTGTTTGACTTTCGAGACGGAGGCTTTCACTGAGGATCTCGATTTGCTTGGTGAGCCCAGTGTGACTTTGACATTTTCCAGTAATGAGAAATTGGCCAACGTCACCGCGAGATTGGTGGATGTTTACCCCAATGACGGTGAACACGTTCTGATCTCCTGGGGTCAATTGAACCTGACCCATCGTGATTCTCACGAGAATCCAGAGTATTTGGAGGTTGGCAAAGAGTATACGGTCAACATTCCGTTGGATGTGCTTGGAATCAAGGTTGCCAAGGGCCACAAATTGTTGGTTGCCCTCTCTACAGCCGACTGGCCATCTGCCTGGCCCACTCCAAAGATCCCCACGTTGTCCCTAAAGTCGGGTGAGGTGATTTTACCCGTTTTGGATGCGTCCAAGCAGGTTTCCGCACCTGATTTTGCCAGTCCAAGCCGTATGCCCGAGATCCCCACCAAGATGCTCAAGCCATACGACCGTAAGAAAGATGTTAAGTACGACTACGAAACGGATACTTGGACTTTGACGGATATTCAGGACTCGGGCGAGTTGGAGTTGCCCGAGTTGGGAGCTCTGTCTGGGGCCGTGGTGGGCAACTGCAACACCAACATCTGGAGAATTTCCGGGAACGACCCTCTCAGTGCCTACAACGAATGTTCGTGGACTTACAACATGGGCCGTGGAGACTGGGATCTACGTATGGAGGGAGTGTCGAAAATGCATGCGGATGCAGACAATTTTTTCTTGACCAACACGTTGAAGGCGTGGGACGGAGATGAAGTTGTGTTTGAAAAAGAATGGAAGGATACGATTAAAAGATTTTTTTTGTAACGATAATATTCATAATTTTCAGCAATGATAGCGCCGCACGGGTGTTTGACGTTCGTTCGGTCACTCGCTTTTGCACGCCCCCACACCGCAACCCCTCGTTTCTTCCCACAACAATGTCGATCATCCCCAATAAAATGGAATACGTCGAGGAGACCGTTCAAGATGGTCATAGTGGAGAGACGAAGAAAATTTTGTATTCACAAAGGGCGATGGTTGGTCATGGGTCGTTTGGGTATGTTTACCAAATATCCATTCAACCGGACGATCAAAAAGCGGCAATTAAAAGGGTTTTACAAGATAAACGTTTTAAAAACAGAGAGTTGGATATAATGAGATCGATACGTCATAAGAACATTGTTGATTTATTGAGTTTTTTCTACAAGACGGCTGACAATGACGATTTGTATCTTCATTTAATCTTGGAATTTATTCCAGAAACGTTATTTAAAGCGTCTCATTATTACACCTCCAAGCGGATGACGATGCCCGTCTTCGAGATCAAGTTGTATTCGTATCAGTTAATGAGATCTTTGAACTACATCCATTCCCTCGGAATTTGTCACCGAGACATCAAGCCTCAAAATTTGTTGATCGATCCATACAACGGGATTTTGAAGCTGTGCGATTTCGGATCGGCCAAGATCTTGAATCCGAACGAACCAAACGTGTCGTACATCTGTTCCAGATACTACAGGGCCCCGGAGTTGATCTTTGGATCGAGGAATTACACCACCAAGATCGACGTTTGGAGTGCTGGATGTGTCATTGCAGAGTTAATATTGGGTCAACCTCTTTTCCCGGGAGAATCGGGGATCGATCAGTTGGTGGAGATCATCAAAATCTTGGGGACCCCATCACGTGAAGAGATTCGGACGATGAATCCCAATTATATGGAACACAAGTTCCCCAGCATAAAGCCGATCCCCTTGGCTAAAGTGTTTAAGAATATGGCTGCTGATTGTCTACAATTGTTACAATTAGTGTTGAGTTATAGTCCATTGGCACGTATATCAGCCATCGAATCGATGACTTTGCCCTTTTTTAACGAATTGAGAAACGAAAATGTGATGTTACCGGATTCCAGAATGACTAATAACGGTCAACCGAAACCGGTACCGGATTTATTGGATTTTACGAAAAGAGAACTGAGTGTTAGACCAGATTTAATTGGTTCATTGGTACCGGATTGGAAACGGAGCTTTTACGAATTTTCATTGGATAACTTCCAACCTTTGGAGCCTACACAGTTGCAGAATCCGGAAATAAATTGAGGTGGGGTAATAGGCTAAGCATATAAATAGCGTGTAATCCACTTGTCATCCCATCTTCTCTAGTAAGTAACCACGACCCAACATGATACTAACTTTCCCCAGTGTAAGTCGCATGGCCGGTGCCCTCGGGCTGAGATTACACGGCTGAACTTGATCTAGATAATACTAGCGAAAGGACATGCGTTACTAACCTAGGGCTCCCATCAGTTTATCAGAGCAACACCCAACAAACTCAAACTCCCCGGTAGCCTCGGCTACACGTGCCGCTTTTGACTGGAATGACTTTTCTTTTGCACCCATCCACGAGGCACAGGTGTCACGTGCGATGACCAGCCGTTATTTTGCAGATCTAGACCGGTTCTGCGACACTGACGTGGTTATTGTGGGCGCGGGATCGTGTGGGCTTTCAGCCGCATGGACTCTCGCGACGGCAAGACCCGATCTGCGGATCGCCATTGTCGAGTCCAACGTGGCCATTGGCGGTGGATGCTTCCTGGGAGGCCAACTGTTCAGTGCCATGGTTATGCGCAAGCCTGCCAATGTGTTTCTGGACGATTTGGGCATCCCGTACGAGGATGAGGGTAACTATGTAGTTGTAAAGCACGCCGCGTTGTTTGTCACGACACTCTGTGCCAAAGTGTTGAGTCTCCCCAACGTTAAGCTGTTCAACGCCACCGCTGTGGAGGATCTCATCACGAGACGCACCGAGGACGGCATCCGAGTCGCTGGAGTCGTGACCAACTGGACTCTGGTGACGATGCACCACCACGACCAGTCGTGTATGGACCCAAACACGATCAACGCCAAAGTGGTTCTGTCAACCACGGGCCACGACGGGCCTTTTGGCGCCTTTTGTGTCAAGAGAGCCGTCGAGATCGGGGCCCTGAAGAAGCGCAACGCCATGTCCGCTCTGGACATGAACCTTGCCGAAGACGCCATCGTCAAAGGTACAAGGGAAGTCGCACCCGGATTGGTCGTGGGCGGAATGGAATTGGCTGAAGTGGACGGTTGTAACCGCATGGGCCCCACTTTCGGAGCCATGGCACTCAGCGGAGTCAAGGCCGCCGAGGAAGTGATCAACGTGATCAAACGCATGAAATGATTGCGTCTTGTGTAAAGTCTCCAACCATGTTCTCGAAGAATCGCTTGGGACTGTCTGTCTTACTGTTTGTCTGTCTTACCTTTCTGCTTGTAGTGCACCACCCAATACACCATATTCGATCCGTGCGTTGTCGCCACCATCATGTCGATTCCATCAATAGACGAGGCTAGAGAGGCCGTTAAATCGGGGGATTTCTCGAAGGCTGAGCAGATCTACACAGAGATTCTGTCGATGAAATCCACCAACGAACGCACCAATCAATCGCAGGAGGCTGCCATCCTTGAATTGGCTCAACTGTACAAGGATAACAACGACAAGTCCAAGTTGGTCGAATTGATCCCTAAATCGCGTGAGGTCATGGGCACTTTGGCCAAGTCGAAGACCGCGAAGGTGGTTCGTTCTTTGATCGATTTGGTGGAGGAATTGCCCGGTGACGACTCTTTGGACACGACCATTGCCGTCACCAAGGACTGTGTCGACTGGGCTGTTGAGGAGAAGAGATCATTCTTGAGACAATCTTTACAGTTGAGATTGGCATCGTTGTTCTACAGAAAGAAAACCTACACGGATTCTTTGGCGATCATCAACAATTTACTCAAAGAGTTCAAGAAGTTGGACGACAAGTCCAGTCTCGTTGAAGTGCAATTGTTGGAAGCTGAAAACTATTTGGCTCTCAAGAATTTTGCCAAATCGCGTGCCGCTCTCACCTCGGCGAGAACCTCGGCAAACGCAATCTATTGTCCCACGCAACTGCAGGCTCAGCTGGATTTGATGAGTGGAATATTGCATGCTGAGGACAAAGATTTTAAGACTGCATTTTCGTATTTTTTCGAATCGTTCGAATCGTTGCTGTTACACTCTGACGATGACAAGACAATCAAAGTTTTGAAATACATGTTACTATGTAAAGTGATGTTGGGATTGGTTAACGACGTTAAGCAGATTCTTGGAGGTAAAAACGTGGAGAAATACGTGGAAAGCAAAGACATCGAGGCGATGAAAGCCGTTGCCTTGGCTCATTCAAACAGATCGTTACGTGAATTCGAAGAATGTCTCAAGAACTATTCAGCAGAATTGACCCAGGATCAAATCATTAGATCTCATTTGTCCGATTTATACGATTCCTTGTTTCAACAGAATCTGTTGAAGTTGATCGAACCATACTCTTGTATTGAGATTGAACACATTTCCAAGATGATTGGCTTAAGCACCAAAGTGATTGAAAGCAAGTTGAGTCATATGATTTTGGACAAGGTGTTTTATGGAGTTTTAGATCAAGGTAATGGATGGTTGATTGTTTACTCAGAACCACAAAAGGATGAAGGATACGATCTGTCTTTAGAAGTGATTAAGAATATGTCATCTGTGGTTGATTTGCTTTACGAAAAGGCATCTTTTTTGAATTGATGAATCTATGTAAAATTGACATCCAAAGAAACGTTGGCCAGTTTTTGTAAAAACGTTTGTAATTTCCCAGCTTCCACAAACAATCTATCCAATCCATAAGTCTCGTCACTTATCAAATTGACCAATTCAATTCCCTTTTTAACGAGAATCGAATTATGAGAATTGGTCAGGACCGTGAAAAGAGTTTCAATCATGAATGGGATGTACATGATACGATAATCTTGATAAACGGAAATTTCCTCCTCAGGTGCAAATTCCAAAAGATCATGATACCAAGAAATTACTCTCTCCCTCACGTCCAGATCCAAATCTTCAGCAAACACAATCACCATCCTTCTTTCAGATTCTGTACGTGGTTCCACCATGGATAACATTTCGTATTGAGTGATCATCTTGAAAGTTTTCGTAAAGTTGACGTTCTGTTGGAACTCTTCAACTTGATAATCCTTCAAAAGACGAGCTCTACTGCTCTCGTTATTCTGGAAATGTTGAGAAATCACTCCATGATGCAATTTGTAATTGGTGATGACTCCTTGTAAATCATAACTTTCGTACAATTTGATAAGAGCAGCCACTTTACCAGTGGATAAGAACCGTCTCATCACCACCAAGATGGATTCAACGGCATCGGTCCACATCTTTTCCTGGATGAACCACGAAATGGATGAAATCAATTTTGTATCGATTCTGTTGACAGACTCAGGATCCTTGAGTAGAACCACTTGACCCTCCTTGCTGTATTCGATTGCCGTATCGTCGAAAACACGGCTCACAGTTCTCTTTAAAACGTCTTCCAATGGCAATCCCAAGTCTCTCATCATTCTCAATTGATCCAGTTTATCGGTATCATGCATTAAGTTGGCCAAAAAGAATGAATAACTGTCAATCATATCGGATTCCAAAGGCATGAACGAAACATACAGAGGGATTTGGTTGAAATGACTGTAAAGTGACAATCTCGTCACATAAACCCTCAAGACTTTGGTGAAATCCGTGTCGCTCAACAAAGAGGTATCTAAGAGTCTCATAAAGATGGCAAAGTGCACCACCAACCTCATCAGATATGGAGTGGACGTGAGTAAAGTGGTTTGACTGTTTGTGATGGTGTCATTAATCAATTCCAAAGAGTTTTCCAAAATCGAGGAAACGTTATTCGTCAATACTGAGCCAATCAGCACTCTAATTGGATGCTCACTTTCTTTGTTGATGGCTAGAGCATTCAAAGCTTCGGCCATATTGACAAATTTCTTGGAAGGTGCACTCAATCCTGAAACGTTTTCGAATTCCAAACCATTCTTGTGCGAAAATTCCACCAATGAGTCCTCCATATCACACTTGAAAATGTTATTTAAGTGGATCAACAGTTGTTTCTCCCACGAATTCGTTAAACTGGTGCACGTATCGGCACTCCCACATAACAATTCATAGCATCCTCTTTCGTAATCGGACAACTGTTTGGATAAATTGTACACGGCTCTACGCCATAGCAACGTGTTTTGAACACCGAATGGGGTCTCGTCCATGGTTTCATCCCCCAGGAACTTGCCGTCCAATTTGGGGTCGAAGTAGTCTTGAGTTCCCGACATGATCAAAGAAAAATTCCAATTGTTTGTGATCTCGCAAAGTTTGCCAATCTCAACTTCATCTTTCTCTAACAATCTGAAGAAAATCTTTTTGAAAAACTTCTTATCGGCAACGGCATCACTCTCGCTGATCCGAGCATTAGCCCTTATAGTGGCGTCAGCGTCCAAAGTCTTGACGAATTTGGGTTTGTTCAATTGTAATTCAACCTTGGTACTCAACCATTTGGACGTTTGCAACTCTTCAGAATCAACGTCATCCTCGTCATCCAGAGGATTCAAGTGTAACGTCTCAGTGAGCCAAACAATCACATACCATATCTCTTGTAGTGTACTGTTTTGGGATAAAATATGATCCTGGATGATCGATCTAGACGTGAATTTGTTCACGTTCAGCTTGGAAACTTCCCGTTTTGAGTATCTCAACCTGATCAAAACCTCCACCAACGCCCAGAAACGACTCTCCAGAGTCCACGACTCGATTTGCTGGTCGTCTAAACCTTCCTGCTCTGAAATCAGAATCTCTGCACTGGCAACATCTTTGAAAGTCGATACCAACTCGAAAAGATCGACGTTTGCTGGATCTTTTTTGAATTTCTCCAACACCTCAGCGAACCCAAACACGACCCGTGATTGGTCCATCTCGATAGACTCACCACTCACAGAGTTGAGTATTGTATTCATGTCAACACTGTGTTGTGCGAATTGGATCGATGGACACGACTAAGTGCTTATGTAAGCAGCACAGAGCGGTGATTCAATAAATTTCAATTGAGCTTCGAATAAATTGTTAATTAGATTTTAATTAGATTTCAATTAAATTCTGGGTTGTGTTCACGCTGAGTGTAGTTGTTTGGTCGCGTTTTTTTGTTATTAAATTGTATTATATTTTCGTTTGGGTTTAGCTAAAGTTTCTGAATTTTGGATTTTCTACAATTTGATAATTTTGATATTAATGTAAACAAAAATCTCATTATTCATATCATAAACATCACAATCAACTTCGTGTAAATCATCTTCGTGTAAATCATCAAGGTTTGTGTCTTCCGATAAATCATTCAGTTAACCTCATCTTAGGTGGGTCTCCTTTGGTTACCCCAGTGGGGGATAACCAATGGGGGGCACAAATTGATCCATTAAACATGAACCAACGACTCAAATTTGGTGGAAACTAAGAATGATCAATAACAGTGCTTCCAATTGAGGCCTAACCACCAATTACTTCAAATTTGAAGAAAATTGGTCCAATATTCAAGGATCCCATCATCTGCACGATTATGCATAATGATAAGCGAATTACTTTAAGTTCAACCCAGATCTTCCTTTCTTCATGACCGGTTACACTTTTGAAGAAACCAGAGTATTGACCCCAAGTCAAGGCCGTCAACTCATTAGAGAAGGAAAGCTCGAAAGATCTGTGGGTGTCGCAGATGGACACATGCAAGTTAATCTTGTGATCATCCCTCAGAAATACGCCGCTGATTTCCGTGAATTCTGTATCAGAAATCCAGTACCATGTCCATTGGTTTCAGAGACCAAGCCTGGTGATCCTACCAAAGTCGGAACTATTAATGGAAAACCCTTGTTGGAAGAGGGCAACATCGCTACGGATGTGCCTCAGTATTGTATTTACGAAAAGGGTGAATTGAAGGGATACACCGACAACCTGGTCAAGGAATGGACTTCTGATTACGTTGGGTTTTTGATCGGGTGCTCGTTTTCGTTTGAAGGAGCTTTGCACAAGGCTGGTATCGAATTGAGACACATTACCCAAAACACAGTGGTCCCCATGTTTGACACCAACATTCGCTTGTGTCCTTCTGGAATTTTCAAGGGACATTACGTCGTTTCTATGAGACCCATTAAGACTAAGGACGTTGAATTGGTGAGACAAATCACTGCTAAATATGGCAAATGTCATGGAAGTCCAATTGCTTGGGGTTACGAGGACGCAAAGGCTATTGGAATCACCAATGTTAACAAGCCAGACTATGGAGATCCAGTGGAGATTAAAGACGACGAGATCCCCGTGTTTTGGGGATGTGGAGTGACCCCACAGAACGCTTTGATGGATATCAAGTTACCTGAAACCATCTACACCCATAGACCAGGGTTTATGTTACTCTTGGACATCAACGAGAAGGATTTTTTCTAAAATTTCAATTTAAATACTATGCTTATTTACAAGTTTAGGATCGATTTAACAGGAGCCAATCCCATGAGAGCGGGTGCCACATTCTTTTTGTATTCTTTAACATCGGTAGACCAGGCCCAAGCATCAGCGTTATTGGCAACCACGGTTGCGTTCAACTTGAGAGGTTCTGTCTTGAATTTTGTCAAGTCCACAGCCAACTTTTCAGAGGTTCCAAACACGGTAGACACGAATTTCTCGGCAGATTCAGCAGAATCGTCCATTTCAGCCAACGCTTTCAACACACGAGACTTGGAGGAGTAAGGAACGTGAGGCATGGAGTCTCCCAAAGTCTCGAGAGTCACTGGCGATGGCTTGTAATCAGCGTTGAAGCTCTGGATCTCCTGAAAGTCCACCTCCGGGGTGTCCGAACGGGAGGATCTATCTCTTCTGGCTCTTTGGATGGCTCTGTCGATACGAGAAACAGGTTTGCGATCCCGTCTTTGGAAATTGCGGAACTTTTGAGGTTGAGCAGAGCTGTCCGCTGCCGATTCGAGATCCGAGGAGAATTGCTTCTTTGGTCTTTGATATCCTCCCACACTGTTCATTGGCGCAGCGTTATTGCCCGAGGCTCTCTGATTTCTGTTTCTGTTTCTATTTCTGTTTTGGTTACGTTTCACCGGCGAAGCTCTTTGGTTCTGAGTGGTTGATTTCTGTGGCGATTTCGCAGCCTTGCTTATTTCATTGATCGATTTCAACTTGGACAACACATCCTCCATGAACACGGAGTCCGTGGCCGTACTGTTGAACCGTGCTTGACGAAACAAACGCAACATTGAAGAGTGTCGTGGGTTGAAGCTCACTGAACGAACCTCTTCCCGTGCTCAGAGTTACACACCGTGACGACACAAACTCTCTTTTTCTCTGCGTTGTTAACCATGTCAGATTCCGATATCGACGTGGATTTGTTTGAGGAACCTGATAGTTTCAGACCTCCTCCTCCCAAGGAAACCGTTTTGATCTATAATGCTGTTGCTGGTCCACTCACGGTGCGGCTCATCGGCTCGTCACCTTTGTACGGACACATTTTGACGAACGCTGCGAAATACACAGCCCAGTTTTTGGAGAACAACCTGGATTTGCTCAAGGACAAAACGGTGGTGGAGTTTGGAAGTGGAGGAGCGTTGCCGTCGCTGATTTGTGGCTTGAACGGGGCCAAGTTGGCCATCGCAACCGACTACCCAGACGTTGAACTGATCCAAAATATAGCCCACAATATAGAGGCAAACGGATTATCTAATGTGACAGCTTTAGGGTACATTTGGGGTGATGACACAGCAGAAATTACCAATCTCTTGAGCCGCACGGCCGGTCCACAGGCAGATTTACTCATCCTCAGTGACGTAATTTTCAACCACACGGAACAGGATAAATTATTAAAGACGTGTTTAGAGTTATTGGCACCAAATGGAAGATGTCTGGTGGTTTTTTCGCCTCATCGGCCAAAATTGATTGAGCAAGATCGTGAATTCTTCGTCAAGGCGCAAAACGCTGGATTGATCCATGAATTCATAGAAGAACAAACATGGTCTCCGCTTTTCGAATCTGACAAAGACGAATCCACCGTGGAGATTAGATCCAAGGTGTTCGCCCATTGGCTTTATCGTGCACCACACAATGCGGCGTAAATCACGCTGCGAAAGCCCCTTCCCCCTTTGGGAAGCCCTGCATGCCAGCCGCAGAGGCTGGATCAAGTTTAACGAATTCGATTTGAAGTAATCCTAAAAGAGAACATTTTAAATCCAAATAGAGTAAAGGGTGTAGTTTAGTCTAATAATAAGACTCAATGCTGGTAGAACTTCCCTGATCGGGCGGATCAAGATCTGTTTCTGGATTTTCCGGGCCATCACCGGGGAATGTTTCAAAACACTTTAAAAGGTACCGCGCTCCGTTGTCGCGACCAGCTGAACCTACAACTCACCCTAGTCACTCTTTTCACTAGCCAACTTCTACACTCATTATGTTGTTCAAGGTTCTTTTAGCCATAACTCTATCATTTATTGGAGTTTCCGCCTTCAATCCAGATGCAAAGGACAATGTCGTCTTGTACTGGGGTCAAAATTCTGCTGGTGGTTACGGAACTCAAGCCAGTTTGGCCGAGTATTGTCAATCTGCTTCTACCGACATGGTGATTTTGTCGTTTATGACCACTTTCCATTCTGGAAATGCTTTGCCAGGCCTTAATTTCGCTGGTGCTTGCACTGACACTTTCGGCAGTGGTTTATTAAAATGTGATGCCATTGCTGCTGATATTAAAACTTGTCAAGGTCTTGGCAAGAAAGTTTTGTTATCTCTGGGAGGAGCTTCTGGTGATTACGGTTTTGCTTCGGATGCCGACGCAGAGAGCTTTGCTGAGAGCCTCTGGAATTTGTTCGGTGCCGGTACTGCCTCTGAACGTCCATTTGGTGATTCGATCCTTGATGGATTTGATCTCGATATCGAAAATAACAATCCTGTAGGTTACACCGCTTTGGTGAGAAAATTGAGAGAGTTGTTTGCTCAAGATTCTTCAAAGAGATATTACATCGCCGCTGCTCCACAATGTGTGTATCCAGATGCTTCCGTTGGAGATGCTTTGGCAAATGCCGACATCGATTTTGCATTTGTTCAATTCTACAACAACTACTGTAACTTGGACCGTCAATTTAACTGGGATACTTGGGCAGAATTCGCAAAGACGGCTCCAAACCCTAACATTAAGCTCTACATTGGATTGCCAGCTGCTCCATCTGCTGCTGGAAATGGATACGTTGGTGTTGATGCTGTTAAAACTGCTTTACAAGGCCTTGCGGACTCGTCGTCCCTTGGTGGAATCATGCTTTGGGATGCTTCTCAATCTCAGGCCAACAACGATTTTGGGGGATCCATGAAGCAAATTTTGGGTGAAGTTTTCGGTTCTGCCGCTTCTCCAGCTACTACTTCTTCTGCTGTTTCTACTTCTGTGGAGACCAGTTCATTTAGTTCATCCACTTCGTCAACTTTGTCAACTTCGTCCACCTCATCCACTTTGGTGGAAACTACTGCAGTGGGAACCACTCCAGTGGAGACATCTGTTGCTCCAGTGGAGACCACTGTTTCAACTTTATCTGCTGTGACATCTTCGGCTCCAGTTGAAACACCAGTGGAAACCTCGGCCTCCTCTACCTCCACAGAGTCAGCTGCTCCAGCTGAAACTCCAGTTTCTTCAACTTCTGAAACATCTTCTGTTCCAGTTCCAACTACTTTATCTGAAACGTCTTTGGCAGACATTTTTACTACGATTTCTGCAGTCGGTGCCCAAGTCACCGTCTCGTTAACTGCTTCGGCCTTCACACCAACTACGTTGAGCACCGTATACACCACGCCAACACCCACAGCTGAGCCACCAGCTCCTTCTACGGATTTTCAGTCGTGTGCGGGTCTCAGTGGAATGGATATGGCCAGATGCTTCAACCGTAATTTTGCCAACGGTGCCTACTACGGCTCGGCAAACTCATGTAGCGATGGACAGATCGCTTGCTCCCCACAAGGAACGTTGGTGATATGTAACTGGGGAAGCTGGGTGGACCTCGGATGTGCCGCTGGTACCACTTGTTACGCATACTCTCAAAACGACCAGGTGGATATCGGTTGTAACTACGAAAATCAAAAGAGTTCGTTCACGAAAAGAGGATTCTTTGAATTTTGGTAAGGTAAATGATTAATGTGATCACCATGTAGGCTTTAAAAAATATGAATACACTCTCGATCTAATTTCTTCTGTCTCCTTGGGATCTTCAGGGAACATGGGACCCCAATGTTCCATTTCTATGGGTTCCACTTTAAAGTTGAATTCCTTCTCTGCCATCTCAAAGAAGGCGAAATCCTTATCTATGAGATGGGCCCGATGAGGACTGAATACAACCAGACATTTTCCGGTGGTGGGTTTCACCAGTTGTTTGGCATTTTTCAGCAATTTGTAGTGTTCTGTGTGGTTAAAGATGAGATCCGATAATATGACCCAATCGAACCCCTCTGGAGCCTCAGCGGAGATTTCGTCGACCTCATTCCCCCAGATTAATCCCTTTGTGACGATATTATCACCACACTTGTTTGCTTCTATATTAAAATCGATGTTACTCAACAAATCGGCATCTGGATAGTCGGTAGCCACGACCCTCTTAGCTCCACACACAAGCGAGCAAATCAGACTGGGTAAAGCCGAGGCGGCTCCAAATTCCACGACGGTTTTGTCCTTGATCTCATCTGCGTGAGATTCGATGAATTTGGCGGTGTACTTGCCGGCGTTCCAAAGCAAATGGCCCCATAACGGCGATTTCCCAACCAATCTCAGAATAATTTTCCGATCGACCGATTCACATTGGTATTCCAAAGTACTTGACTCTGGAGGAGGAGGTCTGAACGTCTCCGGTTCCTCAAACAGATCCGTTTCCAACTCGTAGTCTGACATGGTGAAAAGTGTCGTGCGATGAGATCAAAAGGTGTGGGTTCCAATTTGAAGGGTCTGAGCCGGTGAATGTAATTGGACGAATTTGATCACCTCAGTCGAATAAAGGGAAACGAGATTTATCTGATCTACGAAAAAAAAAAATTTCGACCGAAAATGGGTTTCACGTTTTTCCTGGCGTTACCGTCCGTTACCGGGTGTGAGTGGGCGGACCGAAATAACCTCAAAAAGAAACGGGAAACAGGATTGCACGTGCGGCTTGGGGAGGGCGTTCCAGAAGAGGGATGGCACACCCCCAGCGGCGGGGGTGCGGCCTGTCTTATCCGGCCAATGCATCCGGGTATCAAAGTCGGTGTGTGTGGACCGTCATCCCCTTGCGGTGACTGGCCACTTGTGTCGACGACTATTCCATCCATCTCAAGAATGTCTTATCAAAGACAGATGAATTCTGGACCGGATAGGTCGCGTTTGAACGATTTATTGGAGGCAATCAAGAAGGAATTCGATAATTTAACCCATGAAACTTCGGCTTACAAAGTTCATCAGGATGAGTTTGAGGTGAAGTTTAATCAACAAAACCAGGAATTGGCCAACATCCGTAACACGGTGTACGAATTGGAACAGACCCATCGCAGAATGAAGGAGGCCTACGAGGATGAATTATTGAGACTCAAACAGGAGCTCGAATCTCGTGATCGTCTCTTACAACAACAACCGGGTCAGGCGGTTGGTGACAGACCTCAATCCCAGACAAACGGACTCAAGTTCTATCCACCTCAATCGTTACCACCTTTACAGGCGCAAGCGCAAGCACAGCCCGCCCAAGCTGCTCCCTCACTCCCACAGCAAAGACCACAACCGGGCCACTTGCCACCTCCAGGCAATTCGCCCACGGCGCCACGGGTTAACGGAACCCCCAAGATGGAGCCCGGTGTGTCCTCGCCACCAGCCAAGGAGGAGGACAAGACTCTCGTCAAGCGTGCGCAGCACACGAAGCCCATTCCTGCGTTTCTCAAGGATCTCGACTCGTACGCGGTGGTTCCTTACAAGCAACAACACGCGGAGTTCTACGCGTTGTATAACCCCAATGTGCCCAAGAAGGTGGACATCAAGCTGGTGCATTCCTTTGATCATGCTTCCGTGGTGTGTTGTGTGAGGTTCAGTCAAGATGGACGCTTTTTGGCCACTGGGTGTAACAAATTGACCCAGGTGTTTAGCGTTGAGACTGGAGAGTTGATCGCCAGACTCAGCGATGATTCAGTCAATCCAAACGGCGGTTACGACACCGATTCGGGAGACCTGTACATCCGTTCTGTGTGCTTCAGTCCCGATGGGAAGTACCTGGCCACGGGAGCTGAGGACAAACTAATTCGGATCTGGGATCTGACGACCCGGTCCATCATCAAGGTGTTGAGAGGACACGAACAGGACATTTATTCGCTCGATTTCTTCCCCGACGGATCCAAGTTGGTCAGTGGGTCCGGAGACAGAACGGTGAGAATCTGGGATTTGATGTCGTCGCAGTGTTCCTTGACGCTCTCGATCGAGGACGGAGTCACCACGGTTGCGGTCTCGCCCAACGGTAAGCTCATTGCTGCTGGATCGCTCGATCGTACCGTGAGAGTGTGGGATGCCAACCAAGGGTTCCTCGTGGAGCGTCTTGATTCGGAGAACGAGGTGGGCAACGGCCACAAGGACTCGGTCTACTCGGTGGCGTTCACGCACGACGGTAAGGAGATT
The DNA here is from genome assembly GCA_030569035.1 of Kuraishia borneana. Classification (NCBI taxonomy): domain Eukaryota; kingdom Fungi; phylum Ascomycota; class Pichiomycetes; order Pichiales; family Pichiaceae; genus Kuraishia; species Kuraishia borneana. Next base: position 323,742 of record JAJMJT010000007.1, read on the forward strand.
GCCAGTGGATCTTTGGATCGCACCGTCAAGCTATGGTCACTGGACGGGAAGTACAACGAGCACAACACGATGGCGAAGGCCGCGTCGAACTGTGAGGTGACCTACGTGGGGCACAAGGATTTTGTCCTGTCTGTGTGCTGCACACCGGACGACGAATTCATCTTTAGTGGATCAAAAGACAGAGGAGTGATTTTATGGGATAAAGAGTCTGGAGAACCTTATATTATGCTCCAGGGACACCGTAATTCCGTGATTTCCGTGAGCGTTTCTCCCGTGATGACGCCTCGTAGAGGCCTGAACGGAGGATTCTTTGCTACCGGTTCAGGAGATTGTAAAGCTAGGATTTGGAGATGGGAAAAGATAGCTCCAGCTTAAAATGTATGATTTGAATAATGTGTAGTGGGACACGACCCCCCTTCTCGTTCACGTGACACCGCCTTCAAAACACTTTGTCACAATTCTTTGGTCATGTCGGGAATCGTGCCGGAGCTTGGCTCTGTGATCGAAATTCCGAACATAGACATGGAATCCTTCCCATCTGTCTCGAGCTCCTTGGATCAGACCGTCGTGGAGACCACAAAGTCCACGCGAAGGTTGACGTTGATGAACGGTCAGGAAATCACAGATTTACGTAAGGATTTGGCCACAGACTCGAAAACCCCCGCGGAATACACTTTGCACATCCTATTCACGCAATTCGTGCGGTATGCCGAGCGCAAATTGAACCTGTGTCTCAACGAATACGGGAACGGCGAGCCTCATCTGATCGATCTGTTGTCTGAGGGCATCGATTCCGTGTTTGACGGGATCATCGCTGCTTTGGGGTACATCGCTAGACGCAAACCAAAGCCCGTCATCGACTCGGTCATGTTCTGGAGGAAATCCAAGAGCGAGGTGGCCTCGATGGCTGCCAACGCCTTGGACAAGGCCATTGCGGCTCGCGCGAGTGAAAAGGAGATCCTGGAGGCGAAAAATACGGCTATCCAGGCAGAACGCAAATCGCTGATTAGCATATTTATTCTCTGTCGAGTGTTGATCGAGGTTGTGAGACAAACCCCGACGAGTGTCATTGGAGACGATCTCGGTGATAAATTAGAGGAGATCATTTACACTCAACTGAAGACGACAGATCCCGTTTTGGTTTCGAAAAGCGTGATACGATCCTCGAACTGGGATCTTTTCGCTGAATTTTTGGGTTACATGAGTGCCAAACGGTTCCTAAACGTCTCGGACAGATTCATTGCCGATTTGGAAAAATATCCAACGGGGTTCACCGATCAGAAGATGAGCGAGGCGTCGTTGTGTCTGTTGATCCACGGCATGAGATATCTGCGTGTATCGAATGAGAGTTTGGAATCGTTTGAGGACACGGCGGATTTCCTGAAGTCGATATCGAAGTTTTTCGCCAGATGTGAAAACGATCTGGTTTCCATAGCTTATTGCGAGGTATTGAGCCAGTTATTATTGAGTTTGGCAGGCGTATTGACCGCAGAAGTGAACCATCCAACTTGGGTCGAAGCCATAGTGAGCATTTATGAAAAAGCCATGGCTCTCAGCGTGAGCAAACCCAAGTTCTGGAATCATGGACTTCAATTGGCCGTCGCTGCGTTATCAGTCTCACCTCAAAACCTTTTCAAACGTAACTGGTTGTCCACAATTGAGGTCCAGGCAAGAAGACTCAAGCCAAAGGCCAGCAACGAGGAGAAAGTTTTGGTGGTGACGAACGTGGCCAGGTTGGTCTGGGCGTATTTGTATCGTTATCCCGACACTTTGAATCTCAGAGTGAAAAATATCGAGCATATTGCCTCTCTTTTGTTGAATCAACCGAAGAAACAGCAATGGCTCACGCTTAATCCAATGCTGATCCATGTCTTGGTCCAGTCCTTACGAGCATTTGCATTTTCCAACATCACAGTCACTTTGGAAACCATCCTTCTACCTCTGTTCAAGACCGGATTCAATGGAACCTCTCTGGAAGGACTCAGTCAAGAACGAATTTTGTTGTGTGCACAAGCTTACATTTCCATTCTTTACGATTATAAATTTTCAGAGAGACCCCCCTTCCCCAACGATGAGGTTTTGCACATGGACAGTATCGATCCAGCAGAGTTGACCAATGAGGACACCACTGTGCTATTTGATGAGAGTTCATCGAACGCAGCAATCCACGAGGAGATCTCAAGGATGTTTTTCACGCTTTTGCAGTTGTTGGATGACCAGGTGGGATGCAAAACGTTACAATTTAGACCCACAATGGCTCTCGAATCGCGATCCAGCTCGTTCGGGTCAAAATTGGGTTATTATCTACATCCAGAAGACTCGAGTCCAAGAAACACGTCTCTGTTTGCCAACGTCATACCTTGCATTCCGTGGTGTCTTAACTCCTCCGTGGCCTCCTATAGAAAGATGGTGGCTCTGCTGATGAAAAACATCATCCATCCCAATCAGGACATTGCCATTGTGGCTGAAAACACGTTGAAACAGTTGGTTTTCAACAAAAATTGCAAAACGTTGATAGCTTCCTTCCCCAGATTGGCCTTCAAATTGGATGAAAAAGATGGTGGGGTGTTAGATTTCAGTTATTTAACCTCGCCCGAGTATCTCAAATTGCTACAAATCTATGTTGACTTGCTCAGATGTTGGCTTCATTCCTTCTCGGAGGAGGAACAGGATAACGAATTGTACGAAAGACACCCTCTGATTACAGAGAAACAGACCGATTTCAAGAAAGTTGATGAACTGGAAATGAAAAACATCATCACCATCATTGATGAGGTGGAAGGTAATGGTTTGTTCTTCTTTTTCAGTCATGACGTCCACGTGAGACACTTGGGATTGCAAGTGTTGAGATTGGTAACCCAATTTGACGAAGTTATCTACGATATGACCACCTCCAAAGAGTCTCCAAGACGTCATGGTCGTCAACCATCGAAGTTCGTAGCTGAGCTAGGGTCAAGATTGATTCAAGTTTTGGAAACCACCGATTTTTTCGAGTTGATCTCGGGAATGAAGGCTGAATTGAGTGTCCCAGAGAGGACAAGACTGGGTAAACTGGGTCAAAAACATAGGAAGGATATCCTGATCAAACTTGCCGAATCAGGGTACGGTGTGGATTCAGCACTGTGGTTCCGTGTTTTCCCCAAAGTGCTCAACATTTTGGTGAGAGAATGTCCTATTCAGATAGCCATTGCGAGATCGTATTCGTGTATCCGTTTGGTTCAATTATACGATCAAATCCTGGAGTATAGTCACACATCTCTGGGAAACGTTTCCATGATTCGTGAATACAAAATTTACTTGATGATAGCCTGTTGTTCTTTGACTTCCACATCGGAACAAAGGATGCACATCCCCAGCTATTCGGTCTCGTCTGTGAGTTCCATTGGATCTCCTCTCAAATCTCATAATCGAAAGAGAAGTCAGCAAATGTTCACCGTTCAACACCAAAAGATCACCAGTGCGAAATCGATTTTCCGGATGGTGATTCCGTTGCTGAAGACGAAACAAGCGGAGATTAAAGATGCCATAGTCACTGGGTTGAGTTGTATCAACATTAACGTTTTCAAATCGTTTTTGTCCAGCATTGAATCGACCATGGATTGGAAACCCACAAAAGGGTTGGATTCTGATGGCCAATTACGGATTGAACTGACTCGAATCTTGAACAATGTCACTTTACAATTCGCCAAAGAGAAATCGATCTTCTCAGACGATTGGATCGTGGAGCATTTGGTGAGTTTCATCAAAGGTATCAAGAACTTTCTATCAGAGCCAAGTGTTCAACAGAACTTTGAATATCAAAAGTTACGCAGATACTTCGCTGGGTTATTGGAGAATACCTATTTGGGGATTGCACAATTCAACAACGTCGACAAATGGTTACCTTTCGAGGCCAGAACAGGATGTTTCACCTATTTGGAAGAATGGTGTGGCTATGGTCAGTACCGTCAATTCAGTGAAAGCAGATACCAGCACATGTTGAAAAACGTATCTGTCTTGAAAGAGTCAGTGACATTGAATGCCACCATCGAACTCGAAAGAATCGCTCTGGAGTACACCAGTATCAGCTGTATGGCTTCGTTGTGTTCATCTCCAATAACTCAGACTGTAAGTGACGGAGATAGAACCATCGTCATGTCGTTTGATATGCGAGGATTGTTGGATTGGATCGATGGCATCTTTAGTTCTCAGAATGAGAGAATTTGCAGCATTGGGAGAAAGGCCTTATTGAGTATTCTATTGGTGAATCAACAAATCGGTGGACTTGCCAAGGAAATCATTAAAAGATGCTACACTTACCATGAGGAAGACACTGCTTTGGAAAGTTATTTTTTGACTGTGTCGGAAGCATTCATCAAAGGTGCAACTTTCCCCTATGAGGTCCATCAACCATTGGCTTTATCTCTGTTCTCTGCCGGTTCAGATAATTATGAAATGCGTAAAGCTGCTGCTAGGCTGTTGTCATACACGGAGAAACGGTTTTACGGCACAGAATTCTCCGAAACGTTTGTGGAGATGGTGTCCAGTAAGACCAAAGTCATTTACAAGAGAGCTTTGTTCAATCTGTCATCACACTTTGCATCGACACATCCTGAAGAGAACTTCAAAATCATTTCTGAGTTGACCATGCTTTTCCACGTGGTGGGACCGGAACCGAGAAGGGACATTTTGGCTGTTCTTTTGCCCTGGGTTCAAACCGTGGAGTTACAAGTCACGGAAGATGGTCCCAATTTGGGTCAATCCGATATGGTTTTATCGAATTTGTTTGAAATAACCATCAGGTTTTCTGACAAGATTCAGAACGAGGTGGAAGCCCTTTGGGTTGCGTTGGCTAATGGAGCTAATGGTAATAACATCAACGAGATTTATCAGTTCATCGCATGCAACTCTTTGGAGAGGAGAAACCCGGTTTTCGTGGAGTATGCAAGACAGGTGATTGTTTATCTTTCATCAACTTCAGTGGGAGGAGAAATTGTGGATAAATTGATTGCCAACTTGGAGCCAAAGGCAATGGTTCCCGGAATGATGAGTCCTCTACCAATCCCACCAAAAGTCGATCTACCCTACGTTGCTGATCTTTGGAAAGGTCTCAACTATAGTGGTAAAGAGGTTGTCTTTTCTCGAGGCCAATTATCGATGATTTTCCTGGTTGATTTGCTTGTGTCTCCTAGTGATCTCATCAAACCAAGGGTGCATCTGTTACTTCATGTATGTTTCGTACTTCTTGATCATTACGTCAAGATTGTTCAGGACCAGGCTTGTGTGCTGTTAATCCATCTGATCCATAAATTCGGTATGGATTGCCCTGAGAGTCGTCAAACAATTCAAATGTTGAGAAAATCCGATTTCGCAAAGAAACTGTGGGCTTATGACGACTTGGATGCCGATAAAAACGGTGCTAGAACGCCGGAAAATATGGACACGTTGATCAGAAACATCGTGGTCATCTTCAAAGATCGCATTGCCGACTTACAAGCTGGATGGGAGAGCGTTGCTCTGTCTTGGGCCACTTCCTGTGCCGTAAGACACATTGCCTGTAGATCGTTCCAGGTTTTCAGGTCTTTGTTGTTCTATTTGGATCAAAGCATGTTGAGAGATATGTTACACAGATTATCCAATACAATCTCGGACGACACTCCGGATATCCAGGGATTTTCCATGCAAATCCTGATGACTCTGAACGCTGTGACGGCAGAATTGGGGGCTCAACAGTTGATCGATTTCCCACAACTGTTCTGGTCGGTCGTGGCATGTCTGAGTACCGTTCATGAACACGAGTACATCGAGGTTCTGTCAACGTTGTCGAAATTTGTTTCCAAAATCGATCTGGATAGCGAGGAAACGGTTCACTGTTTGATCTCCACGTTCCCCAATAAATGGGAGGGAAGATTCGATGGGTTGCAATCGGTGGTGATGATCGGATTGAGATCTGCCAACGTTTGGGAACATTCGCTCAAATTATTGGATCGTCTCAACAAACTGCAGAACAGTGAGATTGTCGGTAGTGGAGATCAACGGTTATTGATGGCCACACTGGCCAATCTGCCTCGATTCTTGCACGCTCAAACGACAAAGAGATGGTCTGATGATGTCACTGAGGGAGCTGTAATTCTGAGTGAGATGGCCGAAAGAGAGGGACAACACAGTCTTGCTCGCATTATCGACTCTTTTGTTAAACACAAGTTCAGAACAAAAGAGGACCTGCTAAGTCAAGTGGTGACATGCTTGAAACGGGAGTTTTTCCCCATGTTTGGTGCTCAAACATTGGTTTTGCTACTGGGATTCCTGTCCAATAGTATTGGATGGGTCAAAGTGGAGACCATGGACTTGCTCAAGTACATATTTCCCGCCGTGGACCTGCAAAGCGACGAATTCGTTGGTGTTGGTGCCGATCTGATCTCTCCGTTACTACGTCTTTTGCTCACTGAATACGCAGAACAGGCTCTCGGGGTGTTGGACGAAACGGTGACGATTCCCGGTAGTCAACTCGACAAAGATGTGTTGAGAATGTCGCTTGGTAACCGTGCGATGCGGAAGGAGTATGAGAAGACAGCCACATTGTTTGGAATTCCAGACGAGAGTGGATGGTCCATCGCCATGCCTGCCGTGACAGCTGCGACGACTCGGAACAACGTCCACGCGGTGTTTTCCACGTTTGCAGAGGAACGCAAGGACGAGCAGATCGAGTTCCACATGGACGAGTATCCATACGAACACGAGATTGTCGAGACGACGGATATGATCTCGACCGACGAAAGGGATCCCTCGTTGAGCCACATGCTGGCTGCGTTGGACAACCTGGACTCGTTCTTCACCAAGGAACAACAGGCTCCCAAACACCGGTACAACGACTCGTTGGACACCCGTTACAGTGGTGGTGCCATTGTTCCGTTCGAATCTGCTCCGCAGGTTTACGATGCCAAAGTGAGTGCCATTTTGAACCGGTCTTTGAACAGAACCACGTCGAATGCGTCTTTCAAGTCCACTTTGGCCGATTCCTTCGGCAACAATCAGCCCGTCGAGCCTGGATCTCCAGCAACTGAGAGATTACAGCAACGGTCTTCGTACATGTCATTCCGCAGTAAAAACGCCAAAGAACAGAGATCGCCCAAACAGTCGGCCCAGCCGGACACAGCACTTTATTCGTCGTTATCGAATTCAGAACAGGAGGGTTTGTTCCGGTTTGAGGGTTTGCTGCGCACAAACAACAAGATCAAAAAGAGACCCAATAGGGCCTTCATGGACTTTGATGGGAGACCGGTCTCGATGTCGAGTGTAACCTCCAGCGAAAGACCTCAGTCTGTTGTGGCCCAGAGTGCCAACGCAAGGGCCAAGGAGAGAGCTCTTTTCGTGAGAAGCAGAAGGTATTCCCCTAGAGAAAATGGTAAATAGTCTATAAGCTCATCGCAGCCGCACATGATTTTTCATGCTCCATCCTGTATTTGAAAAGATCGAACAAACGCGTTTTATACTCGCCTCCACGTCGCCTAGACGACTAGATGTGCTCAATTACCTTGGTTTCCACAACGTGGAGGTTATGGCTCCCGATTTCGAGGAAAATCTGGACAAATCGAAGCACTCTCCGGGCGAGTACGTGAAGGAGACCGCGTTCGGCAAGGCCATGGACGTGTGGAATCGGTTGAAAACGGCTGGAACAGACGAGACGGTTCTCGTTCTCGCCGCTGACACAGTTGTGGAGAACGCGGGGGTCATCTACGAGAAACCGGTTACAAAAGAGGTCAACGCCGCAGTCATCAAGAAACTGAGAGATAGCAACGAGCCAGTCAAAGTTATGAGTGGGGTTATTCTCGTTTTCGGGAACCCAATGGGGGAATTCACCGTGTCCAAGTACCTGGACGAGTCAAGAATTCACATGGACAAAAACGCCAGTGACAAACTCATCGAAACCTACGTAGCTACAGGGGAAGGATTAGCCGTTGCTGGAGGGTTCAGAATCCAAGGATTTGGGGCTCTATTCATGGATTCCATCGAGGGAGACTACTGGAACATCGTGGGACTACCTTTGCAAAAAACTTTCAAGTTGATTTGTAAAATTTTGAACGCGGAATTATGATTATATATCGGTGAAATCGTAATTGATTCCTCTTTCCTTCAACTGTTTTTGCTTCTGTTTGAGTTTCAGATCATTTTTCTTCTGTAATTGTTTCCATTTCTCCTCTGTCTTTGCCGAATCGTTATTTCTTCTTGAGATTTTGGCCCATGGGACAACGTTAAACTTCTTGTTTGCTCCACTGAAGAGATCCTCGTGCTGCTTCTCCTTGGGCACCACACCACACTTCAAGATGTGGCCGAAAATGAGGTAGTTGTTCATCGTCTCAGCGGCGATCTTGGCCACCTCTGCGTCTTTGAACTCGATGAACCCGTAATGTTTCGATTTACCAGTCTTTTTGTTTCTCGACAATCTCAACCGGGTGATGTCGCCAAATTGTTGGAAATACTTTCTCATTTCCTCCTCGTAGAACCCATGAGGGATACGTCCCACGTATATTATCCCACTTTTACCAGCCTTCTTGGTGGGGGCCGATTTGGTCGCTGGTTTGATGACAACGTGTTCCTCCTCTTGGTCGGATTGGTCCGATTCGTCAGAAAAGCCTCCGAATTCCGACTCGGACGAACTGGGCAACTCGAAGGAGTCCGACTCCACCTCCTCAACAGGTTTGGAAACCATCTTACTCTTGGTCTTGATAGCCATGCTGGAGGGTCAAGTTTAAAATTTTGCGATGAGATAAAATTTTGAGCCGCACACGGTCGCCGCACTCAGGTTTTGTAAATTTCCTGTTTGACCAATTTTATGTGATCTTTAAGTTGGGAAGTGAATCCGATTAGTGATTCGTGTAGTTTGGAAGGTTTGGCCACTGTGGGAGGGTCGATCTGCGTCGTCAGGCCGTTCATATTCGAATGTTGGACCACCTCATCCAGGGGATCCAGGCCAAAAGTTTGAATTGGACGGGATAAATTGGATTTTTCCAGTTGAACTTGTTCGATTTGGGACAAGTATGTTTTCGATTTTGTAGGAATCCCTTTGGAAATGATGTGCAGCCACTCCTGGATCGTTGGCTCCAGATCTTGTCCATCCAGCAAATTCCCCAATAGAGGTAAAGCTCGAGCTTGACGGAGTAATTGTTTTTTTTTCTTACGATCTGTCGTTTCCGGTTCGTCTCTGTTCAAAAATTTCAGCTTTTCCATGATTGCATCGGGCGAAATTGCCGGTACAACCGAGTCAAACTCTTCAACAGAGAGAACCCCCTCACAGAAATCCATTCTCACGTTTTGAATCAGGCCCTGGGAAAACATTCTCATCACCAGTGTTTGCACTTGGTCGTTAGGGATCTTCAGGGTTTGTGCGATTTTCTCCACCGAGATTCTTTGGTAGATTTTAAACACCTTTTCAATGTACCGTCTATACATCGTGTCGCATATAAACGGTATGTAATCGTTCAGAATCGGCTCTGATTGCACCAGTTGTTCGTTGCTGATGAAATTGTGGAACTCCACAATGTTCAAGTCTCTCACAGAGTGGAATAAGGGAAGAAAGGGGCTGATTGTGTCCTGGTACGATTGAAATTCCACCGCTTCGAACGGATTAATCTCGGAATTGGCCAATATGGAGGCCACCAGCAATTTGGGTAAAATCAACAACCGTTTGGGATCGCCCGACTCGTCAAAACATTTGAAACTATCGTAAAAATCCTCATTTGCCTTTTCGTACTCGCCATCCTTCATGGCCAATAAACCCCCACACTCCTTAATCACTCCCTGGATTCGTGGATGTAAAACGTCGATGGAAGTTGCTGAGAATTTCTTGTATTTTTCACGTAATTTCTCCAGAGAAGTGTCTGTGTCGACCAATAGCATGATCTGCAAGGCGATAATCTCGAGATAACCCTTTGAATTTGGATCACAGCTTCTTTCCAGTTGATCCAGCAACACCAGAGCTTCATCTGATCTCCCCGTATCTGCCAAAAACCGCGATCTCTTTAGTTTCGTCGTGTAGGCCAGAGGTTCACTCAACGGGGACGACAGCAATTTGGTGTAAAAGCCGTCCAGAAAGTCACTCTCTTCTTGAGAATGAACGGCAGATCGATCGTAACGATTCAGGATCTTTTTCAAAGAGTCCTCGGCGTAATTGGCAGGTATCTGGTCCAATTGACCACATAGCAGATCCAGCAATTCCAACACTCTGGTGAAATTTTTCAGATCGTGGTTGATCTTGATCGACTGCTTGATCGATTTAAACACGAAAACGCTTGGAGTTTCCGAATCTATGATCGTTTCAAACGATTTGAGAGCCTCGTGCGGATCGTCGTCCTTCAAAGCCTTGGAGCTGTAATAGACGTTTTCCAAGTCCAGGGAGTCATGCACAGACCCATCGCTGTCCTCCTCGAACGAAAATTCAAACTCTGAATCGGACATCAAAGCTTACAGGAAAACGGAATTAGTCAATAAGCAGAGTGTGGGTTAGGGTGATGCGTGCGGCGCAAACTACGGTGGGTAAACCTTACTGTCTAATTTTTCTAAAGCCACGTCCAAAAGAGATCCTTGTTCCTGCTGTTTACCTTTGGGGACCAACGTTCCAGGTTTCAATTCCAAACGATGGTTCGGTTGGGTCACGAACTCGCCGTCCTCGTTGAAAATGAGCTCTGAGCCGTTCAAATGGGTCCATTTCCCCTGGTAAACGGTTTGATTCACCTTCACTAAGGGCGTCGCAGACTCAAGGCCTGACACCTGTAGCGTGGAGTTGGGGCCGATGGTGGATTGTTCGTTTTTCCCCGTGGGTGGGAGCGCCAACGTCACCAAGACGGTCTGAATTAGTAGAACCACATCATAAACTCACCTCCATCTCATCGTCTTTCGCGTACGCAGCTGCCAGCCGCGCACGTTCTGCGATGTCCTCATCGGAGCCAGCCTCGTAGGTGTTTGCTGGGTTAGTAATACGTGAAATAAAAACTTACTGAAATGCCAATTCATTTCCTCTCCAGTGCTCAAAAAGGAGGTTTCGCCGTTCATCTCCAGCTGCCATTTGTCAGTGAGAATGAAAGAATCCACGGAACACGCTCCCGCGTTCAATTTGCCTACTCCCTCGACGGTGTCTCTCACTGAATCGTAGCCCAACAAAGCCATTCCGAGGGCGATCTTGGTGGCAGCGTGGGTGAAAAACATGACCGTTTCCACCTCGGGGAATTGCGTCTCGAATTTCGCAAAGAATTTGGGCAAAAACGCCTGGCATCTCGCGAAAATTTCAGCTTCGGTCTCGCCCTCCAACGAGGGCACCTGTGTATGGGAGTCCCATTCGGAGGACACAAGCGGAAAGAACTGCTGGAGCAACTCCACGGAAGCGGGCTCGGGAATCACGCCACGATCGCGTTTGTACCACTCACCAAGGCCCCGTTCGACGTAGATGGGGAGGCCCAGTCTCGTGGCCGTGGGAGTGGCCGTCTCTACGCACCGGTAGAGTGGCGAGGCAAACAGCACCTGTGGCTTGGGATCGACGAGGTCTGAGGACTCGACGAACGCGGCGAGCTCGTGGGCCTGATCGACACCGTGCGGAGCGAGAGGCGGATCGGAGTCGATTCCCGTCGGGTTTGGTGGATGGGGAGGCGGCAACCAGTTGGAACGGTAGCCATGCTGAGTTAGACCGTGTCTAGACAACACTTACCCTAGCAATGTATATCTTTTTGAGAGTCATGGAAGAACGGCTGTGAGTGTTCCAGGGCCGCACGATGAGGTGTAATAATAAGTGGAGACATGTAAGTAAGATGCGATGACACGTAGATTAAATAAAATGGGTTGAGATGAGATGAGATGAGTTTAGATTACTTAAGCCAACAACTTGGCCACCTCCGCAGCGACGGCATCACCGACCTCGGAAGTCGAGCTGCTGCCACCGAGGTCGCCGGTCATGATGCCCGAGTCGAGCACGTTCTTGACGGCAGCCTCCACTGCGTTTCCCTCCTCGACGAGGTCCAGCGACAGCTTGAGCATCATGGCCACGGACAGGATCGTGGCCAATGGGTTGACGAGGCCGGGGGCCAAGTCTGGAGCAGATCCGTGGCAAGGCTCGTACAGTCCGAAAGCGGTGTTCTTGTCGGGCAAAGAGGCCAAAGAGGCAGAGGGGAGCAGGCCAAGCGACCCAGGAATCACCGAGGCCTCGTCACTGATGATGTCACCGAACATGTTGGAGGTGATGACGATTCCGTTGAGCTTGGTGGGGCTCTTGACGAGGATCATGGCTGCGGAGTCGATCAGCTGGTGCTGCACGGTGAGTTGAGGGAACTCCTCAGCAATGGTCTTTTCCACGGTCTTTCTCCACAGTCTGGACGAGGCCAGGACGTTGGCCTTGTCTAGGGACCAGATGGGCAATGGAGGGGTGTGTTGCAAAGCCATGAACGCAGCCATACGGGTGATTCTCTGCACTTCAGGCACAGAGTACGCTTCAGTGTCACTGGCAAACCCGGATCCGTCGTCCTCCTTGCGCTCGCCGAAGTAGATTCCACCCACGAGCTCACGGACCACGACAAAGTCGGTTCCCTTGACGATCTCGGGCTTGAGCGGCGACAGCTTCAACAGAGCATCCGATGCAAAGTTGCAGGGTCTCAAGTTGGCGTACAAATTGAGTTCCTTTCTGATCTTGAGCAATCCTTGTTCTGGTCTGACGGCCCCGGTTCCCCACTTGGGACCCCCGACGGCTCCCAACAGGACAGCGTCGGCGTTCTTGGCGGCCTCCAAGGCCTCATCTGGCAAAGGAACTCCAGTAGCGTCGATGGCAGCTCCTCCGATCAGATGGTTTTGGAACTCAAACTCGACTCCGCGAGCAGAGGAGATGGCGTTGAGAACTTTGACAGCCTCTGTGACAACCTCGGTTCCCACGTGGTCTCCCGGTAACAAAACGATTTTTTTAGCACACATAGTTGAATGGAAGAGTGGAGAGATCCGGACGATGGCCGGTACCGGCGCGCTGTGCGGCACCGGCTTAGCTGTACACTACGATTTTGAAAAGTTGACTAAACCTGTTCCTCAATGTATTTATCGATATCCACCTCTTCCAATGGTGCGTTTCCTGCAGTGGACACTTTGTGGGCGTTCTCTTGTAATTCCAGCCTCTTGAGCTTCGTCAATGGGGACCATCCGTGAGCGGGAGCGTTGAGTACGAAAGGCTGTAAGAAGGCCATGACTGGCTTGAAATTTGGCCCCAGGGTGATGATCTCGTGGATGATGTCTTCCACACATACGAGTCCCGCGTCTCCCAACCTGTCCTCAACGACGGTGTTGTCGTTCAAAGGAACCACCGATCCATCCACTTCGATGGTGGCTCTCTTTTGGATCAGAGAACGAACCGTGGCCAAAGAGGGCTTTCCTATCACCGTGTAGGCACTGATCAACCTCAACAGAGGTCTCACCACCTTCGAACTGCGAATGAAAACCCCCGTGTGGATGTGTTCGAGTCGTAACAAACTCAAGATCTTGTGAACTTTGGCAGGAACACGAGCCCCGTGAGGACCCCTCACACGCACCACAAACAGAAGCTCCACGGAGTCGTCACCGGTGTCGGCCACAGCCTTTGCCTTTTCATCTTTTAGGACTCTCTTGACTCTCTCCTGCTCTCTGGCGGTGGACCTGTGTTTTGCTACCAAAGTTTCCGCTCTGATGAACCGATTGGCACGCTTGGCACGACGGCCCTGTTGTGCCAATAATCTCTTGCGAGCAGCCTCCTGCTTCTCTAACCTGATTCTATCAGCGTTTCTACGCTTCTTCAGCAAAATCTCAGGGTTGGAATTCATTAGCGATAATTCATGTACGAAAAATTTATTTGTGATGAGGGGCGTGCCGCTACCAGGTTGTCGCCGCAGTGAATAATTAGAATTTAAATCAATGACCCGACCATTCGATCGAATCTAGGTCAATACCCTCTTGAACCATCTCCCACAGTGGAGAGAGCTCTCTCAAGAACCCGACTCTCTCCTGCATGGCCTGCACCACGTAATCCACCTCCTCTTCCGTTGTGAATCTACCGATTCCGAATCTGATTGACGAGTGGGCCAAGGCGTCGTCTGCTCCCAAGGCGTGCAAGACGTAACTTGGCTCCAAAGACGCAGAGGTACACGCTGATCCAGACGAGAGGGCCACGTCCTTGAGGGCCATCAACAACGACTCTCCCTCGACGTACGCAAACGAGACGTTGACACATCCCGGGTATCTGTGTTCTTTGGATCCGTTTAATTGGGTGTGTTCGATGGATAGCAAACCATCCATGAGCTTGGAGGACAGTCTCTCGATGTGAGCGGTGTCTGCGTCCTTTTCCTGGATCATGAGACGAGCAGCCTCACCGAAACCGGTCACCAAAGGTGCGGCCAACGTTCCCGAACGCAGTCCACGTTCCTGGCCACCACCGGTGATGATGGGGTCCAATCTGACTCTTGGTCTACGACGCACGAAACAGGCTCCGATCCCCATGGGTCCGTAGATCTTGTGGCCACTGATACTCATCAGGTCGATGTTCATCTTGTTGACGTCCAACGTGACCTTTCCGAAGGCCTGGGCAGCGTCCGTGTGGAAGAACACCTTGTGTTTACGACAGAGCTTTCCAATCTCCTCGAGAGGTTGCAACACTCCGATCTCGTTGTTCACGGCCATCACAGACACGAGAGCCGTGTCTGGTCTGATGGCAGCCTCCAGTTGGGCCAGATCGATGAGACCGTCGGCGTTCACAGGCAGATACGTGACGTCGAATCCTTCGTCTTGCAAGTGTCTGGCCGAGTCCAAAACACACTTGTGTTCCGTCTGCGTGGTGATGATGTGTTTTTTGGTTTTCTGGTAGAAACGAGCAACACCCTTAAGGGCCATATTGTTGGACTCCGTGGCTCCCGAGGTGAAGATGATCTCCTTTGGATCGGCTCCAATGACGGAGGCGACGTGGCCACGGGCGATTTCCACCTCCTTCTCTGTCTCCCAACCGTACGAGTGTGTGGACGAGTGGGGGTTTCCGTACAGTCCGGTGTAGAACTGCATCATCTTGTCCAACACACGGGGGTCGACTGGGGTCGTGGCTTGCATATCCAGATAAATTGGTCTTGTTCCGTAGCTGGCCGGGTCCCTTTTGGCATTGTTGAGGGAAATGGACGAGCCACGGGGCGGTTCCACGGAGGCGTTATTGATCTTGGTAGCGCTGGTCAAGGCGCCCCGAGCCGTGGAAAACGCACGAGAAACACGCAACAAATTTGTGTTTCTAAACATGATAATCGGTCAGTGCCACCGTTGGAATTGCCGACCTCTTCTTTTTGGGGTGCCGCGCACGACCACTCTATCGTTTCCGCCCGATATGCCTAATTTGACCATGGAGAATTCGTTCTTGATTTCGTTGATCGTGAGTATTTGAAATCCATTGACTAACCAAGTCTGGTGGGGCTGCTGGAACGGCCACAGATTTGGCTTTTTTCCCCATCGATACCCTCAAGACCCGTCTCCAGGCCAAAGGTGGACTCTTCAGAAACGGTGGTACTACCGGGGTCTATCGAGGGTTGGGCTCGGCCGTGGTGGCTTCTGCTCCCTCGGCGGCGCTATTCTTTGGCACTTATGACACTGCGAAGAGCAGGCTCGGTTCCGTGCTCGGAAACACCGGTCTCGTCCACATGATCAGTGCTTCCATGGGTGAAATAGCGGCTTGCACGGTCCGTGTTCCCGCAGAAGTGATAAAACAGCGTGCTCAGGCGTCCCAGTTTGCAGGTAGCTGGGAAAGTTTGAAGTTTGTGCTGTCAAACTCCACTGGAGAGGGAGTTTTCAGAGGGCTCTACAGAGGCTGGGGAATCACCATCATGAGAGAGATCCCCTTTACGATGATCCAGTTCCCTCTTTACGAATTTTTAAAAGTTAAAATAGCTCAGAACACAAACAGAGAGAAGGCCTCGCCCTTGCAAGGAGCTCTTTGTGGGTCTGTGGCTGGTGGTTTTGCTGCGGCAATGACCACGCCGTTAGACGTAATCAAAACGCGATTGATGCTGGGAGATCGTGTGGGCATTCCGACCCTGGTGAGAACTCTGGTGGCTGAAGAAGGTGCCAAGGTGTTTTTCAGTGGAATTGGACCCAGAACTATGTGGATCAGTGCTGGTGGAGCCATCTTCCTTGGTGTCTACGAGACGGTGAGTGGCATTTTACGGCATTAATAGATATGTACATTAATCTAGAGACAACTGAACTCCCCTCTAGATAACCGAAGTAATTCAGTGTTTAATCTTGGAACCCAAAACTGAAACTCTCCTTTTCCAACGAGTCCCAGATGGCCACCTTGCGTTTTTCTGGAATTTCGTAGCCGTTTTGGCTCAAAAGTTCCACAAAGAGCTCGTAAATCGGCATGGAATGACTCACCTCACCGCAGTCCTCATCCTCGTCGATGGTTCCTTGTAGAAACTCGGCAAAGGCCTCGTTCTCTGGTAATTTACGGATGGCATCACGCACCTCACCACCTCTGAATCCAGACACCTGGTTGGGTCTTTCCTTCAGAAACTCAAGAGCGTTGCTCAATTTGGGCAGAGGAACGAAATTCTGCGTCAGAGCTACACTGTCGTCGATATTTATCACGCTGTGCCACCAGCCAGCGGGAACGTGCATGCATTCTCCCGGAAATATCACTGCTAGTTGACATTGGCCCAACTCGCAAAGAGCCACACAGTCGTTGAAGAACCCACCAATTACCCACTCGGCGATTCCGATTGGAGAAGTCACCTCCTCTTCTAGTTCATCAGTGGAAACTCCGGGAGGAACCACATCTGGAGGGAGCATGATCCATAATTTACGGCCCGTCAATGCGGCATTCCACGCACTCGTGTAATTGGGGTCCTTGTGGAAAGTTGATCCCGATCTTGCTGGTCCCATGATGATCCAGGAGTGATCTGGACGACATTGGGAAGACTCAAATAATTTAAATAAGTCTGTGGATGCAAATTCAGGCTCCTCAAACTCTGTGCGAAGTTCCCTCATCGCCTCGCTGGAACAATCAAACAGATACAGAGGCGACTCGTCGCTATTACTACGTGCATATTCAGCATACACACCCAATGGCCATTGCACCGACTCCTGGCGGAACTTGGTGGTGGGGAAACGTCGAGATAAGTACTCCAGAGTCCATCGAGGCCATTTGGTGGATTCGCCCAGAATGAACGGCGTGCTGTGAAATTTGGAGTTAAATTCGTCCAGTGTCATTTTAGGGACCCTTATCACCCTTCCAGACCGGTTTACCCCGTTATTTTCGAGCTTCAACTTCTGCGAATCGAATTCTTGCTCTGCAATGAGTCTGCTGAAAACTTTGCTGTAATTCACTTGGGAACATTGGTACGGTCTGTACAGAACGTCAGAACACACGAGATTACCCTCACACACAATCTGGGCCTCCTCGGGGATCCCAAGCACTGTTTTTCGCCATGAACCCTTCCAATCTGTCTCCCACGGATTTTCAGAAAAAAGCGTTCTCCACAGCTCCTCGGTGTGTGTATAGGCAAACAGAATTCTCGAAGTGAATCCCAAGCTCTGCAAGTCCTTAGGTCCCAATTTTCCGAGAATGTCCATGATTATTTCATCGGGTAAATGAGAGAAGAACCCCATCAATCTCCTTCGTAAGTCTGCCGTTTGTGCGTCGATCTCGAAACCGTTCCCCAACGGCTTTATGCCTAGCGGATTCGGATCCACAGCAAAAGCCCCAACAGAAACCCGCTGGCTCTTTTGACGTTTTGGTTGGGGTTGTGTCATGAAAATTTATAAACCAGATGAGGTGAGATGAGATGGGCCGATGTGTGAGCCGCACTACGAGACGTACAAGATTTTGATTAATTACTTTCCACCTTTGAGCTGATCCTTGGACGGTGGGTTTTTCTTGTCAGATTTGTCCTTGGGCTTGTCTTTAGCCTTTTGTTTAGGTTTTGGCTTCGCCTTTGGCTTGTCGGCCTTCTTGCCGTGCTTCTGTCTCTCCACTTGCTCAAATTGAAAGAGTGATTTGCGGAGAGGCGGCTCATCCTTGAGGAGTTTCACCATCTCCGTGTAGTCGTCGTGACCGTGACGATCCACGTAGTTTGATGGCCAGCCAATAGCCTTTTCTCTCTCGTGGATCATGGTTATTTCGTGCGAGAGATAGAACTCTTTAAAGATTACTGGATCGTCAAGCAACTTCAACACGTGAGCCTCGTCCATTTTGTCTATGGCTGAGATCATCACGTCGACGTTGACCACCTTTTCCTTCTTGCCTTTACTGGTGACGGTGTGGGTGAGCTGTGGGATCTTGTCCTTCTTGAACAGTTTCAACAGTCTCGCCTCACGCACCCACAGCCGTAATTGTTTTACGTAGTAGTAGCCCTCATAGTACGGATAATCAACCGCTTTCTGGCCGTACTCGATCGCCATCAATTGCTTGACCTTGTTGGGGACAAGAATGGGGACTCCCTCGTAGGACGTGGTCAATAATGGGGAAATCTCGTCAAGGCTGTAGAATTGAGGTTCACGACAATTGTACACCATGGGCTCTCCCCATTGGGTCTTGTATCTCGCAGGATACGGCTGACCACTACGGGTGAGTCCCTTGATGTCTACATACAGTCCGGAATCGACATCGATGAAACGAGCGTCGATGTTGTTGTATTTGTTCCCGGATTTACGGATCGACAGGAAAGTGTTGCAATCGATAAAGAAGCGACCCATTCCCTCGTTCAGATCCTCAACGACCAAAGTCTGATTGAATCTTCTCGCGAACCTGTTCAGCTCGGTGACGGGCATGTGAACGTCTTGGTCGATATCGTAGGGGAACGTCATGCCTCCCCAGTACCAGGCTAACAATCCCCCGTGACTCAACCAGGAAACGACGCCCATTTGGCGTTGGAAATGGAAGAAATTACGCACCAAACGATGAAGGATAATCTTCTCACGTTCGTGCATTTCCTCCACGGTGAAGCCCTCTTTGGCGTATTTCAATCTGCCGTTGAAAAACCGCCATTCGTAGTGCCAGCCGGTATCGTCAGGGTTCTCCTGGGTCAAATGGGTGAGTCTCGCCAGGTGGAAGTAACGATACATCGTGTTTTCGTCGTATCTCTTCGAGTGGAGCAGCGCATGGTAATGCGATTGTTCGTGAGCATTCAATTGCTTATCGTCTTCGGAGGCAGACAAGGTTCCCTGGTTCTCGATCTCTCGTACAGAGGC
The DNA here is from genome assembly GCA_030569035.1 of Kuraishia borneana. Lineage (NCBI taxonomy): Eukaryota > Fungi > Ascomycota > Pichiomycetes > Pichiales > Pichiaceae > Kuraishia > Kuraishia borneana. The sequence continues at coordinate 342,936 of JAJMJT010000007.1, forward strand.
CATTCTGTCCTCGTACTCGTTGATTATTTGATCGAAAGCGTCCTGGTTCATCTCGAAAGACTCGGGATCCAGAAAGGTCATCTCCATCCACTCGTTCGTGAACGAATTCTCGTCAGGTCTTGGTGGGGGGCGTGGTGGTACCGAGGTCAGCAGTTTCTGGAACTCCTTGGTGGCATCCAGCTTGATTTTTTGATTGGGTTTCTTCGCATCGATCTTGTTCTGCTTCAGGTATTGAGTCCACAATCTCGAATCCTTGACACCACGTCTTTTCCCGACGGTGGCCTCGTACGTTCCGTTTTGGGCCAAGAAAATGATACTGTACGGTCTCGCCGAAAACGTGAGAAGATGCGATTTCCCACCCAATAATCTTGCCTCTTCGCTGAAAGGTTCGTCCATTCCGGAAGTGACAGCCAAACCAGGCAACGCTTGCGGCGACTTCATGCCAATCAGCTTGAGCTGATTCTGCGTAAAATCGCTAGAATCCATACAATAATCGTCTCTGCTCACTTTGCCCTTCCAAGCCTCCGAGGTCATCCAATCACAGTTTGGTTTCTCCGATTCTGGAAGCTCAATGTACCGGTTCAAATAAGTTAGATCCACCCAGTCTTGCCACGCGAACGGCACGTTCACCATGGGAAGATGGGCTTCGTTGAAAGGATTGGATTTCTCCATCTCTGAGCGAATATAGTTCAGATAAACGGCCAAAGTCACACGGATATCGAACTTTAGAGTGTCATCCTTCTTAGATTTGTCATTGTCGAAGGTCATCCAGTCTCCAAGTTTGACATCTGTGGAGGTGTATCTCAGTTTGGTGTCCAACAACCAGGCCTGATCCTTTGCTCCCTTTGGATTTTGGATTTTTTGCTCCAATTTTCTCTCCAACCGGTTGTTTATATACGTGATCTGACCATTGATCTCACCGACTTTGGTGTAAGGGACGTCAATCACGTCTTTTCCAAACGTGGATTTCAACAATTTCGTCAACGGACGTCCCACTTTCCTCTGAGCGTGGTATAAAACCTCATCGAGATCACCCGATCGCGTGGGGATCCCGATGATGAAAAACACGTTCAGCAGAATGGACGCGTAGATCAATGCCCGAACATATTTCTTGGGCAGAACCTGTAATCGGTCCTTAATCTCGCTAAACATTGTGATGAGAAGGGGCACGCGACCGCACATCGGCCCAGCGTATCCGGGTGCGGCTCAGAAGCCCCATTGTGAGGGAAGACATTTTCCCAGAATTTTGAAATAGACGAGATGTGAGTCCGTGTGGAGCGAGTTCTTTGCACATTTCGGGTCTGCACGGCCATTGCAGACAAACACATCTTTTCTGGAAATGGCTGGATCCACCTTGCTCAGGAAGATTTCTCCCCCAAACGGCTCATAAACAACTGTTTGCGACGCAGGAAGGGTTGGGACGTGATCTCCGACGTTTGTTATTCGATACAGCAGTCTTTTCTCGAGTGGTGCGTCCAAAAAAAACGATTTTTCAATCCATGTGGCCAAATACCCGTTGCCCAATTTGGGCTGTCCGTAGGTGAACACCTTTAAATCTTGACTTAAATAGTTTGTTGACAAAAGAACTGCGATTGCACCGCCTAGAGAATGACCCACGATCCGTAGTTGGTAATCTGGATGCACCATCATGGTTCTGTCCAGATGTGTTTTCACCTTGGCGAGCGTATTTCTGTACGCCTCGTAGAACCCGCGATGAATTCTGCATTTCTCGCATTTTTCAAACCCGATTTGGTCCACTTCCAAATCTGCCAGGGCGTCTTCGAACGATTTTGTGCCTCGAAGGGACACAAACACGTCCTTGGACTCGTGGTCCACGGCCAAAAACCCGCTCACAGTCATCACAGTTTCCTCTGTTCTCCACTGGTAAATCACCGTGGCATTCGGGAAATTATTGCAGCCAGCGTTACATTGGAACGGATAAGCAATCTTGGAAACCGGGGTGATACAGTACGCCGCGTCCACCAATTCGACACTAGACCGGGCCATTGAGTCCAACCACACTGGAACTTCCACGTGTGACAGAAAAAACAACGAAAAAACGCCAAATAGTCTCATTGCAACAACCAATCCAAACACAAAAGTGTGGAGTCAGCTGTGCGGCGGCGATGAGCCCACTTCGTCTCTCGTTTTCTTCCCCCATGCTACGGGTTCGTGGGCTATCAACCGTCGCGCAAGGCGCGAAATTGAGTGCTGCTCAAAGAGCATACCTGGATCGAACCATCCGAGTCGATCAGGCGGGAGAATTGGGCGCAAATTACATCTATCAGGGCCAACATCTGGTTCTTTCGCACACAAGACCGGATTTAAAGGACATTCTGCAACACATGTGGGACCAGGAGATCCACCATCACAACACTTTCAACGAGCTTCAACGGGTGCGTCGGGTCAGACCATCTCTGTTGACCCCGTTGTGGAAATTGGGGGCCACTGCCCTCGGTGTCGGAACCGGATTGTTGGGCAAAGAGGCCGCTATGGCCTGTACTGAGGCCGTAGAAACTGTCATTGGAGGCCATTACAACGCTCAGTTGAGAGTTTTGGCCACAAAGTTTGAAGATTCCGCTGAATTGGACGAGCTCAAGCAGCTGATCAAACAGTTCAGAGATGAAGAACTCGAGCATTTGGACACCGCTGTCGAACACGACGCCCACGGCGCAAGACCATATTGGCTGCTCACGGAGACGATCAAATTGGTGTGTAGGGGAGCCATCTGGACGGCAGAACGTGTGTAACTAGCCCTGAAGCCTTTTCAAAACTGGTAAATTACTCTATGTAGTCTATGCTGTATTTGCTAATAAATCACGAAGATACTTCGAAATTGCCAAACACTTTTCCTCCTCCAGCTTATTGCAAATGATCTGAACAGATACAGGTCCACCGTCGAATTCCTCCAACCTTTCAGCATAAGTTTTGTGAACATGCTCGTCCACAGCGGAGATGTAACTATCTTTGGCAATCGGCTTATCGATCTTGACATCTGCTCTTGTCACTGGAATCGTCGATCCGACGTAGTCAAGTCCATTCCATATAGCTGTAAATGGTAACGTTACCACTCCGTTGATAAGACAGGCAGGAAATGGTGATGGAGGGACGATCAAGGCATCTATTCTCTCTCCTGCGAAAGTGTTCCACAGCTCCAAATACTTTTGGCACAACGCAGTACGTTTTTGATGGAAATCCCAAAGCTCACTTACTGGTTTGTCTCTTCCACTATCCAACCATTTACCCAACAATGGATCTGCTGGCTCCCCCGTACTATTCATAATTTTCAGAACAGCCTTGTAACCTTCAGCTCCATAGAAAGGGTAAATGGAGTCCTTAATCTCGGTCAAATAAGTATCTGGCCATTCAATTACAGTGTGTCCTGCCTCTTTTAATGTCTTTTTCAAGATTTCGAGTCCTCTAATCACTGGAGATGTAGCTGTGGATGTGCCATCTGTTTCCAAAAATCCAATTCTCAATTTCCCCAGCGTCGTCTTCCTCCAATCTAGAGGAATACAGCTGGCATCTATATCCAAATATGGTTTTTCTTCCACCATGGTCTTGAAAGCGTATTCAATGTTCTCAAGCCAGTACGACATAGGCCCATAAACAGACCTAATACTCTCTTGACCCGGCTGACCCGAATTGGTGCCGTAACTGGGCAGTCTGCCATACGAAGGCTTGAGACTGTAAACGTTATTGAGAGCTGCTGGATGACGAACTGAGCCTCCAATGTCGGAACCAAATCCAATACTGGTTCCTTTCATTGCCGCAAGAACTGCCTCACCTCCAGAGGAACCTCCACAATTTAGAAATTTACGAGATAGCGGGTTCAAAGTACGACCCCATAACACATTTGTAGTTTCTGAATACAGCATACCTGCAGAAGTGTTGGTTTTGCAAATTATCAGGCCTCCCATCCGCTTGATCAGCTGGGCAATTGCGGAATCTTCAGACTCGACGATTTCGGCCATACCGACGAACCCCATCGAGGTTGCCAAACCCTTGACCTTGATATTATCTTTCAGAGATACAGCCACTCCATGAAGGGATCCACTCAATTTCCCTGTTCTCTCGAAAAACTCATCTTGCTTTTTTGCTTCCTCGAGAGCTTCCTCGAATCTGATCTCTGTCACACAATTAGTCAGTTGTTGAGCCAACACGGTTCTTTTAATGAAAGCCCTCACACTATCAACAGAGGTCAAGTTACGTTGTAAAATTTCAGACTGAATTTGCTCGATGGTGCTGTTTGTAATTTTTTTCTCGATATTGCTCAGTTTATCGCTTTCATCGATATAATTGCTTACATCATTCAGTTCATCCGGTCCAGGAACATTTTCAAACTTCCAAGGACTCAAAAGCTTGTCTCTTGCATCCAACTTCTTATCTCTAATCTTCGTCCAGGTCATGGTTATGCTGCGATCGGTAGATGCGCTTCTTATCGATCAGCGCATCATTCCGGATAGCGGGATTCCCGAGCTCGATCCTGCATATCATATGCGTGACACACGCGAACAAAGGCTTAAAACAGAATAATACGATGACTTTGCTTACAGGTACGGAAGGTCCAAACCGACCTCCTTCCTTATGAGCAGCGAAAGTGGTTTAACGATGGAATGATCTGATCGCTCTACCTTCCTGTTTGGGTAATTTTTTTACAATCTCTATGCACTTTTTATCTATGCGCTCCACAAGCCTTAATTATCACTCTCATGAAAATCTTGATGCAGTCGATGTAGTCAGGTATATCCACACGTTCATCAGGCATGGTGTTGAATTTTCCACCGGGACCACATACAATGCCTTCCATTCCCAATTTCTCATACAAGTGACCAGCATCACTACCGTAGAAACAAGGTGGTTTCAGAGCTCCTGTGGGCTGATCCACGCCTCTCACATCTTTGTAACATTCATTTAAAAGAGTGACGATCGGGGCTTCCGGATCCACCTCAAATGGCGGCATGAAATCCAATTTTTCAAGAGCCAACTCGTATTTCATCTTTGGGTAGACCTTCTGAGTCTCCTTTAACTCAGTTTCCAAGTCTTCTAAGACAATCTCCTCACTTTGTCCAGGAGCATAACGGGCTGCCCCGGTGATTGTGACGAAATCCGCAACCTGCGGAGGTCTCCACATCTCATATTTACGACCCAATCCACCAATGATGGTTCCAACATGGCATCTGTTTACACTCTCGTGCAATTCTGATTGAGCCCCATGGAATTTGAGGTCCGTAAATCTGTTGATAACGTCCATAGATGCTAAGATGGCATCTGTAGCCTCCTCTCTTTTACTCATGTGCCTAGTGTCCCCAATAACGTTAACGTTAAATATCGCTGATCCGGCATGCATTATGAGAGCAAAAACGTCTGTTGGCTCACAATTGATAAAGAAATCTGCGGTATCGTTCGTAATTTTCTTCTGTTCCAACAGAGCTTGCGTACCGGCACCACCTTGTAATTCACCAACAACGTAGGTTAAAGTGACATCGCTAGAAACTTTATAGCCAGCCTCCTTCAACGTCTTGACAGCCATGTAATAAGCACAGCAACCGGATTTCATGTTCGAGACTCCAATTCCATAGATAAAATCGTCATCAACTTTTCCCTCGTACGGATCGACCGTCCAGCCTTCCGTGACAGGATTGACATCCACATGGCCATTGAACAGCAATTTTTTCGCTGGTTTTTCGCCAGTTCCTTTCCAAACTCCAACCGAATTGAATCTTTCCATCTTATCGCTCTTGTCCTCGAACCTAATCGATTCCGCTTCCAGTCCGATTTTGTTCATTGCTTCGGTCATATAATGGACAGCCTCGATCTCGCCGGGAGTACGTGACTGAGAATGGATCTGGATAAATCCAGATAGAAATTGAAGACATTCACTAACGTTTGGTTCTGGGATCATGGTGGAATTGTTAGAAAAGAAGTTGCCCTCGTCTCAGCGAAAAGGCTTATCGTGATGCACCTGTGTTACAAGGACGGCCGTTTTTCTACTTGTGCATGATCCTACATGAAACGGGATCGCCTTCCGTTCCCCTTACCAGGTTTGAATTTAAATAGGGAGATCTGTAATGATTCTCCATGACGAGCACACTTGGATCGGACTCTGTTCTTGAGAAGGGAGAGGAAGAAACTCGTTTCACCAGGTTCGTCGCAATTGACGAAGAAACTGAAGCTCAAATTAACGATGAAGCTTTAGAAGCTTTCAAAGAATCTTTAGAAGTTGAGTTCACTGAGGAAGAGTCCAAAGCTGTTGCTCGTAAAATTGACTGGAATATTCTATGGGTAATCTGTACTTTATACGGTATCAACTACGTTGATAAAGCTGCTCTTGGTTGGGCTGTCCTGTTCACTTTCAATGAAGATCTTGGATTGGAAGGTACTGACTACTCATGGGTTTCGTCTATTTTCTATTTTGGATACTTGGGTGCTCAATATCCAGCCTCGTATTTGTTACAAAGATTCCCCGTTGGTAAAGTTATTTGTTGCTCGACTGTCTTGTGGGCTGTAATCATGTTATGCCATATGGCCTGTACAAACTACGCTGGAATTTTGGTTTGCCGTTTTTTCCTCGGTGTTTTCGAGGCCCCTGTTTCCGGTGGATTTGTGCTTTTCTGTTCCTTGTTCTACACCAGAAAAGAGCAGGTCACCAGAACCATGTACTGGGGTTCGATGCAAGGTATCTTCTATGTCATCTTCTCGTTCGTCTCCTACGGATTGGGCCATGTCACCAATGCCAAGTTGAACGAATGGAGATTGGTTTATCTTGTTCTTGGTGTGGTTTCGTTCATTGTCGCTGCTCTTTGGTACGTCTTTGTTCCTGACAGCCCATTGAGTGCCAGATTCTTGAACGAAAGAGAAAAGGCTATCGCTTTACAACGTGTTACTGGTAACATGATGGGAGTGAGAAACACCAAATGGAACTGGTCTCAGACCTGGGAGTGTTTGGTGGACCCCAAGTGTTGGTTGCTCCTTGCCTTCATTTTAATGTCCATGATTCCTAACGGTGGATTGACCAACTTTGGAACTCTTGTGTTGAGAGACATTGTCCACAACAGATTGGAGTCTATTGCCGTCTCTGTGGGATCTTCGTTCTTCTCTTCTGGTCAAATGCTTATTTACTCTGTGTTTGCCATGAAATTTAACAACCTCAGAACCATTGGAATGTCTGCTCCATTGTTGCTTGCCATTGCCGGTCTTTCTGCCGTGTACGCTACTGAGGAACATGGTGCCAAATGGGGTAGAGTTTTCGCCTACTGGATGATCAACTCTTACGCTGTCACATGGCCATTCACTTTGTCTTTGGTTGGAACCAACTTTGCTGGTCACACCAAGCGTGCAACGATGTTTATGCTGTTGCTTATCTTCTTTGCCGTGGGTAACATCATTGGACCTTTCTGTTTCACGAGCGATGACGCCCCACACTACACCAAGGCCTTGGCTACTAATTTGGGATGTTTCTGTGCCTGTTTCGTCTTTGCTTGTTTGCTCAGAGCTTATTTGATCTGGGAAAACAGAAGAAGAGACCAAATGCACGGTAAATCCGGACTGGCCGACATGTCCGAGGAGGAGAGAATGGGTGCCATTCTAAACGGTATGAAGGGTCAAACCGATATCCAAAACAAGGAATTTAGATACGTCTTGTGATTTTTATAGTTAATTATTTCCAAAATCTGAGTAGTGCCAAACTCACCAAGTGCCACATTCTTCGCGTGATGACTTCCCCGCCTCTAGTCTTTCTTCATGTCTAAGCCGGTACAATTGGACGAGTTCCGAGTCGCTATTCGGAACGTGAGTGTCGAGGAGATCGATACTATCAAGAAGCAGGTGACGAACTCCTTGGAGAGATTGCAAAAATCGAACGGAATCATGAAAGCGTTGCTGGAGCGGGCGAAAGGAGAAGAAACAGGTGGCGAAATCGATTTCGACGAATACGGTGAACAAACCGAGGACGATTTGAAGATTTATGAGGAGAGTTTGAGGGAAAACGAGATTGTGATGAACAATCTGGAACAAAGATTGACATGTTTGAAAAACGAGTTGGAATCGAGGGAATAATCTATCAAGTTAAACGAGTGACTAAAAAGAGTGTTACGCCAATTTCTGACGTTTCAAAAAAATACGGAACCAACACATTTGGATCAGTCCAACCACCACCAACACAGCAGATGCCACGATCCCACCGATGATGACACTGGAAAAGAGTCGTTCGTTCAAATCACGAACGAGAGATTCAACGGGGAAAATTTCCACGGTGAATTGGTCAATTAACCTGTGCAATTCTCCTTCCACCTGCGCAGCCACTTCCTGCAAGGGGATGATTCTGCCAGCCATTTTTTCGACGTTGGTCATGATGGTGGGGATTCCAATCTCCAAATCCATTACAACATCCTTGGTTCGAGCCTGTGTTCTCCAGGATTTGTCTATCAGTTCATTCTCAAAGCAAATTTCGAAAAAAGCATCTTCACGCGGCGTGGCCGGCACGGACACCGCCATTTTAACATCCACAATATTATCCCTGCGTCGTAGAACGTTACCCTCGTCGTCTATAACATTCAAATTCAATTTCTGTGCTTTGGTTCCGTATTCGTTGGACATGTCGGGGTCGGGCACTGTCACGTGCAACGCGACCAATGTGTTCTGTTGTGTGTGATCCTCGGCAAATTCGTTCAGAATGTATCTGATACAAGTGTTTGCACTCACGTAAGCATCCACCTGGCTTTTAATCAACTTTCGTAATTCTTTGGCCTTCCTCGAGTTGGGTTTCAACGTGTACAACGTGTGATGGTTGTCGGAAATGTCGTCCAAGAGCGTCTTGGATTCCACTCGTGAGGGTGGCACTGCCACACCAAGTTGGAACCCCGAGCAAACTGCGAAAAATACCACCCACGAAGCACAAAGTCGCATAAACAATGGCGTACCTTGGCTGAACGTGATCAACGTGGGGTCGTGCGCGGCCCCCAAGATGGCCTAACCGTTCACTTTTTTCTTCAGGTGCCATGGTTTTATCTGTGAGTGAACGGTCCTTCCTGTACGAAAGTTTGGTGGGAGTTCCGCCAATAAGGATCGATTCCCGTTCAGAGTCCCAGTTCCGACCTTTGCATGCCAGTTGTGGCTTTCTCCCCAATTCTAACGGCTCCAGTAGAGTCAGATTGGGCGATGGATCCGAGGTTATAGCGAGTGTGAAGGCCAAAGTGACGCGAACCACCGATGTGGCCGAGCTGGTCTGTGTGGATTTGGATATCAACGGGGAAAGAGACGATTCCGAGGCTGTAGAGACGTTCGGTGATATGATCCACCAGAGTATCATCAAGTCGATGCCTGAAAATCTGCTGAAGTTGACGGAAAAGTACAGTTTCCAGTTGTTTGTGGACCTTGTCGTCGTGGCACATCCTCCCGACGTGACGTCTTTCTACTCTCTGCTTTCTCTGCTGTCCATGGCTGCTTATTTGGCCTTGAAATCCACAACTTTGCCCTTGCTCACCTCGTCCCCCGACGATTCCGAGATCGAGGAGGAACCCACGTTCTCTGATGATTGGGACATGGCCAAATCTTTGTATGGAGAAAAGAGTCCGTCTCTCATTCTCGTCCTCGCAGTGGTGGGACCCAATCTGTTTGTTGATCCAAGCGTAGAGGAACTGGAAATTGCAGATTGTGGGCTCATGGCTGTCTTTGCCGGTAAGGCAACCGCCCCCATAAGAAACGTAGCGCTCAATTCCACGACTAATAAAGGTGTTAATTCCACACACGTGCTGCGGGCTCTGGAATTGGTGGATTCCGTGGGCTCAGAAGTGACAAAGGCCCTGGATGCTATCGTTCAAGATCGTGACGAATTTTAACTATTTAATGATAATTAACAATGTTGCATGGCGTAGGCATGGACCAAAACAGCGGTGGCTGTTTGAATATTCATCGATCTAATGACTCCAACCTGCTTGATCTCTACACAGAAGTCCAAGATCGCCAATAGATCACCTGGAACTCCCTCCTTTTCTCTTCCCAAAAGGAAAAGCGATTTCTCCGGGAACGTCAACTCACTGGTTAGAACAACACTTTGATCCGTTTGTTCCAATCCAATCAACGTGTATCCTTCTCTTTTCTTACTCAACATAAACTCTGCAATGTCTTCCACTTTCACCTCCTCCATCGGCATCCATCTGTCAGCCGTGACGGCCACAGTTTTGAACTGAGGATGCTGTTTGTGTTTGATATCGTTTATCGTCAATAATCCAGCTCCAAGAACGTCACAGAGACGACAGATACCCCCAAGGTTTGGAGGTTTATCGACCAGAGAAGAAACCACAATAAGAGGAGATCTCTTGACTGCGTGGGTCTTGACACCAAACACTTGATCGATGTCAACGTCATTTGCCCATGCTCCACTCTTTTTCTGTAAGGGCGAATTCGATGACGACTCGATCTCAGAGGGAATGGCCTTGGTCATGGATCTATCTACAATGGAACCAAGATTCTTCCCCACGGGACAATTTCCAAGTTTGGTGGGATACTCGAACTGGGAAATTTCCTCTAGATCTTTACGATCAGAAACTTTCAATAAAACTCCTCCGAAGGCACCCATCAATGTGAGATCTTGCTCGATGTCCCATAGATGAGCATCTCCACTTCTATGGGTTCCAAACCCGTCAGACGAAGCTGCCACTCTATAAACGTGTTCTAAAAGTTGGTTCACCTCTTTCCCGAGATCAAGCTGTCTCTCTTTAACTTGAGGATATAGTGAAGTCACCAGGGATACGGCAAAATGCCTGTGAAGGGCTTTGTTACTGGTGGCAGAAGGTATCAAGTATCTCACTGCGTAATCCTTGATGAACTCAATTGCTTCTGCAGCTGGTAAACGTTGGAAAAGGAGTACACAGATTCTTTCAAAAGTCATTACAGCAATGGGTTTACCAGCGAAAACTTTTGGCTCAAAGATTTGGAAAACTTCGGCTCTGAAGCTTGGTTCTTTCAGCATGCAAAGAGCAATCATCCATTCGAGATATATTCTGCACAATGGACTTTGCTCCTCGAAAATTACATCGAATGCAAATCTTTTTACGATTTCCACAATTTTTTCCGGTGATAAACTGTAGAACAGAACGATCAACGATGAAAATAGTTGGATCCTTTGCCATTCCTGAACACCATCAGTACGATGACTTGGTTTTCTGAAATGAAATTCGGGTTCCGAATCGATTAGCTCGACGAACTGTTCAACAAATTGTGGATTGACGATTCTCGAGAAAATCCCCACAATCTGAACTCTATAGGAAATCTCTGGAAGGCCGTAAACTTCTTTGTAGATGTCCGAACCACCCAAAGTCGAATCAAACACAGATGCCATGAATGGCTCTAGATTGAAAACGTTACTTTCAGATTGTTTTGTCGAGATTGCTCTAGCAAGTAAGGGAATCAAAGTTGGTTTTTGTAAAGTTTCGGTTGAATAGCTTGCGATTGTTTGGAAAAGGCATGGGAGTAAAGCTCTTCTTGCAAACGACAACTCCACAATTTCGATTCCAATTTGACAAAGTATTTCTGGATCAGACACGTTTGCTATTCTCTCGTTAAAGAGTGCTTTGATCAGACTTAAGTGTAGTCCCTTCTGTTTCAACACCAATCTCGTATCAGTCAAATCCTTCCAAATTCCGACCAGAATGGAAAAGATTCTTGGAATTAAAGCATCAGGGATTTTCTCCAGCAATGACGAACATAGTTTTACAAGCGATTCCTGTGATTTTGGTCCAAGAATACTTGGATCCACCTCACAAACTTCCAAAACAGCTTCAAAGTTATCAGATTTGATACTTTTGAAAACTGTGGAGTAGAAATTATCAATCACATTCCGAGAAACATTATCGTGGCTTTGGAATATTCTCACAATTTGTGCAACATCCTCTAAAGATCTTTGATTTGAGTCGAAAGAGAAGAAATTTACTGTGTTCTCCAAATTTTTCACGTCTGTAAAATCCAATTCCACCGTCTCTGGTTCAACGATCGCCGAATACCATTGACAAAGCCGTGGGTCTTGGATGGATGAACCAAAAGATTTAGCAAATTTAGCATCCACATCTTTGCGAGATTGCAAAGCACATGCTAAGGTGACGGCTGACTGAGTGTCGTGGATCTCAACCTTGGAGTTTCCCCACAACTCAATTGCAGCGTAACAAACGAACGCATTCAGGGAAAGTTCTCCTGTTTCTGTGAACTTTGAAACAGTCTCGAGAATGTGAGATTTATTGTTTTGAAAAACAAAAAAAGTCTGGGTTCCAACAAGCTTCAATATTTGGCCCAGATTTTCGTAGATTTCATCTTTGGTGTTCACCTTGATGAGCAAAGTCAACCTAATGATGAGGGTTTGCATGTACCTTTGATAAATGTCATTTTCAGTAGAGCTTTCTAGCAATTGTAGAAGCATGGGAAAATGACTTTGGTCGAGTTGGTTCGATCCAAGTAACAACCCGTGCAAGATGGTGAGTATAGCCACTTCAAAAGCCAAACGATGTTTAACCAGAACTCGAAGAATGGTGGTGGTTACATCAGTTTGAGACACAACGTCACGAATGAATTCACGCAAATTCTTGACAAACTCGCATGTGAATCCCGCTCCCGATTTTTTCGTTACAAAGTGCTTCGCATTAATGACAAAAGGAAGGAAAGTGTTCTCCAAGAATGAGTGGTCTGAACCCAAAAGAGCCAGGTTTTGTTTGGGCACGGAAAACACTAGATCTAGCGCAAATTTACGAACCGTCTCCTGAGAGGACTTGAATCCAATGGCGAGTAAAGCGAGAGAAAATCCGGGAGGAATGCGGCTCTCGGACAATGTAGATACTAAATCGCTTGCTGCGTCCTCGGCCTGGTGAAGGGACGTATCTATTCCAACGATCTCATAGAGAGTACAGAATTTTTGCCATGCGTCCAGCATATTTGAAGTGGTGTCCCAGTACATGTAATCGTTGTCTACGTTAACCTTCAATGCCTTTACAGACATTTGAATGATGGCCAGAGCCAATTTTTTCTGGTCGTGCGAATCATCCACGAGACTCTGTTGGAGATATTTCCAGTAATCTTGTGATTGGAACACGGATTGGATTTTCGGATCGGCGATTTTACTCTTTAGGAAAACCAGCCATATTTTGAGAGCGTTGGTTCTCTTGAAAATGTGTTTAGAGGCCATCAGAGTCCAAATTGGATCCCAGAAATTGCTGATTTCCATGACCCACCACCTCATCACTCGACAAGCAGCTTCAGAAATCTTTTCATCGTCGTGACCCAAAAATTTCAACACCACGCCGCACGCCTGTGGGGTTGGCTCCAATTTTTCAAAAATCCTTAGCATGTGCAAAACTTGGTCGATTTCCACGTGGTCTCCATCAACAAGCTCTGAAATGGTCTCTTCAAAAGAGTATCGATTCTGATAAGCGAAACGTTTTAGTATTTCTGTTTGAAAATCCAAAGCTTTGGCTGAGGCCTCGGGGAACCGTTTTGCTAATTCCACCCCAACATCGCTCAAGCTCTCAGTACCAAGCTGGAAGCATCTTTGCAAGTACAAGAACAGGCTGGGCTCGATAGAGTCCAATTTTTCACGTTTTGAGAGCTCCAAAAGCACCAGGATCTCGTCGTCAGAGGCCTTCCCATCGGGTAATTTACCTGAAATGGAAGCCACAAGCCCCTGTACCTGTTCTAAAGTCAAATACGAGGTTGCCAATTGCAAAGCCTCCATAATGATTTGGTAAGAATGGTTCTACAAGTGCTGAAATAAAAAACTTGTGTTGGTTGCTACACTACCCGCTCTTACCGTAAGAGGTTGGGAACAGACCTCTTACACCTTCAATTTCACCCTCAGTCCAGCCGGATCCGTCGTCTTCTGTGATGACCAGGACCTTGTCACCGACAGCGACGCCCAGCTCGTCGTCTCCCTGTGGTTCGTAATCGTACAAAATCTCCATGTATTTAACTTTTTTCGCGCCTCTTCTCGGAGCCACTTTGGGACCCTGTTTCTTACCGTTTTGGGTAACAGACAGATAAGAAGTTGGCACGAGACCCACACCGCTCGCGGCCTTGATCTTGGTCCATCCTCCGTCGTCGGCCTCTATGACCTCCACCGGTTCTCCGGCAGCGATATCGATTTCGTCGTCTCCTTGGGCATCGTAGGCGTACAAAGCCCTACCGGAGGCAATTGAGTCCGTAGTAGCGGTCGAAGTGGTTGTGCTTGCTCTATTGCGCAATCCAAACAGTCTTGAGCTCTTGGAGGTGGTGATTTTGCTCACGGAGCTGGTCAAACTGGCCACGTCGGAATCGTCCTCATGTTTTTTCTTGCCAAATAACCCACCAAATGCGCCTCTTTTTTTCGTTTCTACAGGTTTGGACAGCCGCATGTCCTGGTCCCCGACGGCAGACTGGATGGTTTCGATCTCCACCTCGGCAATGACCCGTTTCGTGTCGTCCATCGAGAACTTTGATAGGGCCGTCAATGCTTTGACCATTAGATCGTCGTATTTGAATAGATCCTCTTTGGCTCTGATGGCCACTTTCGAGGCAGAATCACCCTGGATCTTCGCCCTGTTTTCGATGAGTTCGCCCAACGTCTGTTTTTCGTCCTCGCAAACCCGCTCCATGTTGGAATACGTCTGGGAGGCCTTGGCCAGCTGTTTCTTGAGCTCCTCCAATTCGCCAGGCTCCGTGATTATCGTGTCGTCGTCGTGCCAGATGTTGGAGGGAATGTAGTAGAAGTCGGCCGGCTCCTTGAACTGCTCCATGTTGTGTTTGATGAACATGGAGGTGTCCAGAGAGGGCAAGTTTTGTCTGACAACCTCGTCCATGCTCTCGGTCATCTTGTTGATCTTGTCGTTCGTGGACCGTTCCAGCACGGACGAAGTCAGCCACAGAGAGTTGACTTTGGTCACTTTGGCCTCGTTCAACGTCTGAAGACCGTCCAGAATCTCCGGGAGGTCCTGGTAGTAGTATTTGTCCTTGAGCCTGTTGGCGACGTTTATCTTGATCAGGTAGGCGTTTTTCGCCCTGTTCATCTCGAACTCGCGCTTCTCCACCTTGTGCTTCGCTCTTTCGTTGGAGCTTTTCTCCGTGCGCGACCGCTGGTTCTCCATGGCCTGGCACGCCGCATCGTACTCCTTCTTTGCCTTGGCCACCTCGTCGTAGTACGCGTCTCTGGACTTGATCAGCTCGTCGTTCGAGGTCTTCCATCTCTGTCTGATTGCGTCGTATCTCGTGACGATTTCGCCCAGCGACCCCGCCACTTTCCGCTCGAGTTCGCTGGCAAACTTGGCCTTTTCCTTGGAAATGTTCTCTGTCTGCGACATGATCTCGGTCCAGGCGACCAACGACGCACTCTCGAGAGACCCGGGCGTCACCACCGGGTTCTCGCCGACGGAGACCGCCGTGCTGACTTTGGCCTTCCGTTTGAAGGCCTCCGCGGTGAGATTTTGTAATCTGGTGGCGTAGTCGCGCTCAATGGCTGCTCTTTCGCGGTAGAACCATTCGATATCGCTGAGGAAGCCTATGTTGGCCTTGACCCATTTGTCCGTGGGCTTGTATGCGTCTCGTAGCTCGTTCCCGATGCTCAGATCCATGGTGAGTAGCGGTGCCATCCCGCTGCCATTAAGAGGGCGTGCCACTCGAAAAGTGGGATGGACTTTCCACCTTTATAACGTCCCACTTTCTCTTGCAAAATTCGCTTGCACAATGTCTTTGGCGCTCGGCGGGATCATATACGCTGCCGTCAAGCCCATATTGCGTATTTATCTGCTCATGGGCACCGGGTACCTGCTGGCCGTGACGGATTTGATGAGTGTCGAGGTCGGAAGAGCCTTTAGCGACATGATTCTGATCGTTTTCATGCCGGCACTGGTTTTCGCACAGGTGGTGCCCAACCTGGACATTAGAGATATACAAACGATAGGTGTTATCGTGCTGAGTGCGGCGTTGATGTACGGAGTCAACGCCGTCTTTGCCGGTTTGAACATCGCACTGTTACCGGTGCCGAAAAGATGGCGTGGTGGCGCGATGATGGCTGGGGTTTTCCAGAACGTGAGCGATTTGCCCATTGCGTATCTGCAGACCATCGCGGGAGGGCTGATCTTCACCACGGAGCAGGGTGCCAAGGGTGTGGCGTACGTGATCATCTTCATGGCCGTTTACGTCTTTGTGGCGTTCAATTGCGGGTGTTTTTTGCTCGTGGAGCACGATTTCAAGAAGGAGGCTGAGGATTTCGAGAAAGCAGAACTTTCCAGCGAATCGGACCACCACAGTGTGCCCTCCATTGAGCTCGTGGACCAGGACGGTGTGCCCATAAGCCCCACGTCGACTCTTTCCTCGGACGAGAGCGTGGTGGCCAGCGAGATCAACCCGCGGCCGCTGCAGGAAGCGGCCAGAAGGGTCAAATCCAACAATTCCGTGAGCTCGCGCATCCCGTCGGCCCGTGGACGTCGTCTCAGCTCCGACTCGCCTCGTCGCAGCAGCTCGGGACACAGATCGATCAGCTCAACCGCAGACGACGCTCTCGTGAGAGAGTTCAGTAGGGCCGAGCAGTTCAACCAGAATATCACCACGACCACCTCGATCATCACCCAGACGAATTTATCGAAAAAGGACGTGGAGAAGGCCGGAGAAACCATCCCGTTCGTCAAGAAATACA
Source organism: Kuraishia borneana (assembly GCA_030569035.1). NCBI lineage: Eukaryota > Fungi > Ascomycota > Pichiomycetes > Pichiales > Pichiaceae > Kuraishia > Kuraishia borneana. Next base: position 359,584 of record JAJMJT010000007.1, read on the forward strand.
GATTGCAGTTTCTGGTCTTCATGATGAAAAACTTTCTCGCTCCAAACTCCATCGCGGTGTGTGTTTCGCTCGTGGTGGCCCTCATTCCGTGGCTCAAGGCGCTGTTTGTCAACAATGGCTCGGTGACGATAGCTCAGGCTCCAGACGAACAGCCTCCTCTGTCGTTTGTCTTAGATTACATAACGTATGCCGCACAACCATGTGTTCCATTGGGACTTATGATGCTCGGCTCCACCATTGCGAGACTGAAAGTCAAATCGATCCCCAAGGGATTCTGGAAGTGTGTGCTGGCTCATACTCTGTATCGTTTGTGTATATTGCCCATCATCGGAATGGGGTTCGTGAGTAAATTGAGACAGATTGGATGGATCCAGGACGATATGTCGACGTTTGTCGTGATTCTACAATTTGCCCTTCCCAGTGCGACGGTCCAGGTCTACCTGACCGCTTCCAACATGAGAGCCGATAGTCCCAGCCATCTACAAATGGACTGTCTGTGTCTGTACGTGATTGCCCAGTATTCTCTATTGGTGATTACGATGCCCATCGTGGTGACCTACTCGTTGAAGAACGTCCTGGGGTACTGACGCGGACGTGTGCATAGAAATTGCATTGATAACGATAAGCTAATGTGATAGTTCGATTACCTAATAATTAATTTCGATGCGTTGTAGCCAATCATGCAGCTGTACGGCTATGAAATTGAGGCTGTGGAATGATGTGGCAGTGCATTCACGTTTCAGGCACACTGTTCTTTCCATGTCCAACAACGATTTTTACGGATCTGGCGACAACAGTGAATATCGCTCTCAGCAACCCAACGAGTCAGGGTCTCAAGACAGAGGCATGATGTCCAGTTTGGTCAATGCTGCCCTTTCCAGCAACAAGCCCCACAATCAGCAAGGTGGCAGCAGTTCTGGGCTCGGGGGGCTTGTGGGCGCTGTGGCTGGTGCCATGATGTCGGGCAAGAGCCACGGGAACCAAAACTATGGGAACCAACAAGGCTATGGTCAAAACTACGGGGGTCAAAACTACGGAAACCAAAACTACGGGGGCCAGGGACACCAGGGAGAAGGTGATTTGATGCACACGATCACCGACGCGCTCACTGGTCGTCACAATGGCGGCCAACACGGAAACCAGTACGGAAACCAGGGCAACCAGGGCTACGGAAACCAGGGATATGGAAACCAAGGCTATGGAAACCAAGGCTATGGAAACGAGTACGGGAACCAGGGCAACTATGGCAACCAGGGCTTTGGTGGAAACCAAGACTTTTTCGGCCAGGGACAAGGTGGGCCTGGTGGGCCTGGTGGGCCTGGTTACGGCCAAGGCGGCCCAGGCTACGGCCAGGGTGGTCCAGGTTACGGCCAAGGTGGTCAAGGCTACGGGAGATTTTAATTACTGGCTTATCTTAGTGTAGTAGAGAACTCAATAATTGCACAATTTGTAAAATTAAAATTAAATCAACTGTATCGAATAATCAAATTGAATAAATTAACTAAATTAACTAAATCAAATTATCAAATGAAGTCGATTAAATTGACTAAATTGACTAAATTGACGAGCATCTAGCATCAGCTCCACGCGGCTCAACACGCGTCATGGACACTCTTCCCACCGACCTGAAAAACCAGGTCCAAAAGACAATAGGTGAGTATCTTTTTGGAGTTTTCTAACCCAGATGCGTATCCAGAGACAAAGTCGGTCTTTTCCGATTTGATCGACCACTTCCAAGACAATAAGAGACGTAAAGTTGTGAGCTCTCTACCCACCACCTTGGAAGAATATCATGTGATTCTTCAAATTCCCGAGTTATCCGTTCAATCACCAATTCGAAAGAAGCTGAACTTGATGTTTTTGACGAAAGACAACACCTCGAAATTGGCCCTCGCAAAAGGGAAGACTCCAGAGTTTATGCTCGAAAAATTGACGATGGACAACATCAAATTCGCTGCGATTTTGAAAGTTCCTGAGAAAAAGGAGCTTCGCTACCTGCTGATTGTCTACAACTCCAATTGCGGAGACATGTTCAAGAATGAACCGTTGTTGATTCAGTTTAACGACACCCAATTGAACGACCAATTCTCGCCCATTCTACAAAAAATGGATTTCTCGACGTATTTACAACGTCAATGTGCTCTGTGTGGGTTCCAGTTGATCAACGAGATCAAAAAATCGTTCTATGTGGACGCCTACAAAGGCTCCAAAGAGGGAACGTTGTATTTTCTGCCCAATCACATCATCTTTGGCTTTAAGAAGCCAATTCTTGTCTTTGAAAGCACAGATATCGAAAGCATTACGTACACGTCGATCACGCGGATGACCTTCAACGTGACTTTGATGGTTCAAACGGAAGACGAGAGCGACAGATTCGAATTCAGTATGATCGATCAATCAGAGTTCAACAGAATCGACCAATACGTGAAGAGCAAGGAGTTTAGAGACCGCTCCATGACCGAGGAACTGAAGGCAAAGATAAAGACAAAGGGTGAGATGCCTGGAGCGCTCGCAGAGGCTGCCAAGTTGGTTCCCGGTGGTGGACAGGTGGTTGATGGGGTGGATTCTGACGATCCAGAGGACGAAAACTACAATTTTAACAACGAGGAAAGCGCGGAAAGCGCCAGCGAGAGCGAAAACGACCAGGATATCGAGCAGGCCGTTGAGGATAGCGAAAGTGAAAGCGAAAGTGGGAGTGAAAGCGATAGTCAAAACCAGAGCCAAAGCCAAAGCGAATAATCTACATCGTGTAACACATCTTAATCTATTCAGCACGGGTCTCCCTCAACTTCTCCAAGCGTTTCTCCAATAAATATTCATTTTTCTCGGTCCATTGCGTGAATCCGTAACCGATAGCCACCCAAAAACCGGCCGAATAAACGTACCCCATTGGGTAGTAGGTCATGCTGGCCTTCCTTATTCCATTTTGATATGCTCTAACGAGGACCCCTGGGATTAGTCAAATCTTGCAAATCACTTACCAAACGTGGCCCAACCTGCCAACGATGTGAAAAGAGACATGTTCTTGTTGAAAAGAGCCCATCTGGTTGGTCGTGTTGTGTGACCCGGGCCCCAATGGCAGTCACCACATTCGCAAAGTTGTGCGGCGTTTTCTGTGGTATGGATAATTTAGTACAGGATTCGTTTTTCCAGTTTTTTTCCTTCGACGTTTCGTTGTTGACTTTCGCGTCGTATCTTGTCGATTGGGCTCTGGCCATGTGAGTTTGGGGGGTGTTTTTGACTAATTTGGTGTCGTTATCGTCCTAGCGGCGGTTTATGGCGTCACAATCCAGCCTCGTTACCAGGAATTTGACCCTGGAAACCCTCAATTGTGGTACACTTATTTTGGCGAGTCGTCCACGTATGTTCCTCTTTGGTTTCTGTTTGTTTTGGCGTTCATCGTCCCCGTTCTCGTGATGGCTCTCGTGGCCTTCACGGCTGTTCAACTGAGCTGGATTCGACGAACTTGGGATTTTTTCTCGATTTTGACAGCTTTGGTTGTTGCAACAGCTTCACAGCTGTTTTTTGTGGTGATTTTGAAAAATTTGGTGGGGGCCCCTAGACCCGATTTGATCCATAGATGCTCTCCGTATTCTTTTCAGATTCCCCAAGGCCAATTGGCCACGGTGAACGTTTGTAACGGTGCGTTCTATGGGCTCGTACGGGAAGGTTTCAGGTCGTTTCCCTCTGGCCATACTTCCACCATTTTTGCGAGTGCTACACTCCAATTTCTGTTCACAGCAGGTCGAGTTCGATTATTCGACGGCCGTGGGATCACTCTCAAACTGCTTTTTTGTATCTATCCTTTTGCCGTAGCTGCCATGGTGGGAGCGTCTCGAATCAGTGACAATCGTCATTTTCTCGTCGATGTGGTTTTTGGATTCCTGATTGGAGTTCTGGCAGGGTTGGTGGCTTATTCGATGTACTTTCCACCGCCTTACAACCTGGAAAATATGGGGAGAGCATATCTGCCTCGACGTTTCGGTGTAGGCCACCATTTCGGTGGTGTGGGTGGCTTCTGGAGAATTCCAGATGATTTCCCAGGAGCTCATGAATCCAGATGTGTAAAGACTCGATCACCTCAGCTCTACTCAACGGAAAGAGAAAGGTCTATATTGACTATGCCGACTCATGCGAGAACCATCCATTAATTATTTACCAATACAAAAGCTGGAGAACACAACACCGAGGATCTCTTCGATCCCAACAGCTTCACCAGTGATCTTACCTATTCCTTCCACGCTATATCTCAAGCTTTCCGTAGCCAGTACCACCTCTTGGGTCCTTGCAAAACTTTCAAACTCTTCAAATCCATACAGAACGTCGTTTTCCAAAATCTGTTTGGCCCTGTCACTGAGAGAAACGGGTTCTTGCTCGTCCAACCATGACAATTCTTGGACCTGTTGGGTTAAATAGTTCACAAGGTTATCAATACCATCACCATTCAAACACGAAACCATCTGGTAGTTTGATTTGGGGACTTTCAGCTGCGACTGAATCTCATCGATGGTGCTCTTGGTGGGTAAATCGCATTTATTAACGACAACCAAGATCCTCTTTCCCTCGTCGTAGAGTCTATTGATATTATCGACGAATTCGGATTCCAACTCCACATCTTTAGGTAACACTAGTATGATCATATCCGAATCTTGAGCCTTTGCTAAGGCTCTCTTGATGCCTTCAGCTTCAATGGGGTCCGCTTTTTCTAAACTTCGAATACCAGCAGCATCTCCAACAACCATTTTGAATCCGTTTATGTCTAGTGCTACGTCTATTACGTCTCTTGTTGTTCCGGCAATGTCACTCACAATGGCAGTGTTGGAATTACTCAAGATGTTCAAAAGAGAAGATTTACCAGCATTGGGTGGCCCAAACAAAACCATAGACACGCCATCAAGCAAGATCTTGGACCTCTCGACCCTCTTAAGATAATTATGGATCTCCTGCTTGAGTTTTCCGATACTGGAAGCCACTTGTGCAAACAGACTGTTAATCTCTTCGATCTCGTTGTCCTCCCCAAAATCGATGATCGTGGCCAATAACGCCATATTATGTACAATCTCCGTTCTCCAGCTGTGGAAAAGTTCCTTTGTTTGACCCTGCATCGAGCTCAGACTCATTCTACGTTGCGATTCCGTCTCGGCATGGATCATGTCGTTGATGCCTTCCAGTTCGGTTAAATCAAATCTACTGTTTTTGAAGGCTCTCTGGGAGAATTCTCCTGCCTCTGCGTACCTCACTGGAGTCTCTGCCGAGTGGAACCTGTGGATTGCTTTCAAAACTCCATCAATCACGGCCGTCCCACCGTGAAGATGGAGCTCCAACAGATCTTCACCCGTATACGAGTTTGGTCCCTTGAAGAAGAGAGTGAGTGCCTCATCAAGGAGCAAACCAGATTCAGGGTCCCTCAGCCGTCTCAATGAGCTGATTCTGGGCTTCAAGTTCGAACTTTTCGTGAGCCCTTGGAAAATCTTGCCGCACGCGGGTCCCGACACCCGAACCACACCAATGGCTGCTCTGCCCGGACGAGTCGATAACGCATAGATCGTCGGAGCCAGATAAGAAGACCGTCGTAGGAAGATTAACGACATGGTTGTGCGGTGGAAGAGAAAATGCAATAGTGTGCGGCTAGATGCGGCTCTACGGGTTGTCGATGGTCCATTATTTAACTTCGATGTCTATTTGGCCGAATGCTGTGGGTTGGTTTAGTTTGATCTTGTCGTTGGTAGCCAGTACCAACAATTCAAAAAATGCACGGGATGCTACTTGTTTATTTGGGCTTGGAACGATCTCGGAGAAAGTGGTTGAGCCCAAGTCTTGAATCTTTGATGAAATTTCGGGCAATTCCACCTCAAATGGTTCCGGGGAGATCTCCAGATCTGGGAGATCCATTGGAGAGTCAGCTCTGATGTCCATGGGAGAATCCATGGTGTCCATGTCCAATTCTGGTAACGTCAAATCGGGTAAATCAAACGTTTGGTCAGGCTCGGTCTCTAGCAGTTTGCGTTTCTTGGGGCCCAGATCCCACACTTGTTGCGTGGCTTTGACCATGTCCCTTCCTGGTGTCGTGATCATCTTCAAAGCACTGATTTTGTCTGTAGTTGTCAATTCAGTGCTGATAGGTCCGGGTAATTCGGCCTGAGCGTTCCTGATTTGATCGCTTGGTAGCTCGATCGTCTCGTCCACAATCAGTTTGCGTTTCGTGGTTCTCACCACGTCGGTGCGTTGGTGTTCGTGTCTTTTCCTGCGAATCAGAGGTAAATCGGGGGGTGTCTGTGGCTGATCCAGATCGAAATCCAGATCTGGCAGAATGTCATCAAAGGAAGCGTTCGCTGCTGTCTCTACTCTCCCGACCTCGATGGAATCGTCACCCCCATGCATCACACCAGCATCGAAATCGTCCAGATCGAAATTCAGCTCCACATCGTCCGGCTCCTCGTACTCCATTGCTCTTCCGACCTCGATCGACGTGTCGAAATTTGGCGTCTCGAACGTCAGAGGTTCCTGATAAAGCAAATCACTCGTTAACGTGTCTGCCAATGTCACGGCAGCCACGTTGGAGATGGTGGTGGCCTCGACGGGCAGAACGACCGATTGAGACGTCCTGAACGCGCTTTTGATGCGCATCAACGCGTCCGACACGTCGTCAAGCAAATATTTGGCCTTGCGCGAATAAATTCTAACCACTCCATAGAGTAATTGTCCCGTCAACCGCAACGCCACCGGCTCGGTATTTGTGTTTGCGATGGCCCTTGTGGAATCGACGATCGAGGTCTGCAGCAATTGATGCTTGGTGAGTTTCTTCTCCAAGTTAGCAGCCAACCACACGTGAGCCAAGGGTCCATCTCGCGTGAGAGAAGAGAACATGGTTGAGTTGAAGGAGTGGAGATGACGCGTTCAAGTTCGATGTGCGCGTGCACGACCCACCTTTTGCCATTTCCTCTTTATGTCAGAAACACGAAGCGGCACCCCCGTGGTGAATAAACCGAAGAAGGACGAGAAAAGTTTGAAACAGCAGTATCAAGCTTATCAAAAAGCGGCAAAGTTCAATCTGAACAGCGAGGAACTGTACTGTGTTTGTCGAAGACCAGACGATGGAGAACTGATGGTTTGCTGCGATGGCTGCGAGGATTGGTTCCATTTCAAATGTATGGGATTGCCCTTGACGAATCAGCACTTGGTTGCCGAGTTTTACTGCAAATTTTGCGACACGCTGAAGGGGAAGGGCCAGACGAGGTGGAAACGCAAGTGCCGGCTCCCCGAGTGTCGATTACCGATTAATATGGACGGAGAAGGCTCGAAATACTGTAGCGAGGAGCATGGATTGCTTTTCGTTCAACGACAACTCGGCATGGTTGGTAGGGAGACTGTGGAAGTGATACAAAGAGTCGACTACGGGGCTTTTCATCGACTCGGAGACGAATTACCGATCGTCGATTTGCCCTTGGAAGCTGTTGAAAAGATCCAAAATGTTGATGATGAGATTGTCAAGACACAGAATGAGGCGGAGGTTCTGCGTAAACAGTTGGCAACTTTGAAATTGGTCAAGGAAAGAGCGAAACTGATCAATGATTGTGTAATTAGTCTGAAAATGGGGGAGGATATAACGAGATTTTTCGTCAGCAACGACGAACCCCCAACCAAAACGAAGAAAAAACCTCAGGATATCTGTGGGTACGATGATCGACTCGATATTCGCGTGGAAATCCCAAGTTTCAAGACCCTTTCCGACTTAGGGTACGAACAGGCCAAATTCGAAGCTGATTGGAACGCGGAGGAAAAGGACGAGAATAACTATTTCCACTCGATTTGTACAAAGGACAAACGCAAATGTCTGGGGCATCACTCTTGGTTCGATATTTTAAAGGAAAAAGTGGATTTACGGCTCGCCGAGGACGAGTATCAGTTGACCAACTTGGCCAAACGTAAGGAGTTGATACGGAGAGACTACACGATTAGGAAAAATGAAATTGTAACTTAATATAATTAAAGCTTGGCACCCGTCTTAAAATCGATACCCTTCTTGATGTTGTTAGGTAGTTCGTCCAAGGCAATTTGAACCAATTTTTGTTCCTTCGCGTCCAACGAAGCCAAGGGACTCACAATCTTCACGATGGTTCCATCGGGGCCAAGTTGAACAGGCAAAGAGAAGTAATCCACGCCCAATTTCCTGGCAATTTCGTCTCCACCGGGCAAACCTTTGAGACAAATGAATGCCGGTTCAGCAAAAGGTTTTGGAGAGATGATGGTTTGGACAAACCGGTAAGCGGCTGCTGCCATACTTAGAGTGGCTGAACCCTTACCGTCTTTGGCCTTGACAACCTCGTCACCTCCAAATTGGACTCTGTGGATCAGGGAGTCCAAGTCGATCTTTGCCAATTTGGATGAGACGTCTTTACAAAGACTAATTGGCACGATGGTGTTTCCCGAATGACCTCCAATGACGCTGATCTTCCCCTTCAAGGATGAGGGGTCTGTTACGTTGAGCAAAGTTCCGGCAAAGGACTCGAATCTTTGGAGATCAAGAGTGGTGATTCCAAAGAGTCTGGAGGGGTCAAAAACACCGTATTGTTTCAAAACTTTCGAAGCCAAAGGCACCATCGAGTTCACAGGGTTGGAAATGATGCAAAGTTTTGCCTTGGGACAGTGTTGAGCAACTCCAGCGACGAGAGAGGCCACGATTCCTCCGTTGATCGAAAACAGATTGTCTCTGGTCATGCCAGGTTTACGGGGAATTCCGGCCGGAATAACGACTATGTCTGATCCGACTAACGCGGCCTTGAGGTTCTTGGCAGCAGAAGCGGCCTTTTCCTCGTTGGTGGCTCCACTAGGTTGGTGTGACTCAACCTTGGACTTGGTGGGAATGTGACCAATATCGGTGGCCACGCCATGAACGTTGGCGATATCATAGAGAGACAACGTGTCGATATCAGGATTCATCTTCAAAAGCAGCGAAAGAGGCTGGCCAATACCGCCAGCAGCACCTAAAACCGTAACCTTCATGGAAGACGATGGGGAAAAGTGGAGATGAGATGAGCAAGCCGATTTTGTTCACATGCTCCAAATTCACATGCTACCGAGTAATTGGTAAAAGGACGCATGAGTACAAATGATTTTCAATTCAATTCTCCTCAAATCAAAATAATTTACAAAATCTTACTAAATCGAACTATATTAAACTTTCAGAATAACTCGTATGGTATTGGTTGGTACACAACCATACCCTTCCGAATCCCGCTCGTCTGTCCAACATGGACACGTTACTTCTTGGGGCTGTGGCCTTTGGCGTGCGAGTCTATGGTATCACCAAGTCACATCTGGTGGTCTGGGACGAGGCACATTTTGGGAAATTTGCGTCCCATTATTTAAGGCATGAGATGTACTTCGACGTGCATCCTCCTCTCGGTAAGCTCTTGTGTGGGTTGAGTGGTTATTTGGCCGGTTATGATGGTAGCTTCGAATTCAAGTCGGGCTCAACTTACCCCGATGGTTTGGATTTCGGCCGCATGCGTTTTTTCCAATGCATATTTGGGGCTGCAGTCGTGCCCGTAGCTCATCTCACAGCGGCCGAGTTAGGCCTCTCACGTCCGGCCGCATTTCTAGTCGGCCTGATGATCTGTCTCGAGAACATGGCTGTTGTTCTCAGTAAATTCGTTCTTCTCGATTCATTTCTGCTATTTTTCACCGCCACAACCTTTCTATGTCTAGCAAAAGTTCATTCAATCCAACGAAGAGGACAAGAATTCACAAAACCATGGTTCAGATGGCTCTTCCTATCGGGGCTTTCCATCGGCTGTGTATGCTCTACCAAATGGGTGGGGCTCTTTGTGACGGCCGGCTTTGGTTTGTACGTGATATTTGACCTCTGGCTCAAATTCTGGAGACTCCCAATTCGCTCATATTTGGCCGAGTGGGTATCCAAAATATTTTTTTTAATTGTAGTTCCCATCCTGGTGTATCTTCTGGCCTTCCAAATCCATTTCTCCATTCTCTACAACTATGGCAAGGGCTCTTCATCCATGTCATCGTTGTTCCAGGCCAACCAGAGAAACACTGAAATAACCATCAATTCACCCAGAACCGTTGGATACGGTTCTAAAGTAACAATAAGATCCCAGGGAATGAACCCCAATTTGCTGCATTCGCACGCTTCGGTCTATCCGAGTGGTTCGGGTCAACATCAGATCACCACCTATGGCTTCAGAGATTCCAATAACGATTGGATCATCAAACTCCCAAGGGAGAAAAATTACAAAAAGAAAATTCTGGAGGATGGTGACATCATTCGTCTCGTTCATGCTTCAACCAACGCGAACCTCCATTCGCATCAAATCCCGGCTCATGTCTCTTCTGGTTTCGAAGCCTCTGGATATGGTAATGAAAAGATTGGTGATGATAAGGACGATTGGATTGTGGAAATCGTGGAGCAATTGTACAGTAGTAACGAGACCTACAGTGCATTATATGAGTCGGATCCAGAGTTTTTAAAGCGGATTCATCCTCTTTCTACGTCCTTCCGCCTCCGTCATAAAGTTCTTGGTTGTTACTTGGCCACTACTGGTAAATCATATCCTGCTTGGGGGTTCAAGCAGGGAGAAGTGCTTTGTAAATCATCCTGGGGAAAATCAGATAAAGGCACCTGGTGGAACGTTGAGGACGTTCTCAGTAAAGAGAAAAAGCCTGTTGAAGATTACTCTCCACCTAAATACCACTTCTTTAGAGAATTCATGTTACTCAACTATGCCATGATGTCCTCTAATAATGCTCTTGTTCCAGATCCTGACAAAGTGGATGATCTAGCCTCTGAATGGTGGCAATGGCCCATTGCTCATGTTGGAATCCGTATGGGTGGGTGGGCACGAGCCAATACGAGATATTTCATGATGTCCAACCCAATACTCACCTGGGTTTCCTCTTTATCGTTGATTCTTGGAAGTGCTCTGATACTCTGGTTGTGTTTGCAATATCAACGCCAAAGATTGGTGATAAACGAGAAGGATTTGTGGTTCGTAGGTATTGCAGGGCTGGGTCCTTTGATCTTTTGGGTGCTCCATTACTTACCCTTCGTCGTTATGGCCAGAGTCACGTATGTGCATCATTACCTGCCGGCTTTGTACTTTGCAATTTTTGAGGTTGGCTTCTTGATGGAGTATTTCTCGATTCAAAGACCCAAGATTAAAGTCGCAGCGTACGTTCTAAGTTACATGATTGTGATTGGTTCTTTTTCGTTCTTTTTCCCTCTTTGCAGTGGAATGGTCGGTGATTTTAATAATTACAAAAGGATGCAATGGCTCAACTCTTGGAGGTTTATATAATCAAGATAAGTGCCAACCCTACCAAATAGTCTATAACCAAATTGGTGACAAACCAACCCAGATAATAAAGTACCTTGGGACTGAAAACAGTCCAAATAAATAAATGAAACCTCAACAAAAAGCAGGAGATCATGAGAAATAATCCTGTGATTGAATAAAAGGTGAATTGAACCACGGATTTTTCGAAAAACGTCTCTATCTTGTTTGCTGGAGTTCCATATTCAAACAATAAGACCCACGAACTGCAAATCATAAAGATCGGACCGGCAAAATTGGCGGAATAGGTCAATAATGCCACCGGTACAAGCTGGTAGTCGGAAACACCATTGAAAGCGTTCGTTAAATCCACGGTTGAGATGGAATTGGTATTACCAAATGAGAAAAATGCCAATTGACTCGTTATGATGGTGAACAAAGCGACCGGAACAGCTTTGGAGTCGGTCAAAACAGAGCCAAAAGATCTTCTTAGAAGAAGTAATACAAGGAAAATAGCCATGTTTTTCGGTTGCGTTTGCGTCATCAAAGCCAAGGCTACCAGATATGAAAGATCCTGAAATGCAGACATTTTGTATTTGGGCCAAATACGAGGACCGATGAGTCTCAGGATAAAAACTCCAGCAAGTAAAAGATAGTAGATCTGATAAAGCTCACCCTGACATTTACGTGGAGTTTCGCATTCGAGGGTAGTCATGATCCATTCAACGATGAACGACAAGATTTCGGGAACTTCGGTCAAACTTTCGTAGTTTCCAACCACTTTTATGGAACACGCGATCGATCCCAAGAGAAACAAACTTAGGAAATTGACCAAATCTGCTGGATCAACGGCTTTAGACAATTTTGTGATGGCAATGGAGACTGAGTACCAAGATACAATCATGAGAACAAGTTCCATGTTTGGCGTTTCCTCTAGCAATTTTGAGATCTTCAAGTTCGAGGCGAAATTGAATTTTTGTCCGCTATTATTCCAACCCCTCAACAATCTAAGACAAATGCAAAATATGGTTGCAAGTATGAATTTTGAGAACTTGCGGGTCTTCAACTGATAATACACAACATAAGCGGATAGAATCAACGAAAGCCACCACCAAATTTGATGTTCTTCCTCGATTAAAGAGGATCCAAAAGCAGTGGATGCAAAAGTGAAAAAAGCTATCAACACCAACAAACCTTGAATCAAATTTGATGCGAACAAATGAATGAAAAATGCCAAATGAACCAATGAGGAAACGGTGAAAAGTGTGAGACCAAGATAGATTTCATCATAATTGTAATTTGAAGAGGCAGCCGTGAGAAGAGATTGAGCTTCTATCAAAAAATCATAGATTGTCTCGGTTGTCTTTTGGGATTCAGCTATTTGCCATTTACCGTTCAAAGAGGTTGTCCAGCCAGCTTTGTCCACTAAAACTTTGATCTGATAAGCATTTTCCAGGAGTGCTTTTGCAGTATATTTTTTCTTGAGCAAACCCAGAAATTCTGGGATGACAACCCCCAAATTGTTCTTGGGGATTGGGAAACCTAGAAGCATAGCCAAAGTCGGCACCAAATCAATTTGTTGGATACGATTGAAGTAGCTGAATTCGCTATTCTGAGGTTGAGGCGCGTTCTGAGGAGAGATTTTACCGATATCTGGAGCCACAAACAGCATTGCTGGAGAGGTTTCCCCCGCTGAAGAGCCTCCATGGTTGCCAATCTCGTTCATTCCATGGTCTCCTAAGACAACGAGAAGAGTGTTTTCCTTGGAGATGATTTCTTCATACAAAAATTTAACAACAGAGTCCATTTCGCGTTGCTTTGCAGGCATATGAGGAGAATTGGGACCTCCCTTGTGGCCAATGTGGTCCAATCCCAGATAATGTAGGATAAGAGTGTCCCAATCTCCACCAACTATGGACGGAAGGTGTCTGGTAACGTTGAGATCCACTTCAGTGAAATCGGCAACGTAGAAGCTGCTGGTTCCGTCAGTCTTGGAGAAATACGAGGGGAACAATTTGAGCCATGTATCGTCACCAAACATGTGAATGTTGTGTCCTTTCAGATAAAGCTCCTTGACCCACGAATCCTGATCGCCCAAAGTGCTGGAAGTGTCCTCCTCGGCCACATTTAAGATGGCATCGAGGAAATTAGGTGTGGAACCCGTGGTCAGACCTTTGAGACGAGGCAAAGTGACCGTTGGAGGGTTGGAAAAGGCTGTGAATCCCACCGCGTTCTGCGAATTGATCAGCGAGTGCACAAACGACATTTGCGACGCGTCACCAAACATGAAATCGCTTCTCATGGCGTCCACGACCATCACAACGAGCTTGTTGTATGTCTGGGGAACGCCACCCACGTGGTATTCGCCATTTCCCTTGACCACTGGTTTCCCAGGGAAGAAGCCCTTCGCAAACAGAAGCAGTCCGACCAATTGCAGGGCAGCTGCCAAGAGTACCACGATAGGTCGAATCAACATGTTGTAGTGAACCGAGTGGCAGAGATGTCAAAGGGTCGTGCGCGGCGCGGGTTGATAACGGTCATCGGGTGTAACGGTCTACTATGCTTCGTAGTTTTAGGTTATTGGCACGTTCGAACACGTTTATTCAAGTTCGTTCCAGTTCTGGGTTCGACAAACCGGCCCCTGGACCCCCCAAGTTGGACGATGAGGAGCAACAGGAGTTTGAGAGACTACAACGGTTAGCAACTACTCAGGCCACTATCGACGAATATAACGAGAGTGGAAAAGTGGAGACCAAGACGGACATTGGTGATTTCTCACAGATTTACCAGCCGATCCCGGAATTCGAGGGTGACGTCAACCCGGTCACGGGCGAGGTCGGAGGCCCCAAACAGGAACCAACGAGGCACGGAGATTGGTCTTTCAACGGAAGAGTCACTGATTTCTAGATCATAAGCGATTCCAGACTCTTGGTGAGTCCTCTCAAGGTTCTTTGTCTTTGTTCGAGTTTGTCGACCAAACCGGAGAAATCTCCTGAGTTTTTAGGGGAAGTTTGTCCGCTGGGAAGTTGATTTTTCAGACTCTGTGAATTGGCACTCATATCTTGAACCAAATGTTTGATCCGGTTCAACTCCATGAAGAAGGATTTCTCCGCGTCGCTCAGAGGGGAATCTGTGGATGCTATTTTGGTCAAAATCGAGGAAATTTTGTTGATTTTCGACTCGATTTGGGATTGTCTTTCGGTGATGGATTCAATGGTTTGGACTGCCTTTGGTGGTGGTTTCGATCTGATTTCGTTGAGAGTGTTGATTTGTAATTCAAATGCCGGTTTCATCATCGCTATCCTTTCGTGTAATCCTAACGATGCAGAATGTAGAGAGATCAACACGTTTTTGATCTGTTCGGAGACGAGAGCCAGATTGGTTAAGCTCTCGTCGCTGGTGTCCAATTGGGACTCCAATTTCATGGAGATCAGCTGGCGAATCCCATGACCAGCGGTTTTCAGGTTGTGTTTGATCTCGACGTCGTCTGATCCAGCGTATTTTTTCGTTTCCTGAGGCTCCCAGTCGGACTCAGAATCGGACTCTGGTTCTTGGGTGATGAGCTTCATCTGAGTTGAGTTCACGAGAACCAATGATGGATCCAGCCCGAATGCAACGGCACCCTCGAAACTGCTGGATTCAGCAGCCAACTCGACTTTGGCAACGGTGTCCCTTTCCTCGTCGAGAAACTCGGCCAAGTCGTCGAGATCCCCCGATCCCAATATCGTCTCGAGACGAGAAGCCCAATCCACATCGACTTTAACCACGGTTCCTGAAGCCGAGGCAGCCACAAACTGGTTGTTTAAGGTGGGAACCAACTGACACACGCCGTCCTCCAGCTTGAGATAGTCCAGCACGGAAAAAGTCATCTCGTTCTTGGTGGTCAATCCCATCACTGGTTTATCCGATTGCAAAAGAATTAGTAAAGAGCCATCGGACCAGCTCACAGCAAACAGAGAACACAATGGACCTGCATTCAGACTCAAGATATCGGCTCCAGTGCTCTCGTACAACGCCTCGGGAAACGGACTCATAGTTATGGGGCCTTGTAACTGGGTCTTTGTCTCCGAATGGAACAGATAATGTCTCCCGAATGCGGTCATTTCGTGGGGAGCAGTTTCCAGGTCCTTCCACAATGACGAAACAAACCCTAGCTGGTCCATGTACGCGTTGAACAACGGCGTTCCCTTGGCTTTGTTGGCCAGCAGAGCCGTCTCGTCGAGCAAACCTTTCAAGGCCTGTTTGGAAACACTGAGAGTTCTCGGTAAAAACGGATATATCAGATGAACGTCTCCATCCTTGTCGAGAATATATAACGAAAGGGCATTTTCCAAAGACGTGGATCCCCCGTAGGTCATGGAAACAGGCTCCAAAGCCACAGATCCAGCCCCAAAACCTGTCTGTGGCTGGTTCAAATGGTAGATCGAGAAAGGTTTCGTCGGATTCTCACTTATATCGTAACAACTCAACGTCCCATCTTCGCGTAGAACCACCAAATTCGAATCATGGCGAGCCATGGGACTCCACAGAGCCTTCAAGATCGTCGAGGTGCCGTCTATTTTCACATGACCACCCCCAGGAATGAAAACAACCACCACACTGGAGTCCCCCACGACAGCCAATAGCGTTTCCGCGGAATTCAGCACCAGGTTCTTGATGGAAAAGTCAATGAGCGGTAACTCCAACGTCTTGTAACCGTCATTCTGCGTGATCCGCACCGTGTTTCCACACCCATAGTAAATATTCGATCTCGTAGCCACAATCCGGTTCCCACCGGGCTGGTTTGTGCTATTCTTGAAGATCGGGTTGTTTCGTATGTTGTTCATGTTGTAAAGAAACTTGTTTAGAGAGATGAGCTGAGGTCGAGGCCGATGAAAAGCCCCATCTACAATGTCCCCGATATATACAAATTACGTTAGCTATACAATCACATCTTTCTCAAGAAGTTGTTTGTCTTGATGGTCTTGATATTCTCCTTCCTGATTTTCCGTCTCGCTGCTTTAAAAGGATCTTTCTCCTGTTGAGCCTTTACGTAAGCGGAATCCGTCAACTTCCATAACCATTCCGGATATTCTGAGTCTTCCAAAGCCACGGGTCCCGTTGGCGTGTTCATCACCCACAGATTCAGTGGTGTCCCAGCAGCACAGCTGGATTTCAGCGTCGTTATGGACGTGGTAAACGCTCTTCTCTGTAGTAATCCGAGCATTGTCGAAAGCTTTGTTCTTCCGACGATGATGAGTTCGTGGTCGTGTCGCTACCGTCCAGTCCGAAAAGGGTATACATCTTTAATCTACAAATTTAAAGCAAAACTTTTACTAGAATAGGTCCTCTAGATCGTACGTGTAGAAGACAACTTCGTTCAGTTGGCCGGCACTTGGTCCTGCGCCGAAAACAACCAGTTTGTTGCCCTTAATGACGTCCAAGTAACGAGTGTATGCCCTTGGGGCATCCAAAGGAATATAAGTCCAAGCGTCAGGGTCCCCTAGTTTTTTGTTAATGAAAATTCCCGGGAACGATTGTCCGTTTGCAATGATGGTGCCGTGTTTTCCACCATATTCGGTCCAAATAAAGTAAGGCGAACCAGTTGGAGCCTCGCCGGTTTGCGCAACAAGACGAATAGATTCGGTGTCGTTAAATCTCCTTGGGTCTCTGGAAAGATGGTAATAGACGGGGAATTGGTAGCTGTCGAGTCCTGGTGCACCTCCGTACTCATAGCCCATGATGTACGACTTGTTAGGCAATTTGGCAACGGTGGTCATTCCCGGTCTCGCATAATAGTCGTAGTACTCGGTATCAACAACCGCATCAGACCAATGAATGAGATCCTTGGATGTTTTGTGGACCAGGATTTGACCGTGGTCAATGGGTCCCTGGTCGCTGTAGTACATAATCAATTGTCCCTTGTATGGTAGCATGAACGGTTCCCAAACTGGGGTGAGTTCGTTGATGGGAACTGCTTCTCCTCCACTTGCAATGGAGCTCACAAATTCCCAGCTGTATCCACCATCAGTACTGGCATAAAGGTCAATCTTGGTGAGGCTGAGGTCTGTTGGAATGGAATTTCCAGCAAGCAAAATGGTTCCCTTCTTGTACTTGCCAAACCGTTCCTCTAAGAGGTACAGCTGAGGTTGGTATCTGAATCCCCAGCCGTTGACGTCATCAGTACAATTGGAGATGTGTTCCCAAGTGGCACCCTGGTCGGTAGACTTGTAAATGGGGAAAGAGACCAAAGGTGGTTCCGGACTGTAATTTTCCCAAGTTGCCAAAAGGGTTCCGTCTTCAAGCTCGAGACCACGAGCGTAAAAGACTCCAGGTAAGATCCAATCGTCACCATGAACTGCCAAGGTGATATCGGAGACTGTAGGGAAACTGTGGTGCCAACCATGGCCCTTTGGCTTACCTTTGTGGGGTAAAGCAAGTGTGGCTGAGATCCAGGTGATGGCTACTAAAATGTTCAAAATCATTAATTGAAAGGGATTTTCGAAAACTTTTTATATCAACAGACGGTTTCAAACTAATTTGTGGGGAAGATGAGTATTTCCAATTTCGGAACTTTATCCATTGGCCTAATGGAACGTCGGGTAAATAATCTGGGGAAATGCATGATCCACATTGCTAACCAAAAGGGAAACAGATCCAGGTCCTCATTTCGTCATGGTCACGATCCACACCAATTACTGTCATTAACTTAATCATTTTATTAATCAATTATTTTATTTACTGATGCATTCCAAATTTCTAACAATTTGGGAATTTTCAAAATTTCAACTTAATTTCAACGTCGATTTTCAATTAACCAGATTTTATTTAATTTCATTAGCCGATTACAATATTGTACAACACCCCGACTCCTTCTCCTTTGGAGTGGTGACCAACAGGCTGAGTCGGGTGGCCACTTCGAACACATCGTCAACTCCTTCCCCAGTCAATGAGGAACATTCCAAGTATTTTTTAGCACCCATGAACCGAGCCATCTGTTCCCCTCGCGTCTTCGAAACGTATTTTTTGTCGTAATCTGGATCCCCATCGTTTTCCGGTCTCAAATCTTTCTTCAAACCGACCAAAAGAACGGGAACGTTGGGACAATACCGGACCACCTCGTCTATCCATTTGGAGCCCGCACTCTCCAACGAATCCGGCAGATCCAGCGCGAATCCAACCAATATGATGTGGGCCTTCGAGTACGACAATGGCCTTAGCCGTTCATACTCTTCTTGCCCCGCAGTGTCCCACAGGGCGAGCCTCACGGCCTTGCCATCGACACGGCAATCTGTGGCATAATTTTCAAACACCGTTGGATGGTATTCTTGCGGGAATTCGCCCAGGGTGAAGACGATGAGCAAAGACGTTTTACCGCAAGCTCCATCGCCCACAATGACGAATTTGCGCTTCACAACTTGGGTTGCCATGGTGGACGTGGGTTGGGAGCTGAGCATCGCAACGGCCGGGGGCTTTTCCTCAGCCGCACTACACTTTCCAATGCTTTCATTACTAGCTATCTACGTAACCAATTCTCTTGCAAGGGCTGCGGTTGCGCATTCCAGACCTTTTGGTCGAACGGTGAGAAATCTGATCTGTCCCGGACGTTGATACGCACGTGGTTCGGCGACCCGAGCTCGTCGTAGAAGAACTCGAACCCAAATCCCAGTTTCGTAACCAAGTTCACGTTCAGCGCACGTACAAACGAGTCGGTCGTCAGGTTGGGCATCGACGGAATGAGCGGCTTCGTGTACAGGAGCAACGCGGACGTCGGCAAGATCGCACCGGGCTCCTTGACGAGGTTCATCGAACTCGACTTGAAGGCAGCCACTTGGATGAGTTCAGCATCTGCGAGCGATGGCTGTGGTTGTGGTTGTACCCAGCCGTGCGGTAGCGAGTTTGCACCCAACGTCAGGCTGGGTCCGCTGCCCCAAATCGATGATTTACGACCCCAAATCCCATCGTCCAACGTCATCGCGTTCATCTTCTGGTGAAGATCAAACGGAGAGAACGATTGCGATGGTGTAGAGAGCGTGTCCCAGGGCGACGACTGGAACGTCGAGATCGGTGGCTGTGGCTGTGGGGGTGGGGCCTGCATCTTCTGTTGCAAATCCATGGCTTGTTTGAGAATATCGGTGATGTCAGCTGACGGTGGAGGTGCTGGCGATGCAAAATTTGGCGGTGAGAAATTCGAATAGTTATCCACGGGAGGTTCCGTTTCCTTTATTCTGGCAGCTTCCAACGTAGCTTCCAATCTGGCCGCTTCGGCTTTTTCAGCTTCCAATTTGGCCTGTCTTTCAGCTTCCAACTGTGCCTGCTTTTCAGCTTCTAATTTGGCTTGCCTTTCCGCTTCCAATTTGGCCTGTTCAGCTCGAGCCTTCTCCTCTGCCTTAAGACGCTCACGTTCGATTTTCTCCTCAATCTTGCGTCTTTTCTCCTCCTCCTTTTGACGTCTTTGCTCCTCCTTCTTGCGACGTCCTTCCTCCATCTTCCGCTGCTGTTCTTCTCTTTGCAACCTTTCAGCTTCAGCACGAGCCTCCTCCTTTTTACGTCTCTCCTCTTCTTTCAACAGCTGTTGCTGTCTCTTTTTCTCCTTGAGCTTCTCCTTCTGACGTTGTTTTTTCTCCTCCTTCTCCTTCTTGCGACGCTCTTCAGCTTCTAACTCCTCAATCAGTTGTCTCGTGCTCTCCTCGGCAACTTTCTCCTTGTAAGCACTCAACAACCGATTGTAGACGATCCGGAAAGTGATCGCTTGGATCTGCGTGTATGATTTGCGTGCAGCCGCATCGGTCAACTTTTCCTCGTCGTCATCGTCGTCGTCGTCATCGTAATGGTCATGTTCCTCATAATCGTCGTACTCCTCGTCGTATTCTTCTTGGTACTTCTTGGACTCGTTCCATTTACCGAATTCCGACAATATCGATTCGATCTGAGCGCCATCTGGTCTTGATTTCCCAAAAATTCCCTTGTTCATCAACTGTAACACTTTGCTGACTCGCTCGCTCATCTCGGATCCTTTCAAAGGTCGCGACTCCAACTTCTCCATCATCTGTAGAAACTCCTTGCCGTCTGTGTGTAACAAATCTTTGGCCACGTTCATGATTTCCTGTTCGGGTAATCCGTACTTCTCATCCGTCTTGGCCCTGGGGGTCCCGTTGGCGATGTCTGCACTCTTGTTGATCAACGATTCCACCACATGCTGCCAGTTGTCGTTCTCCTCTTTGAAGGCTTGTAAATCGTGCCTCGTTCTCTGTGCGTCGACCAATCCACTCATCAAGTCCCGGTCGTCCAAAAACTTGGCCATCACCAGCGTGCCAATAGTGGCATCCCAATCGTTGTAGATGTCGTCAACCATCTTGTCGTATATCCTACGCTCTCGCAGACAACTCTTGCACACACATCTGTCGTCTGTCTGGCGTTCCAAGATGGCGAAAACCTCGTCTCGGTCCACGGCCAACAGTCTCTCCTTGTCGGATTTGGCGAGTTGGAACCAAAACGCCTGCAAATTTTGCTGTTCCTCCTTGGAAGCCGGTTCCCAGTCATCGTGGAAACTTCTGTGGGAATGATGGTGGTCGTGGTCACAATCTTCGTCATCCATGGGGGATACCACAACGTCGCCGTTGTCGCTTTGTCTTATCACGCGGGACGAGGGATAAGAATCTATTTTGCGTAAGTCATCCTCGTTCTTCAACTGGATCCGTTTTTTCGGCTTGTCATAGTCGAATTTCACGTCCACACCGTTGACGTATGCCGGCGTGTCCATGGTGGCGGGTGGTGATGAGGATGAAAAGGGTGTGAGGCTCGCGATGGTCTGCTACGTTTGGGTGTGTCATTATTACTCTAATCATCCAATTCACTCTCCAAATCGCAAACCGCCTTGCAGTTTGGACAGAGGAACTGTGGATACGTCTTGATCACTATGGGGCGGATACATTTATAATGCCAGCTGTGCGAGCACGAGCTGACGAACACGGCCTGGCAGGGCTTTATCGATTCCAGACAGATCGCACACGAGTCCAGCTCCTCTTTATCCAGCGATAACGTCAGCAACTTTAATTTCTCGTGTGCCTCCCTGTTGAATTTCTGTGTTCTTCGAAGCCACGAGTCGTTCAGTTCCACCTTCATCTTCACACACCGGAAAATCTCCTCTGTACCTCCTCTAAAATCCATCCCCAGTTGTAGGATGTCTCCGTCGCGAAGCTGATGGTTGGACGATTCCACCCCCGCGGGAGATAATCTCAGCCTGTTCAGGAAAGTGCCTGACGACGATTTGATATCCTTGATGAACCATTCTCCCGAGTCGTTCACCGATATCTGAGCGTGGGATCGCGACACGACTTTGCTTCTGAAAACGATCGATTCCTCGCTATTTGCTCCGTTTTTCAACTTTTCCGTGTATCTCCCGACAGCGACTGTGACTCCAGGTCGCAGTTTGCGGATCATCGGCCCGAAATACAGGAACGGGGTCGACGACGAATGGTCGATGAACGGTGTTAGTCGAAGAGAAAATTCACGCTCCTCACTGAGATCCCCGACGGTGGCGCTGCGGGCCAAAAATTGCGTGGAGTCCTCTCTCTCAATATCCTGATCCATATCGTTTGTTTCTGTGTTTTGCAATCCCGTTTGCGATCCGCGAACCGCGGTGAAATCCTCCGTTCCAGCCATTTCTTGGTCCCCCTCCACGTCAACGTCACCGCTCCTGCCAAAAATGGCGTTGAAAACCGATTTCCGTCGTGTGACATTCGTGCTGGACGAACTCTGATCTTGTCCCGAAGATGTCGAGGGAGTTCTCGACGTGGGAACCCCCATATTGATAACAGCCATGGTGAAAGCGCCAGACGAAGGGAGATATCCTTTATGGGTTGGTACACGACAACCCGGCATCAACTCTGCTCGTCGATTCTTTCGATCATGGTTGTCCACGTTCTAGGTAAATCGCTGTCCGGGACAGCTTTGCTCGACGTAAGTTGGTTGGTGAGGGTTTCTAACATAGTATGCATTGGCGTCCAAGATTTTCGGACTCGGATTAAAGACCTCGAGGGAGTTGTGTGCCAAGCTCGGATTTTATCCGAAAATGAGAGTGCACCAATTAACGGAGAACCAAGTGATGTCGATCACTAGAGAATTGTCTGGAATGAACGTGGAGGGGAAGCTGAAGACGATACTTCGGGAAAATATTCAAATGAAGAAAGACCTGGGAAGATACCAGGGTATGAGACACGCATTGGGATTGCCCGTTAGAGGTCAAAGAACAAAGACCAACGCCCAAACGGCAAAGAGACTGAACAGATATTTGGCTCATCGCTAATGTACATAGATTAATTATTCGGTAAAAGCAGTAGCCTGATGTCGCTGTCACGCAATGCCCGTGTCAATAAGGGTCATCACCTGTTCCGATTGCACCGAAAAGATGGACCAAAATCCAGTAAGACCATGGAATTGATATAGATTTGAAGGGGTCTTGGCGCATTGTAGAGATTACATCATTGTAAGACATTTTCGTAAAAAACGTGGGAAGTGGTCCGAGATCGGCTCGTGGAGGGGAAGAGTTGAGGATCGGAAAAATTTATGCATCCCGGAAAAATTGCACCACCTTGAGGCAGTGACAACGTGATATTAATCTGTACGTCACGGAGAAATTTAAGCATATTATAAGTAAACAATCGGAGTTTCCTCCTCAAATTTCAAGTATCTGGCAAAGATACTTTCAATAATTTATTGTTGGATTCATTTAATCCAAAACTAGTTGGCGTGCATCACCCAGTATTAGCCCCGCCCGGAGGAAATTGAGGTCCGAACTAAGAGGGGCAATCTACGTCGAGTTGTGTCAAGTGATTTGAAAAGTTGATTCCAATGTCGATCAAGTTGGAAACCCCCATCGAATTCATCGAACAAGCTTGTGATTCGTGTCGGAAGAGAAAATTGAGGTGTTCCAAAGAATTACCCAAATGTTCCAAGTGTACCGATCACGACTGGTCCTGTGTGTATTCGCCTCGTCAAATCCGTTCACCTTTAACTAGGGCCCATTTGACCGAGGTCGAGAACCGGGTGAACCAGTTGGAACTTCTCTTGCGCAAGTTTCTACCAAGCGATAAATCCGTGGACGACTATCTGCCCAAATCAACAAAGATGAAACACAGCGATAGCGACGATGAGAATTCGAGTCCGAGCTCGTTCAACTCGTTGGACTCGTTGGATTTGGAAAACCCATCATCCAGATCGAATTCGTTGAGCGATTATGACGAATTTGACAACTTTCAACTCCCCAATTTGAAAGGCCAACTGAATTCTGCGTTTATCCAGGATCAGTTTATTGCGGCTTTCTTCAAGAGTTACCAGCCGCTACACCCTGTGATCAACCGTGAATATTTCGATGCCCACAAGGAGAACCAGGAGCCCGAGTTCAAGATTTTGCTGAACGTTGTGTTGGCCATCGGCTGTTGGTGCTTGAACGGTGAAAATTCCAAGATCGATCTCCACTACTACCACGTGGCCAAGGAGACGTTGAAGAAGTACGTTTTCGAGCTGGGAAACTCCACCATTCTGTCGTCTTTGCTTCTGTTGAGCTCATACACTCAGTTCCGGAACAAGCCGAACACCTCCTGGAACTACCTCGGCCTGGCCGTGAGGATGGGGATGTCTCTGAACTTCCACATGCCACAGGACCAGGTCTTCAAGAGGAAGCTGTGGTGGATTCTGTACGGATTCGATCTGAATTTTTCGATCACTTTTGGACGTCCCATCAATTTACCCGATTTGGCCGTCATCGAGTGTGATTCTCGTGGATGTTTATCCGGAGAGGAGGAGGAGATGTCGTTGCTGGACAAAAACACGAGATTGTCGATTTTGATCACCCCGATCTACAAGAGATTAAGCTCTAAAGACGAACCCAGTGCGGAAGAGTGTTTCCGTTTCAACGATATGTTGATCCAGCAAGATTTCGCCACGTTGAATCCAAATTCTTCCAATTTGGCCGATTGGAAGTTGTACTGGAGGTTCAAAAACTTTCAAATCGTCATGTTCAGACCTTTTGTTTGGAAAAGAGAAGATTTTAGAGCCGGTCAACTTTGCCTGGAAGCTGCTTACAGTACCATCGACACGATTCAGACGTACATTGCTCAACAATTGAACGACGATACGCCTTCGAATTTGGCCGTTTGGCACTTGACGCACTACGCTTTCCAAGCTGGATTGATCCCCATTGCGTTTTTATGTGCCGATTCTAACTCGAAGGATTCCGAAAATTGGATTCTTTACATCAAAAAAGTGAAAACGATTTTGGAAACTGTTAGCAGATGGAATTCAACAGCTACCAAATTCATCAAAATCATCGGGAATTTGACCGAGAAATACATGGAACTCCCCAAGAGCGTTTCGTTACCAGTGAGTGGCACGATGACTCCATCTTTGTTCACCAACTCGAATAAATTGTCGAAATCGAAATCGGCCACCTCGTTGCCCGGTCAAAGATTGAGACAGTTGAAAAGACAAAGGGATCATAGACACGGAGAATCGCCTTATCCACGTGCCACAGTTCCCGCTTCGCCAACTTTATTCGCACACTCCCAGGATGAGGAGGTGGATCTGAGAATGATTGACAATTTCACGGAAAATTTAATGGACGAAGCAACGAACCGGTTAATGAAATACAAGGAGGATCAGTTATACGATGTGGCAGAAGACGAAAAAGACGACAATTACTCGATGATTTTCGACAATTTTATGGATATGAATTGATGATTATAGACTTATTTCCGTAGACAACCTGTAGGAAGGCATGTGACTCTGATGGATTAGATCTGTAGACACACGCTCCCCCCTATGTGGAAACAGCAGATACTGGATCAACTGGAAGCACAGAAAATCGATCCATTGTTCGAATCTAGTATGTATGATCAAAGCGCACTAACCAGTTTCCAAGTTGTGTTCGATAATCAACGCCCAATCGGATCAGTTACAGGTCTATGGAACCTCAGCTGTCCATTCTGAGCTGCAGGAGAAGTCGGCTAAACTGCAACGAATTGAGCCGCGATTGATGGAGCTACAAAAAGAGTTGAATCAGAACAATGCCAAATTAACTTCCACAAACAACAAACTGAACGACGTCATCAGCAAATATAACTCGATCAAAGAGGAATCGCAATTATATAAAAAAAACTCACAAGATTTGAACGATGAAATGTTGAGTTTGCAGATCGAGAATAATTTATTAAACTTGAGAAATCAGGAATTGAAGGACGAGAATGAGAAGTTGATCAAGAGATGGTTAGAAAAAGTCGATAGGGACGTAAATAGGATGAATGCAGAATTATAACCCATTCTGCCTCAAGGCGTTGAGGCGTTCGTTATATAAATTATTCTTCACTGCTTAATGAATCATGGGTTTGAATATTTCACTTTTGAACAGATTTAGAAGTAAAGAGCTTCGCATTCTTATGCTTGGTTTGGATAATGCTGGGAAAACGAGTAAGTCTTAGACAAGTTTCACTAACTTTGCCATTCTCTACAAGCTGAAATTGGGCAAGACAACCAATCTGGTCCCCACCGTCGGGTTTAATGTGGAGACAATTAAATTCCGTAACATCGTAATGCACACCTGGGATATAGGTGGTCAGGAGAGAATTAGAGCTCTTTGGAGACATTATTTTTCAGGCACCAACTGTCTCATCTTTGTGGTTGACTCAAGCGATGAGCAACGAATGGATACTGCAAGAGCAGAGATGTGGCGCGTGATCAAAGATCGAGAATTGGAACAGGCTTTGGTGGTTATTTTAGCCAACAAACAAGACGTTGATGGGGCGATCAAACCGAAAGATTTGATCGAGAGATTCAGTTTGGATGAGATTCCAAATAAATGGTGTGTAATCCCGACCGTTGCCGTCTCCGGCGTGGGACTCACAGAATCTTTAAATTGGATTTCTACAAACTACAAAGCCCGATGAGTTGCCATTTTAGTAGTCTGGAAATCATAACCAAATCAGGCAATGTGTAATCCCGCTTGTAGCATTGGACGATAATTGGCGTGTCGCACACGACGCATCACCACAGAAATCGTGTCGTTCCCTCCCATCTTCTCATGTCTTTAAAGGTTTACACGTACGACGAAATCGCCAAGCACAACACCAAAGACGATCTTTGGATCGTTTACAACGGTGCCGTTTACGACTGTTCTGAGTACCTTGATGAGCACCCTGGTGGTGAAGAAGTCATCATGGATTGCGGTGGCACCGACGCCACTGAGCCCTTTGACGATATCGGACACTCTGAGGATGCCCACGAGATCTTGGAGGGACTCAAGATCGGTACCGTGGAGGGTGGAGCCCCCAAGAAGGCTGCCGCTGCCGTCTCCTCTGAGGAATCTTCCAGTCCATTGGGATTGATTGCTGCTGCTGGAGTTGCAATTGCCATCGCGGCCTACTTTGTGGTGAGGAAGTGATTTAGAATAGATCTAATGGAATGCTAAGCAGTGTAGTCTTTGAGTTGCCCGATTAGGTAACTTATCCCGCCTCACCTCTCAAACGTAAAATCCTTGAGGAACATGTCGTTCCCAAACAGCGAATCCCAACTATCCTTGGACCACAGATCGGGACGATCCAGCGATTCCATGATCGAGGAATTCAAAACCTCGTACAGACGTTTGAATTTGATAAATTTGGGAAAGTCGTGGCACGCCCGCGTCATGATGGCGATCAGAGATGAGGAGAAAGCCCCCAGAGGAGCAGTATCTTTCGTTCTCCACGCACAGTAGAGTCTCGCGATTCCCACAGCAACGAGATTATGTAGCCAACTTGCGCCTACGGGTCTCCCCATCTCCAATAATTGAGAGTAGGAAGCTACGCATTGGTCGCAGTGCACTTTGCAGAGCATCACGATGTCCATCGAAGGATTGAAAAACGAGGGCGATGGCCTGTTTAAAATGACAGACATGATGTAAATCTGGGCCTTGAGGTCGTAGAAAACGGGGAGTGTGGAGTCGATCTCCCGGTCTACTCGGGCCAGCAACACGTCCAGTCCACTGCGCAGTCTGTCTGCGATGCTCTCCACCTCGTCATCGGAGAGCAACGCAGGCATCCCGTTGGTACGCGAAATGTAGATCGATTCCAGCATGGTTCCTCCGATGCGGCGCAGCTCGGCCACGATTAGACAGGGCACGATCTTGACTTTGTAATAAGTCCGTGAGAGAGCCTGTTCCCTCGTGGTGAGGTCGTCATCTCCAGAGATGACCGGTAGAGGTGTGTCAATGGCCTTGTTTCTCAGCGAGAGACCCCGGCCAAATTTCATGCAGATGGCTCTTTCCAGACTGAAGACGCACCAAAAGATCCTGTTACGCATCTCGTGCCGCACGGAGCCCAAGCTCCAGTCGGGATTGAATCTGTGTACGCCAATTTCCATGGCCAAGGACATGCTGAACCGTCCCAGGTGCCACAGGTCTCCGCCGTCGTCCTCCAAGGACGTCTGCGACTTCATCATCCAGATGATGAGCAGCAGGATCGCCTGTAGCGTTTCCTCGCTTCTACGTGTGAGAACCACCTCGAGGTAGCCGTAGGCAGTGTGGTACAGCTCTTGCGGCTCATAAACGCAGCGAATGTCGTCATTTTTCACCTCTATGGCACCCAATGCCATCACCATGAAGACGATATATTTTTCAAACGGCGTTGCTCGCGAAGGCGATTGGTAGACGTTTGAAAACGTTTTCCGTAGTGTCGGTAAATACAACAAAGGATAAAAAGTGTGGATCTGGTCCACGTAGCTCATGAACAGCATCTGGCCGATTTCGTAAGCCGGTAACGATGCGTACGTCCGCGTTGCAAACGCATCGAATTCCTCGAAATCCGTATTCAATTTTTCCGTAGGGATATCGATCATTCTCAAAAATAATCGAGCGAAATTCGACCCGGTCGCGGCACCGATGTATCTTCCAGCACCGTTGAGATTCGTCAAACTGCCAACCTCTGTGGACACTCTTTCGATAACATCAATGTCGGAGGTGGGACGTTTCCGCGATTGTATTTCCGCCACGTCTTGGACGGCCAATCCAATCTGAAGCTCCTGAATCCGGTTTTGGAGGGCTTCAACTGTCCGGTAATTGTAGCCTACACACTCAATCAGGTCACATGGCTCACCAGCCTTGGCACACTTGGAGCAAGTGGGTAATTCTCCGGGACATTTCACCTTTTTTGACTTGCAATATGAGCAAGGTTTGAAGAAATCCGGTTGAATGTTCATGTTTACCGGCGAAGGGCTGCGGCTCGATGCAGGTTCATGTTGGTCGTGCTCGGACCATTCGGTGCGGCTCGGACTTTTTCCATTGAAAAATGGTTCTGAGAGTGGCGAGATTGAAAATGTAATATTCGGTGTTGTTTGCGATGTTGTAGAGATGATGGTAGTGATAAGATACGCTCGCGACCCCCGAAAGTCTGGGCAAGTCCTTATCGTCTCGGCACTTCCGTCGGTCTCGGCGAGCCCGAGTCCAACGTTTGCCTCAACTTTCGAACCTCTTATACTCACTAACGAAGCAAATGTCACCATGCGAGTTGTGAATACCGTAGAGACACATACCGGGGGTGAGCCATTCAGACTAGTGGTTAGTGGGTTGCCCAAGAACATCCCAGGTGCCAATCTTTTGAAAAAACGCCAATATCTACAAGAAAATTATGATCATATACGAAGTTCGCTCATGAATGAGCCCAGGGGTCACGCAGACATGTTTGGAGGGTATCTCATGGAGCCAACTGTCCCAGATGCCGATTTGGGAGCCATTTTTTTCCATGGGAACGGTTATACCGATCAATGTGGTCATGGAATGATTGCAACGGTGACTGCGACCCTGGAAATGGGGTGGTTAAATCCTCCAGAAAGCTCTGGATTGCTTGAAGTCAAACTAGAAACCACAGTGGGGATTATCTCTTTGGAAGCCTTTTGGACAGGGAAACATGTCGAATTTGTAAGGTTCCAAAACGTGCCCGTTTGGATTCTTCATCCCAACGTCGAGGTATCCACGGATATGGGGACCTACGTTGGGGATATAGTGTTCAATGGGGCCTTCAATTTTTTCGTCCAAGGAGAAAGCATTGAGATAACCACGGAGAATGCCCCCAAATTGATCAATGAGGGCTTTAAAATTAAGAGCAAGTTGTTGGAAAAAAACCTGAAAATTGAGCATGGGGATTTCCCCCACATAAACAAATTGCATGGGATATACTTCAGCAGTGGGGGACTTGATTCGCATAGAGGAACCCTCGTTTTCGGTGACAAACAAATTGATCGGTGTCCCTGTGGATCTGGAACTGCTGGCAGAGTTGGTTCGTTGTATCTTAAGGATCAATTGGCCAAAGATGTGATTTTTGAGAACAAATCCATCGTGGGAAGTGTATTTAAAGGACGAATTTTGAAAAAAGTCAAGGCCAACGACAACAAAAACGATGCGTGTGTGGTTTCCGTGGAGGGTTCCGCTAAAGTGTTGGGATTAGCGAGTTGGTTTCTTGATAGCGATGATTCCATTAGCAACGGGTTTCGTATAGGACGTTAAGAGCGAAATAAGACTTCTGTAGATGGGCAAACTTGAAATATCTGATTCATATGGAATTTTCCAAAGGGTGTAGCTATCGAATTAAAACCAAATCGATATTGCAAGAGAGAATTTCAGTGTTCTAGCTACAAATTTCTATCAAAAAAGTTAAAAAGTGTAAATAAAGCGTTCGTTCTCGATGTCAGTGAGATCCTTCTGGTCCACCTGCTCTCCGATCTCGATTGTCTCGCGAATATCGGTGTTGACTCTACGTTTGCGGTTGGTGCGGAAGCAGAGACCACTGTAAGCGACAATACAGACACACATGATGACACACGAAGCGATCATGGCTCTCATTCCGGTCTGGTAGGTGGGAGCCTCGGACGTGAGAAACATCTGTGGGCCAATGAGGTTTCCGAGAGCATAGAACAGACCAATGGAAACAGCCTGCAATGCCTTACGAGTGGATCCAGACGTGTTGGAGGACACCAGAGACAGCGCAATCACGAAAGGACAGTTGAACCATCCCATCATGTAGACTCCAGCCAAGGCAGCATTACGGTTGGATTCGGCAGAGATCTCGTTGACCATGATCATTCCAACCATGGTCATACAGGTGCTGAACACAATGGCAAAGCAGCGGAAATTGCGCACGTACAGACAGATAAGAGTCATCAGCAACGACGCACCCATAGCCACGGCACCCTGTGGAGAGGCCATTAGGGTGGTTCTGAGTGTGGAGTAGCCGAAACCTTGAATGATAAAGGTGTTGAAGTTGGTGACTCCGGAATTGATGATGTTTTGCACGATGATGAAAGCCATGATGAGCCAGTACTTAGGATCGGTGAGGGTCTGGATCACCTGGTACCTCTTGAAAGTGGATCCGTTGAAGTGGACACCGGTCTGGTTGGATTTTGTGCGGACCGTGGCACACTTCTTCTCCTCCTCGTTCAAAAACCAAGCGTCCTCGATGTTGTCTGGCAAAGCGAAAAATACGTAAACTCCCCAAAGAATGGTGACGGCTCCGTAGACGAGAAAAATACATTTCCAGATGGCGATACCCACATTCCACTGACCGAAACCGTAGCCGAAAATTCCGTTGAAAATTCCAGCAAAGGTGTTGGACCAGAAGGCCATGCGGAGCGGTTGCTCCTTTCTCGTGTACCAAATCGACGAGATAATCACACAACAGGGGTTGATGGCAGCTTCAAAGACACCCAACAACGTACGGAGCGCAACCAGTTGCGTGAAGTTGTGGCAGGCAGCCATACACATGAGCAAGATCCCCCATAGGCCCACGAGAGACCCAATGTATTTGCCCAATTTGACTCTTGGGAGGATGAAAAATACCGGGATTTCCATCACCAAATACCCAATGTAGAACGCAGTGGCCAGCCAACTGTACTGTTGTCCTTGTAGGTTCGCGTCCTCACGCATCCCATAGATAGCGGCGTACGATAAGCAGTTCTTATCGAGAGCCTGAAGAAAGACGGTTCCCACCAGAATTGGCAGGATGACAAGATCGATCTTGGTTCTCACACGGCTGTTGAGCGCAAGACTGTCAACCAGCTGGGTTGTGTCTATAGACTCCTCCTCTATCTTGATCTCGTCGCCTTTGGTCATGAATTCATGCCTGAAGCTCGGGACTTTATAAACTGATAGAGTCTCGGGACTTGCGTCGGGCCCGCCGAAGCCACAGTTGCGTGCGTGCACCACAGTGGCGCCGCAGTGGCGCCGCAGTGAGCCACATGTCGTGTGGCTACCGTTGCGCATGTAGCCCGATTGGGTTGGCCGAGGGTTCCTCTTGGAAAGATAAGCTTCTAGTCTTTCGAAAATGGCTGATTTTGACGTTGAAGAGGTTTTGGGACAGCTGAATCTCAATGAGAAGATCTCGCTGCTTGCCGGATCCGATTTCTGGCACACCGTGGACATTCCAAGGCTAAATGTGCCCCGGCTAAGAACTTCCGATGGGCCTAATGGTGTGAGAGGATTGCATCATTTTAACTCTGTTCCCACGGGAGTTGTGCCGGCAGAGACTGGATTGGCATCCACGTGGGACAAGGATCTCATCTACGAGGTCGGGGAGTATTTGTCGGAGCAATGTAAGGCCAAAGGAGCCCATTGTCTTCTGGGCCCAACGGTGAACATCGCGAGAAATCCGCTCGGAGGCCGTGCTTTCGAGAGTTTTTCCGAAGATCCCGTTCTGTCTGGTGAATTGGCATCCGTGTATATCAAGGGGTTGCAAGATCACGGTATCAGCGCCACTCTAAAGCACTTTGTTTGCAACGACGGAGAGGACCAACGGTTTCTTCTGGACTCGATCCTCACCGATCGTGCCCTCAGAGAGATCTACATGAAACCGTTCCAAATTGCGGTTCGGAAATCGTCGCCCAAATCTATCATGACCTCCTACAACAAGGTCAACGGTAAGCACGTGAGTGACTCCAAGAACCTGGTGGAGGACGTCTTCCGCGGTGAGTACGGCTGGAAGGGTCTGATCATGACCGATTGGCACGGAACATACTCCACGGATGACGCCGTGTATGCTGGAGTCGATCTGGAGATGCCAGGTCCCACCAAGTTCCGTGGGAATATGCTTTTGCACTCGGCCGAATACGGTGGCCGTGTTCCACACTCAGTAATCGACGACAGAGCCCGTAACGTTTTGGAATTCGTCAAGGATTCCATCAACGCCTCTGGGGTCGCACCTGAGGCTCCCGAATTAATGAAGGATGAGCCTGAAGATCGGGCTTTTCTCCGTAAATTGTCCGGTGAGATCGGAGTCTTGCTGAAAAATGACGACTCCGTCTTGCCCTTGGACAAGCAGAAAAAGACTCTTGTAATCGGTCCCAATGCCGTCTATGCCGCCTACTCTGGTGGAGGCTCGGCTTTGGCCACGCCTTACTACACGGTTTCTCCTCTGGAGGCCGTCCAACAGAAGTTGGGCCCAGAGAATGTAGAGTTTTCTCTTGGATGTTACTCTCACAATAACCTGCCCTCTGTGGTCCAGTACACAAACGTACCTGGCAAGACCGATCGCGGGTTTCTCTTGGAGGTTTTCACTCTTCCCTACGGCGATCCAAACCGTGTGCAAGTGGATTCCGTGCAACTACGTGACATTAACTACATGAGACTCAGTGATTACGAGAACGATAAAGTGGATCGTTTTGGCAAGTTTTATGGAGATTTCCTGACCGAGTTCACGGCTCCATACACGGGGACTTTCAAATTCGGTGTTTCCGTGCTTGGAACTGCTGCTCTTTTCATCGACGATGAAATGGTCGTGGACAACCGCAGCAAACAGACACCTGGTGGCTCCTTTTACGGTAGAGGAACCGGAGAGGTTTGTGGGTTAAAAGATATGGTCAAGGGCCAGAAGTACTCCATCCGTATCGAATTTGGCTCTGCTGCCACCAGTGAGTTAGTTACTGAATCCAAAGGTTACTACGGTGGTGGAGGGATCATGTTTGGTGGTGCCTTGGAGATTAACGAGCCAGAGAGTATTGCTGAAGCTGCCAAGTTGGCTTCTCAGTACGATCAGGTAATTTTAATCACGGGGCTTAACAAAGAATGGGAATCGGAAGGGTTCGACCGTAAAAGTTTGGGTCTACCCAAATGGAACGACGACCTTATCGAGGCAGTCTTGGATGCAAATTCTAAATCGGTGATCGTCATTCAAGCTGGTGTGCCCATGGTTATGCCATGGATCGAAAAGGCCAAGAGCGTTTTGTACTTCTCTTATGGAGGAAACGAAACAGGTAACGGAATGGCCGATGTAATTTTTGGAGATGTCAATCCTAGTGGAAAGACCCCTCTCACTTTCCCCAAAAGACTCAAGGACGTGCCATCGTACATCAATTTCGGCCCTCAAAGAGGCCGTGTCTTGTACGGTGAGGATGTCTTTGTAGGGTACCGTTATTTTGATGCGGTAGACGTAGAGCCTCTCTTTCCCTTTGGATACGGTCTTTCGTACACCACCTTTAAATTAGAGAATTTGAAAGTGGAATCGAAAGAAAAATTGAAGGTGACTCTGGAAGTTACCAACACCGGATCTGTGGAAGGTAAGGAGGTCGTTCAAGTTTATGTGGGCCAAAAAGATAGCAGCGTTCCACGCCCACCGCGCGAACTTAAAGGATTTACCAAAGTAAATGTTAAACCTGGTGAAACCGTTTTGGCACACGTGGAGATCGACTTGGATTATGCCACCTCATTTTGGGATGAATCAACCAAAGATTGGATCAGTGAGAAGGGAGTTTACGAAGTGTTTGTTGGTAACAGTAGTCGTGGATTATCCCTCACTTCTACTTTTGAAATCGAGAAAACCTTACATTGGAGTGGGGCATAAAATCTTGTGTAATTAACCAATTTGGGAATTTTCCGACGGATCCCGGTAGATCGATAATTATGCGCCCATCAAATCAAATCAATAGCAGATAACCATTAACTCCCCAGATAACGGTTATGGTTATGGTGATTCGCGACCAATGTGTTCTTCCCGATTTGGGAGGGTCCGTCGGGCTTATCAGATAAGATAATTCACCAAAGTGCGCGAAATGCCCAAACGGGTTGGCGATGCATATGCAGGTGCAGGTAGCCGATAAGAATATAAGACATTCCAATATCCTATGTCAATCATCAACATGTCTAGTGCTGAATCTGATATCGTCGTCGAGTCGGACGGATATGCCGACAAGAGTGCTTTCCGCAGAAAGTTCCATTATTTCTACAGATCCACGATGTTCCAAGCTTGGATTTTGGGAATTTTGTCTTTCCTCCAACCTGGTATCTACACGGCCATCGCCGGTCTTGGTGCTGGTGGGCAGGCTACCACTCACACCAACTATGTCGCTACTTCTACCACTAACGGTATCATGACCGTTTTGGCTCCTGTTTTCTCGTTGGTTGCCAACAGATTCGGTCTCAAGCCAGTCATCTTCATCGGTACCATTGGTTACGCTCTATACTCTGCTTCGCTTTACTACAACACCAAGACCGGTGATCAGATTTTTATCATCGTTGCCTCGGTTATCTTGGGTATTTCTGGTGCTGCCTTCTGGATGGGAGAAGGAGCTGTCGTGTTGACTTACCCAGAGAAGGCCAGAAGAGGTGTTTTCACTGCCATCTGGCAATTTTGCGGAAAATTTGGAGGTTTAATTACGGGAGCCATCGTTTTGTCTTTGAACGTTTCTGGTGAGACTAGAGGCCACGTCTCTCTTAATACTTACATTGCTCTTTTCTCCATCCAATGTGCTGGTCCATTTGTGTGTTTCTTGCTTTCTTCTCCAAGAAAAGTTGTTAGAGAAGATGGTTCACCTGTTCCTGACCCAAGAAGAAAGCAATCTTTGATTCAATTATTGAAGGAGTACAAGAAAGTTCTTGGCAGAAGAGATTTGTTCATGTTGATTCCTCTTTTCTTAACCAACACCTGGCACAAGACTTGGCAATCCAATTACATGACTCACAACTTCTCTGTTAGAGCTAGAACTCTTAACGTTTTGCTCACTGCTTTGATCGGTGGTGCCGTCGATCTCATGGGAGGATATTTCATGGATATGAACTCCATCAGTTTCAAGACTAGAGCACGTGTTTCTTGGATCGGAATTTTAATTTTCAACACTGCATACTTCGTTTACGCTTTCATCGTTCAACACCACTTGGATAACCACGATGAGGGAACTTTGGACTGGGCCACCGGTGGTTACTATTACACTGCCTATGTTCCATTGCAAATCTTCAAGATTCAATCTGATTTCATGTTCAACTGGTTGTACTGGATTATCGGATGTTTTGCCTTTAGTTCTTCTGAGATGGTTTACATTGCTGGTGTGATCCGTTGTTTCGAATCTCTCGGTGGTACTCTTTCTTATGTCGTTGGTGTTGTCAACACGAGTGACATGACTAACTTGGCTGTCGCTGCTGGTGTTTTCTGGGCCTCCGTTCCACCATCTTTCTACATTTGTTGGAAGGTTACTGACAACGAGAATGGTGAATACTTGACTGACTTGAACGGAAAGGTCATCGACCAAGAATCTGCCTCTTCAGAGAAGGGTGCTGACATCAAGGTTTCTACCAACTCTCTTTAGATTTTATTAGGTTAATTTTGCTAAATCTTTTGTAGCTAAGAGTTTTCTCGCCTCTCTTAACGGGATGCCCTGCATAATCCGTGTCCTAATTTCGGAAAAAACTTCCGTTTAACAGGATCCGAATTGACACTCGTAAACGACCTCATCGGGCGAAATCTGGGCCGACAGGCACCTTTCTACATTGGGAAAGATCCGACAGTACATGTAAAGTTAAATAAGGGCAAATTTAGCTTGATAAGGCTCCTCCAAATAAGCGGTTTCTTCTGGGGAAAGTTCAAAGAACGCTGCTTTAAGCGCATCCTCGACTCTTTTAACACTACTCATCCCCACTATTGGATAACAACCCTTGGATAATACCCAAGCTGTAGCGATGGTAGCCATGGCAACGCCGTGCTTTTTCGCGAGGGTTTCAAGCCGGCCAATGATCTCCTTATCTGCAGACGTCATCGTGTCGACATCGAGCTTGTTAAGCTTAATTCCACCGTCACTTTTAAGTCTTCCAGACTCGGAGGTTTCACCTAAGGGACGAGCCAACACTCCTCTGGCAATTGGAGACCATGGGATCAACCCTACTCCGGTGCTCTTACAGTAAGCAATCATCTCACGCTCCTCCTCGCGATATATCAAATTGTAATAATTCTGCATCGACACGAATTTGTGCCAACCATTTTTCTCAGCAATGGCTTGGAAAGTGACAAATTGATAGGTCTTCATCGACGATGCTCCCAAATACCTGACCCAACCTTTTTCCACGCAATCGTTCAAAGCTCTCATGGTTTCCTCTTGTGGGGTTTCCGGATCAAATCTGTGGATTTGAATCAAATCGATATAAGTTCCTAACCGTTCACAGGAGGCCTGAACTGCATCAAAGATGTGTTTTCTTGATAACC
This sequence comes from Kuraishia borneana, assembly GCA_030569035.1. Lineage (NCBI taxonomy): Eukaryota > Fungi > Ascomycota > Pichiomycetes > Pichiales > Pichiaceae > Kuraishia > Kuraishia borneana. Next base: position 396,335 of record JAJMJT010000007.1, read on the forward strand.
CAAATCCATTGATGAACTCACTCTTGGGTTGATCCCATCTTGGATATTTATTTTCCGTATCGCAGATAAAATTGCACTTGGTCAAAATGACAACGTTTTGACGGGGGATGTTGTATTTCTTTAAGAATTTACCCAACAATATTTCCGACTGACCATTCGAGTAAACGTCAGCAGTATCAAAAGTACGGATTCCGGTATCGTAACATTTTTTCAAAATCTTGTAAATTTCCTCCTCGTCTTCTAGAACCCAATCAGCCCAAGACTTGAGACCAAAGGACATGCATCCCACGATAATCTTGGACACTTTCAAACCGGTTGAACCTAACCGGCCATACAATTCAACGGGAATGGCACTCATGGATGAACTACGAATTATGCGGATACCCCCGCCTTTTATGTACGGAAATAGCGCAAGCCACACGACGGCCGGGGGCCGTCTTATTGGACAATTTCGAATTAGTAATAATTGTGGGGAGATTTAGTGCAGATTATGCACGATAAGGTTTCGGATAAACGCTACATTTTTTAACACGTCAAACTTACTCGAAGCTGTAGTTACCTGCACAACGCAAGAATGCATTGGCCTCCTTCGTGACAAATGGGTCTTGACCGATCATGGTGTAAGGGAACCCGATATCGAAATCCAAAACAGATTCCAAGTAAGCAACCTGTTCAGGGGTCAACTTGATGGAAAGAGCTTGGATGTTGTCATCCAAGTGGGACAACTTTCTTCCACCAACAATTGGGAAAACGTTAGGAGCCTTACCTCTCACGTATGCAAGGGCAATGGCGGTAACGGATTCGATTCCGTGCTCCTCAGCCACCTTGGCAAGAGCCTCGGAGATCTTGATTTCGTCAGCGGTTTGAGGTCCAAAACGCAAGCTTTCACCGTTCTTCTCACGCTCCTCCAATTGCTTCTTGGTTTGGAACTTTCCGGCACCGATGGCACCCCATGGGGCCAAAGCCATACCAAAAGCTCTGGCCATTGGGATGATGTCTCTCTCGAAGGAACGGTCCAAGATACTCCATCTACCTTGGTAGACGGAAAATGGGGTCTTTCCGTGATCGATGGCGTAGGTGTTGGCTTGGGCAACAATCCAAGCTGGGGTGTCGGAAATTCCGAGGTACAGAACTTTACCGGATTCAACAACCATGTGCAAGGAATCCATCATTTCCTTCACACTGGTGGTGTAATCCCACCAATGAACGTACAAGACATCGATGTAATCGGTTTGCAATTTGGCTAAGGAGTCATCAAGGGAGACACGCAACGATCTACGGGTGTTTCCACAGTAGTTGACATCCTTACCGTTGTGGTAGGCGTAACTCTTGTAACCGGTGGTGAACTTGGTGGCGATAACCATCTCGTTACGGTTTCCACGCGAGGCCATCCATTCACCGATCCATTGTTCGGATTCCTCGTTTTGGTAATTGTTAGCGGTATCGATCATGTTTCCGCCTCTCTCGACGAATCCGTCCAACAACTCAAAAGCCTTTTCCTTATCCATAGATCCCATTCCCTCTTTCCAAGCCTCACCAATGTTCATGGCTCCCAATTGGAGGGGGCTCACACGGATACCGGCCGATGATGAAAGGATGTGGTAACGTCCAAGTTCGGTTTTAGGAGCAGCAGCTGGGGCAAAGATTTTTTGCATTTTAAAGATTGATGGGAGTAAAATGCGATGGCCTTATATAGTTGCTGCTCGGTGTTAGGAGCCTCATCCGCAACTTTTCAAAATCGGGTGATGGAAAACTCAATTTTTCGAATTTTCGAATTTCCGAAAAAGGGAATCTGACAATTGGTGCATGTCCTTCCCAATATATAAAATTCACAAAATCAAAACCACTGTGGGTGTAATTGAACCAGTTTTTCCACATTATGCAATTCTCGCAGAAACCCTTCTGTAATTTGTGCGAGATCTCGCCGCACCCGCCGCACGGCCATGTTTGCTTACAAATTTACGGAACCGTTCCGCTGGGTTTCATTGGACATTCCATAAAACCTTAATTTTCGAGGGTCTTACCTAGTGCACTAACCGAATATTCCATATTTAAATGGTTACAGAGTTATTTGAACCATCGTCGACCTCCTCCTCTTTGTCCTTCGGTTTGGTGTTGACGATGTTATCACCAAAAGCTTGAGCTGCTTGCTCCAAAGTGTAACCTTTAGTTTCTGGGAAGAAAAAATAGATAACCACGATTTCCACAGAAATAACGCAACAGTAAACGATGTAGTATCTCCATTGAATGGCATCCATGGCAATTGGGTTAACCAATCCATTAAAAATTGAGGCAGCTTGATTGAAGAATTGCACGATAAACATACCTTTGGATCTCAAAAAATATGGCATAATCTCCGTGTAATAACTGTATGGAACACCTTGAAGTCCAAGATCGTAGGCAAGATAAAACAAGAAAATCATGGCCAACACACCTTGACCCAACCGTTGATTTTCGAAATTTCTTTGTTGGTTGATAGCTGAAAGAACAGTCCAAATCACATATGTGATCAACATTCCAAAAGTACAACTCAAGAACATGGTTCTTCTCTTGAATCTATCGATGAAGTAAAGCATCAAGAAACAAACACCCAAGTTGTAAATGTTGATAGCCAAATTGATAACCAATTGATAACTTTGAGAGGTGATTCCAATCGATTCAAGAACCAAAACCAAATAGTACGAGACCAAAGCGTTACCACTAAGTTGTTGCATACAGGCCAAAAATGTACAAACAAATAATCTGTGCATGTTGGCCCTTGTAGCGAAAAATTCCTTGTAACTGGTTGTTGAAGCATGTTTCTCGTTATCGATGGCAATGACAATTTGTGACATTTCAAATTCAACCAGTTGTGAGGATTCATCTCCACCAGCATGGAATCTGATTAAAATTTCACGGGCTTCATCGAACCTTCCTTTACTAACCAAGAATCTAGGAGATTCAGGCGTCCACCAAAACATGGCTAATTGTAAAAGTGGAAAGAAACTTTGCAGAATGGTGGGTCCTCTCCACATCCAATTACTCAGATTGGGGATATAGTAACATCCCAAAGTTGCACAAGCAGCTAACAGAGAACCAGCATACCACAAAATGTTGAAAGCAGCTGTCATGACGGGTCTTTGGGTTGGATAGGCAAGTTCCGAAATGTATAATGGTCCACACACATTACAAGCAGTCATACCTATACCCATAAGGATTCTTCCAACAAAAAAGGCGGCGTAATTGTGAGCTGAAGCTTGGATGATGACTGTAGCAACCACAACTGCAGCTCCCATGGCCACTGGCTTACGTCTTCCATATCTTGCAGCCAACTGATCTCCAAAAAAGGAACCAAGGAGACCACCAAGAGATGGTGCACAACTTAACAATCCCAATCTCCAACCGGAAAGTCCTCCAAAATAGGGACTCCATGTCGGAATCGATTGTAAACCATTCAAGATACTACCATCAAACCCAGTGTTTGTGGAACTCATCATTGCGAAAAGCAGAAAGAAATTAAGCTTGACAATGTGTTTTTGCTTCCACCAACGTGGGGGATCTTTGGGTAAAACGTCTTCAAGAGAAAGCTCGGCCAGACCGCCTTGACGGAATGCATTTGCCACAACTTCCTCCCCAGGATTATTGAGATCCTGATGTTCTACATGTTGAAGATCAAATTTCCAATTTTCTTCAGTCATTTTTTCAATAAGTTCGTGTCAGAGGTTGACGTATTTAAATAAAATGTTCATGCATCTGTATGCACACCTCTGGGGTATTGTGGGGTCATGTACCTCTGCTCGCCAATCGCCGACAGATTGACGGGGAGACTCGGTTTCCCACGTTCTCAACCATAAACAACCATCTTTCAACAAAACTTCATCATCTGATTTGAAGTCTACCTTGAAATCATGATCATGTTTTATCCAAGGTGCTTGCCTTGATTTGCGAGAGTTTTGTCGCGTCTCGTGGAAATTCGCCGCGCCTTTCCATTTTTTTCCGATGCATAAAGTGGAGCACCGATTCCGTTTTGGGGCTTGGTAGTCACCCCAGACTCGCAAGTGTTTCATCATGACGCAACGGTGATCGGACCTAAGTTTCAATACCACCAAGATCATGAGTTGCCTGACATTGCTATATTGCTACAGTTATAGTAGGCACTATCTAGACTCTAATTAAATCTAACACCATGGCAATTCGGAGCCATCGTAATTCGAAAACTTCCCGGTGACATCCTTTTCGGTCAAAGCTGACAGGTATTCAGCACATTTTTCCGGTGTAATTGCATTATAAGCAGCAATCAACTCGGGACTAACTACCCCTCCAAGCGAAGTTTTCAAAGTCTCGGTCAAGACCATACCTGGATGAACAGAATTGATTTTGAACCCTGCCTCTTCATTTTCAGTAGCCATGGCTTTCACTAACATGTTGAGGGCAACTTTGGATTGGCCATACGACGAGACTCTCATAGCGTGAGCTTGCGAGATAATACCAGTCCTGGAGGAGATAAACATGACCTTTTTGATTTCAGATTTGGCAATCAAATCGTAAAAAGCCTGGAAAACCATGACTGGACCCTTTGTATTGACAAGCCACATCTTTTGCATGTATTCGACATCGATATCCTTGACTTCAACTAACTTGTTACCAATTCCAGAGTTGTAAATGAGATAATCGACAAACCCTTCAGTGACAGAAGCAGCAGCAGCTTTGATAGTGTCAACATTTTCAACGTCAACAGTTAAAAGTTTAACCTTAGGGTTTGTTGAGGCAATCTTTTTAAGTTCGGTGGCCTCATCCAAGTTTCTGGCTGTGGCATAGACAGTGTTTTCTGGGGTTTCAGCAAGCTTAGCTGTAACGGCAAGGCCAATACCACGAGAGGCACCAATTATAAAGTAGACAGGAGAGGACATTGGTTCATGGGGAACTTCTTGTCAATTTATAGTTGATATGACTGCAAAATCATTATAAATTTGCGGAGATACACCGAAAGCGCACTTTTCGATCAAAGGGACGTAAAATAACTTTTTTCACGTAATTTTTCCCATTCAAACACTTCGATTGGCCCAATTTTACTATATGTCTGTTTTCCCATCTTTTCGAGTCATCTTTACCCTTTTTATTGTAAAATACAACTTTTCCGACTAGGCCGAGATTCTTACTTATGATGCATACAATGTCGGTCTCTAAAATCGAAGACCGAAAATCTTGCTCTGTTAAATCCAATCTAGGAAAAAGTCTCCAACCTTCTTTAGAAGCAAATTTCCCGGTGAATCTTCATTAAACAGGTTTCCACCATGTTGTGGTGCGGCGAGGTAAAAAGCCCCCGGAGATAGCTAGATGGCGTAACGTGATCCAATCTCACAATCATGTGGACTCAAGAAGAACTCAATCGTATTGTCAAGGCTGACGACCTCCATATCTCCCCATTCCGTGACGATGGAAAGACCTACGGAACCCCCACCTGGATCTGGTGTGTCCAAGTGGAGGGAAATCTGTACGTTCGTGCCTACTACGGGACCGCTTCCCGTTGGTATCAGGCTGCGTTGAAGCAGAAAGCTGGTAGAATCAAGGCTGCTGGTTCCGTTTATGAGGTGGGATTCGAACCAGTCACAGGCAAAGCCATCAACGACTCTGTGGACGAAGCTTACAAAGCCAAGTACAAATCGAGCTCGTATCTCCCACCAATGCTCACCGATAGGGCCCGTGCTGCCACTGTCAAGATCTCTCGTAAGTAATTGTATGGCGATCTACTGATATAAGGAATTTTAAAATCGATTGTGACCTATTCAAAGTAGTAATTACCAGTGGCAGCCAACATTCTTCCAGCCTTCTTGGTGACATTTGGATCTGGACCGTTAAAATCGTGAGGAAATCCCGCAGAAAATGGGATGATACTCTCCAAATATTCAACCTGGGCATCGGTCAAATCAATGCTCAAAGCCTGGATGTTGTCATCCAAATGTTCCACCTTTCTACCACCAACGATGGGGAAGACGTGCTTGGCCTTTTTAAAGACGTAGGCAAGAGCCACAGCGGTGACGGACTCAATTCCGTGCTCCTCAGCCACTTTGGCAAGAGCCTCACTCATCTTGATCTGTTCTGGAGTTTGAGCGCTGTTTCCACCACGCAAATTCTCACCGGTCTTCTTACGAGCCTCGAGTTCCTTCTTGCCCTGCAATTTACCTTGACCCAACACAGCCCATGGAGCCAAAGCCATACCAAAGGCTCTAGCCATTGGGATGATGTCTCTCTCGAAAGCTCTGTCCAAGATACTCCAACGGCCTTGGTAGATGCTGAATGGAGTCTTACCGTTCTCGATGGCATAAGTGTTGGCCTGGGCCACGATCCAAGCTGGAGTGTCGGAAATTCCGAGGTACATCACTTTACCGGACTCGACGAGCATGTGCAAAGTGTCCATGATCTCTTTGACGCTCGTGGTGAAATCCCAGTAGTGCAAATAGAGGATATCGATGTAATCGGTTTGCAACTTCTTCAAAGAGTCACGAACACTCAATTGCATGCTACGACGGTGGTTTCCGGCAAAGTTGACAGCCTTACCCTTGCCGTACTCGTGATCTTTGTAAGCAGCTGTGAACTTGGTTGCGATAACCATGCTGTCACGGTTACCTCTTTCCTTCATCCATTCACCGAGCCAAGTCTCTGATTCCTCAGCTTGGTAGACGTTGGCAGTGTCGATAAAGTTTCCACCACGGTCGACAAAGGCATCGAGCAAAGCAAACGATTGTTCTTTGGTCATACTGCCCATCCAACCGGCCCATGATTCACCAATGGACATGGCACCTAGTTGCAGAGGACTCACACGCACACCTGCGCTGGACGACAAGATACGGTAACGACCCAATTCGGTCTTTGGAGCAGGAGCTGGATCAAAGAGACTCATTTATTATTGTTTGAAAAGTGGGGAATCCATACTTATATAATCTGGTGCACTACTCCGGATATATCTCTTAGATCCGTGTGGGACAAAGTGCGATGACATGCGGATAAATAAAGTTAGATTAGCTGATGTAGTTTTTTTTGGCAATCATTTATCTAATAATCATAAATCGTTATTTATCGGTACTCAATTGAAGACTACTCCTAGCGAATCCACGAGATCTCCATGCGATCCATAAAATGCAACCACTGGTTTAGGATTTCCACTTGGTGAATTTGCCTTTAAAATCTTGGGTTGTCCACCGCCTTTTCCGCCTATCCATGGGCTCATTTTAGATCCACCGAGTAAAAGCTGGAACCCATCGAGCCAATGGCCCGCTTTGATGACAACTTCAAAGATTCGGGTGCCCCTATTGTAAGGACAATCGATCAGATGAGTTTCCCCATTCTGGTGACCCACCATTTGGGACGATCCATCGGCAAATTTAAACTCAATTCCATAGATGTAAATCGAAGCGTAGATTTTCAACGAAACCAATTCTTTCCCCGGTCTCGTGAATGGAACGAGAAAATCAAAATGGTTCCCCTGGGAGAGTCCCGATCCAATCTTGATCGATTTGAATCCCAATCCTGGTATCAAACTTTCTCTGATGAATCTCTCCAAATCTTTTTGATCCAGATTGGATTGATTGGCTGTGATGATAGAGATCGAGATTGGGTTTTGTGGATCCCTTGCCAAGGACCGAAGATGTTTTATGAACGTCAGTGAAAAATCAATGGCAATTTCTTTTGAAGGGAGGTTGATACTTTCAACGTCGTTGGAATTAACTGCATGGTTTTCTTGCACTAGAGCAAGTTTATCGCCAACAAACCATTCACAAAATACAATGGGACTACCAGAATTCACCATGAGTGTACTTCCGTCGATGATGGATAACACAGGTCCAGAAACTGAAGACCCTCTATCCACAAAGGGATCATTGGGAAGAGCAAAGCAAGGATGGTATCTAAACCTCAACAAATCTGCTCGATGCCAATGGGCACCTTCTTCACGATCGATGGAAATGGCATCAAGATTACCAAATTTGGGATTCCTTTCCAAGGGCATGAAAGTCCTGTTGAAATGGTTGTATCCTCGAGACATCAACCCTGTAGGAGTATGAGTAAGAGTCAATAAGTGGCCCACTTCGTGTAAAAAAGCACCAGAGCCAATACAGAACGCTTTGTACTCGGCTTCAATCTCATTACAATCGTTAGCCGTTCGCTTTATATCGTTCGGAATTTGGTCTAGTAGAGCTGGGGGTAATTCCTCTAAAGATCCAGGCCATCCATGAATCAAATGCGATCCAAATATCCCCAATCTTCTAAAACCAGCATTACCTCCCAAGGCAGCATGAGCCAGAATGGCCTTCTTGGATCTATCCCAATGAGAATCCAAGATCATCATCGCCACATGGCAAGGGTTATCGAATGGAGATCCATAATCTTCGAGAGCTTTAGCAGCTATCCCGTAAAGATCATCTTTAGGTGCCTTCTGTCCACCAACTTTCTGTTGAGCCAAATCAACGTCTCGTAATTGAGCTACGGTCTTATCCGTCTTGATCACGTAAACCTTTATCGTGCTTCTCATCGTCGATCTATCGCGGGTGATGGTGTCCGGTGCGAAGTCTTCCTCGAACCGGAAGGTTCTACGTCCATACCCGTTACGACGCATTTGCTCCGCAGTAAATGCTTGCCATAGATAACCTTGAAACCTTAGTCTTTCGATCGCTGTTTGAAGCCCATTCTCAGGTCGATGCGATGGGGTGTCGAACGTTAACGCAGAATCTTTGGCCACAAGGATACACATCCTCAACGGTGGATTTTGAAGTAATGGCACATATTCCACGTTCAAAGAACCGGTTTCACCCGCTTCTGTCGTAAGAGTCACCACATTCCAACCCGGATCTAAGGGAACAATAGCTTTGAAAATTCCACCTGAAACGGGGTAGTTTAAGGTGGGGTAGGTCGTGTTTACAACCTTTACAGTGACGTGCGTGGCCCGGGTCGATCCATAGATACTGCCATGCACAATGATGAGTCGTTGGTACACGGACTCACCATCGCTCAATGTGTCAAACCTGATTGGCATCGTTAGTGCCTTCCCCGATGAGATCGTGGATATCTTCCGGGTTGAAATGCGTAAAGTTATCGATAAACGCATCAAATATCTCTCATTGGCCTATTTGATTAGAGTCATTGAATGCTATTATGAAAAATAATCTAACGAATTTTACAGATAAAATTTTTTCATCGAGTCGCTTTTTCAACTTTGGACTCATATTTTATGAATCTCTACGGAATAGGAAAAGAATCAAATAGTTGGAGTGAAAGAATTAGAGTGAAAGAATTAGAGTTGAATTGCATTTGTCAGAACCAGAAATACAATGGCAACTAAATTATCGGAAAAGAATTGTAAAGGTCTAAGGGTGATTCCAATACCTTCAAAAATGGTGGATATGGAATCTGTAGACGAAAATCCATCTGTTTGAGAAGTGGTGATACCAGATCTGGAAGAAAAAACTGTCGATTCTGTCCTTGAATTGGTCTCAGCTGATTCAGTGTCTCCAGTTACAGTCGTTGACGCCTTGATTGCACCAGTGGAATCAGAAAATTGATCCTCTGGTGGGACTGACGTTGTAGCGCATGGAATGCTAACAGTGATGGTTGTTTTATGACCGTAGGTAACCACCACCTCTTCTGAGACGATATAAGAGAGAGTTTCAACTGAATGACCAGGTCTTGTGGTTGTGATGGTGACAATATTTGGAATTGCACCAACAGCAGTTGAAAGTGTCGTTACAACGGTTTCAGTCACTACAATCGTGTGAGATTGAGTTTCCAAGAACGTTCCAGCAGCTCCAGTGGCAACCACTTCGGTGACTTGAACGAATGAAGTTGTTACCGTTTGGGTTGTTGTAAATGTGGAATATCCCGGTGATGTCAATGTAGTCATTTCCCCATTTGTAGCCATAGCAGTTGCACCGGGTGAAGTGGTGATTGCTGTATGTGATACAGCTCTTGTACTTGAGACTGGCGAAGATACCGTAGATATCGTCGAGATGGTGCTTTGGAATTCACCAGGAGCAAGAGTTCCAATTCTTGTGGAATTTGCCAAATCAGCCGATTCTGAGAGGCCAGTCGTTGGGCTTCCAGCAAAAGTGATTTGGTTTGTGGGGATTTCAGAGGCAGCACTCTCAGTTGGGGTTCCCGCGTTGAACATCTCGGTTGAACTCTCTGAGGTACTTTCAATAGTGCTTTCAATTGACGTTTCCGAGTTGAATGTTTCGGTTGAACTTTCTGAGGTATCTTCAGTAGTGCCCTCTGATGAACTTGCCGAAGTCGTTTCTGGAGCATCAGGAAATGGGACATCCGGTAGAACAGCTCGAGCCATCATCAAAGAATTGTCATCAGAGTTTATCACCAGATACGTAGATGCCATGAAGCTTCTTCCGAACACAACCTTGTCTGGATCGGAAGGATCTGGTGGATCAACATCCACAAAGCACATCAATTGGCCGTTATTAACCGCTGGAGGTGATAATGGTGTCAATAGCCTCGCAAATGGAAAAATAATGTCCCCAAGCGCAAACTGGATCACCATGTACGCATACGTATAGTCACCACAAGGAACAACATATCTTTCCAAGGTTGAATCGTAGGTGGCATTTATTATTTGCACCATCATATCGAAAGCAAGTTGTGGGATTACGGACCTATCATCCAATGAGATTAAACAATGATCAGTGAAGTCACCATAAGAGTTAATTCCGTCATAAAACCCCATAAAACAATGGACTTCGCTTTTATAAGAAGTTGAAGCTCCTTCGATCTTATCGGGTTGAACAGCGAGATTGAACATAGGTCTCAGGTATTTCGTTCGATCAATACCGCCGATAATTATGGATGAATCGTCCAGTAACGGATGACCCAAATAGATGGAAATTAGCGATGAGTCTAGGTTGCCATCATCTCTCATTTGAGTGGCCAAATTCCCTTGAGGATTGTTAGGATTCACCTCGGGGAGATCGTCTCTACGTTTCAAAACTGGTCCTGGATTGGTGGCCCAACCGATTCCAAACTGATATGGCCATTCAGATCTAGACTCTTGGATGAGAAATCCAAAGGAATCAAATTCAGTTCCTCCAATGGATATTGTATCCGTTCCCCAGACGCTTCCCTCTGCATCCATGCTTTCTGCCACAAATGAACTGGACGACTCACCGTTGAAATAGAAACTAAAGTCATTGACACACCATTCTTCAGATGAGCATGTATCACTATCTAAGACCCAGGTTTCCTGGCTGACGAAATTAACTGGAAGAAGCAAAGGTTGTTTTGGAGTTCCCAACTCAAGGTTGATACCCAAAATTCCATTATCCATTTTAACAAGAGGAATTTCAAAAGGTTCCACCAACGGTCCTGGTTCTTCAAATGTTCTTGGAACCCGAACGGCTTGTCCAAAATAGTATATACCATATATTACCGCCATATATACCGATTGCATGGCATTGATCCCAAAACGAATTGAATTGGAGGTTGGATCTCCAAGATCTAGAAAACATAGTTGTTGGCGGTTTCGGAATGTAGTTGGCGATACAGGAGTTAAAAGGTCTGCGAATGGAACGAAAATGTCAAAACTGTCATCCATGCCCTGGATGGTGAACGTGAGACCTTCAACTGGATCAATGGATTCGCATTCAATCACCCATTGGTCCCTATCACGATCATATTCCACTTGTAAATGTTCTCTGATTTGTTCAGTAACATCAAGAGGAAATGCTGAAGGGCCTCGTAGATGCATATCTAGAAGTACCAGCTCCATTAGTTCTACATCACCCATTTTCATAAATTCACATACACCTTCAATGAATGAATCGCCTCCAGGAACAGAATGAAGGGGTAAGTGAAATCTGTGAAGATCCCCTGTATATTTCGTGGAATCGGTTCCCCCAATCAGTAATGAACCTGTGACCCCATCCCCCAGATACAACGAAAGTTGATCATTCGAATTGATCCCTGCATTATCTAATTGTGAATTCATATCTAACGTTCCCAATCCCCAAGGATTGCCGAAATTTCCAACTCCAAAAAATTCATAATCAGGGTTCATGAAAATTTGGAAATCAGGAAGTACAGTTGTGTTTAATCTGACTCGAGAATTTCCTCTGACAAATCCTCCATCAAAAGATCTATCGTAGGTGAAATCGTTGGGCCGAAAATTAATCGTCACGAAACTACCTGATATGTCCAGAGGTAAAGAAACGTGAAGTCCTGGATTTCCAACCACAAAGTCTACTTCCAAATGATCGTCAACCCGATTCACCATCATTTCAATTGTAGATGACGTAGGGTTCCCATTGTCTGGAGGAACGTCATTATCAGGTAAAACAGCTTGTGCAAGAAAGATTTGGCCATCGCTTGACACCATGTAAACGACTTGAAAGAAGTCATAACCAAGGACGATGTCAGTCTGAGACGGTGGAGAACTATCATCCGATTGAACATTCAAATAACACGATGTATTATCGTTAATGATAGGAGTAAGTAATCTGTGGAATGGGAGCAAGATTTGAGGTTGATCGTCTCCGAAATTGATAAAAAATCCGTCATCGTCGTGACCCCCACATTCAACCTTGTAATGGTTATCTTCCAAAGTAGCTCCTAAGGAATCAACGATTATATCAATGAATGACTGCGGGAAAACATTTTGTGCTGAATCTGTGAATGAAACCTGTGTAGATTCCAAAATAGTCTCACCTCCATGAGAAATTCTCTGAACAAACGTGGTCATTTCATTTGTAGTGTATGAAGACCATTTTAATTCCAATAGTTCACCAACGAATTTGGTTTCGTCAACAAAACCATAATAAATTATTCCCTCATCAAGATTTCGATCTCCCAGATAAACTGAAACTTGACTGGTCGGAATTATTCCATTTGAGTATAGTTGATCAGCTATACCCCTAAACCCAAAGTTATCGAACCCAACGCCAAAGTATTCCCCGGGAGAATCGTGCATATAAAGTTCAATCATTCCAATTTCATAATTACCAAGACCAACATTATCAATCCCTTGCTGATAATTAGTTGGAGGTTCAATTGATCCCAAGTCAAAAGTGGAGGATTCAGAACTATTGAAACATGATGATTGACAATTTTCTTCCGTCATCAACAAATATCCTTGTATAAATGACACTGGCATGGTGAGATCTTGGAATGGTGTTCCCACATAAACTTCAACTTCATAACCATCGGCAGATCTTCTGATAGGTATTGAAAAGGGTCCTGTTGGGGTTACGAGACCAGTTGACGTCGTAGTACTGGGTTCAGAATTGGCTGAAGTGGATTCTGAACTAGTCACTGAACTAGATTCTGAAATGGGATCTGTAATAGGTTGCAATGATGGGGGTACCGGAACTGCTTGTGCAAAAAAGTATCCGTAATCTTTTAGCACCAAATATACCGATCTCATGGCATTAATTCCAAATCGAATTACATCGGGGTTCGGATCTGCAAGGTCCAAGAAACACAATTGTTCACCATCTCTAAATTCAATGGGAGAAACTGGACTTAGAAGATTTCTGAATGGAACGAAAAGTTCAAAGTTTTCATACACACCCCCCATGGTAAATGTAAGACCTTCAACTGAATCAATGGACTCGCATTCAATCACGTATTGATCTCTATCAGAATCAAATTGTAAGGATAATTGGTCTAGAATTTCTTCAAAGACATCTTGAGGAAAAGCCGAGGTATCGCTGAGAATAAAATCGATATATCGATGATTGGTAAATTCTCGATCACCCACTGTTAGTGATGGACATCTACCTTCAAAATAAGGTTCATCACCAGGCGAACTAATGGAAACCACGGATAATCTGTGAAGATCACCAGTATATTTTCCGGGTTCTGTTCCCCCAAGCATGAAATAACCTGTGGCCCCATCCTCGAAACTTATTGACATTACATTTTCTGTAATGATTCCTGCTTCAATCAATTGTGTTGAAATCTCCGAATCAACTGGTAGTATTACAATACCCGAATCAACTGGTAATTCATAATACCCAATTCCAAAAGATTCAAAATCGGGATTCGTCATAATTTCGAAATCAGGAACCACTGTCCTCAATGTAAGTCGAGTTTGTCCGCCATCAAATCCACCACGATACGATTGATCAAAATCGAAATCGTTCGGCTGAAAATTGACTGTCACAAAATTATTAACAAGATCCAGTGGTAGAGAAACTACTTGTGGAGGATCTCCAATTCCAATTTCTACCTCATAATGATGGCCGACACGAGTGATAGGCATTCTGAAGGTAGAGTAGGCGGCATATTCTGAGGGAATTTCAACATCCATTGGTTGTGCCAAATTCGTTCTGGGTGATCCTTGTGGCGTGGTGACATTTGTTGTTGTGGATAACAAACTGGGTTCAGAATTAGATCCAGTTGCTGAACTAGGCTCTGCGGATGCAATTGCTGAGGTATATGACCAATAAGATTCTGAAAAAGACATTGAAAAAGATTCTGAACTGCTTTCTGAGCTAAGCTCTGAACTAAGCTCTGAACTAGGTTCTGAAGTAGGCTTTGAAGATGAAACTTCTGGGTCATCTGGCAAAGGAGCATGGATTGCCTGTGCAATCTTTGGACCATTGGAATTGAAACCAATGAGTGCAGAAGACAAAAGATTTTGTCCAAAAACAAACTGATATCCAGCACCAAATTCTGTTTCATCCACATCAACAAAACACCTTGAGCTTCCTTCAGAGATGGGTGTCAAAAATCGTCTCAAAAGAACTTTTAAAACCACATTCCCAAAATTAACCCCCCATTCGTCATCTCTATCCACATTGTAGCAACCAGTTATGTATCTTCCTTTATCATCCAATTCAGCTTCCAGTGCTTCTACTAGCGTATGCAGAACATCTACGGGAAAAGTGGTTTTTAAACCTGGTGCCATCAACGCCGTTGCTTCTTGGTCCATTATTGTATCATCACCATGAACAATGCTAGACACTTTGACAATCCAATAAGAATCTACGGAACCACTAGTGGAAATCGATACAGGTTGTCCATCGTATAACGACCTTTCTGGATATCCAAATCTCAAATGCGTTGATTCATCTCCAATTCCGAAAAATACCCAAATGGAATCTGTGTTTAATTGGACTGCCAAATTACCTTGACTTCCATCCAACAAAATGGTTCCGATTCCGAAATAAAAATCATTCTGTTGAGTCTCTCGAACTAAAAATTCATATTCCAAGGATTCACCATTCAAATTAATCTTGTCGGAAATCCAAACCCCAGCATCTTGTACAGAAGTTTCTATTGCCGTGGAGGAGTCATTTGAATTGTAATAACCATCGTAAAGCTCACAAAAATTGTCTCCTAATCTACAGGTTAACTGATCCCTACTCACTGAGGTTTCAGCGTTGGTATAAGATAAGGGTAAAGTCAAACTTTGACCTGGACTACCCAATTCAAATTGAATTGCCCATTGTCCATCTTCCATGAGAATGAGAGGAACATCGAACGGATCGACCGCCCATGCTCCTTGAAGTATTCCGAAAAACAAGAAAATGAGAAAAATCATAGGTGGACAGGAATTCGGAATTTGTAATCTTTGAAATGAGGTGAGATTTATCCCATATAGAGTTCTCAAATCGACCAATTAGAGTGCTTCATGCGTGAGAAACTTTAAATTGGTTTCCCTTTTACACCCAATCAAAGCTTATTGAGTTTATCTCGAAATTGCATTGCAGATGATGTCATCATACGGTTTAAAATTTTGTAAAACCCGTTCAAATTTTTCAAACAATTGAACTGGAAAGAATTTTTGAGATTTCTGATTGATTGTTAGATATAATTTGCATGAGGGTGCACAGGGCTTGCCTAAATATTGTTCGATCATAAATGGTTCAATTTTCCTCAACTAATCACTAGATTGGACTGATAACACTCATGATAATAGTGCTCAAGTAATCTTTATTTCCAGATGCAATTCTTCATCTAATTCGAAGTTAGAGATGCGGCAAGGGGAGTTTCATGCATGGTTCTCCCAGTTGGGGCACGATCAATTTAAAAACTGTGAAATGAGTTCCCTTGGCTAAACGAGAGAAAAACGAGATGATCGGTGCTTTCATTGGATTGATTCTCAATTGGTAGGCATGTACTATTATCCATTTGTCGCATAGATTGACGATGAACATATGCATAGCCATCTAACAGCACGTTCGTCCCACTATTCATTCAACCGAGGCAGGGGCTGCTGCATACAGTTAGGGAGCAGTCATCCACTCGTATCTCACTACAAATTGATGAAAAAATTAAATAAATGACTTTGGAGAGGTTATTACATATGTAATCGTATAAACTACCAGGCTAACTCATCACCCGTGTAGTTCAAGAATTTATCGGTGTCTTTGTAAGACTCGGCAAGCGTGATGATGGAAGAGGCAGAGAACTCGGGGGTGATTGTCTCAAGACCGCTCAAATCGATACGTTCACCAGATGCTTTACCCATATCCGAGGGAACGAGACCTGGACTGACAGAAATAACCTTGAATCCTTCCGAAGCGGACTCAGCAGCGATGGCACGAACAAGCAGGTTCAAAGAAGCCTTTGATTGAGTGTAACCAGCAATTGGCAATGGGAAGTAACCACTGACGGAAGCAGCAGCAGTTGAAATGAAGATGACTTTCTTTACTTCAGAAGCAGCGATCAATGGGTAGAAAGCCTTGTAAAGAGCAATGGGACCCTTAGTGTTGACTTGCCAATGGTATTCCAATGCTTCTAAATCCATTGACTTGACTGGATCAAAAACACTGCTGATACCAGCGTTGGAGATGAAGTAGTCGATTTTACCAGATTCAGACTTGATTTGGGCAGCAGCCTTCTCAATGGCAGGGACGTCAACGACATCCATGGATAAAACCTTCAAGTTTGATCTTTCAGCAGCAAGATTGGTAAGAGCTGTTGCTCTTGAAACATCACGAGCAGTTGCATAAACGATTTTCGAAGAATCGGAAGAGAGTTGTTTGGCCAATTCGAAGCCAATTCCTCTGTTAGCACCGGAGATGAAGTAAGTAGACATGATTAATTTGTAGTTGATTGAGTTTGTTGTTTTGATGTTTTATGGATAGGATATTCCCCATATTTATATTGGTTTTGCATTTGTAAGTATCTACAGCCGTTGACTTAGGACCTACATGAAGGGTGCGTTAGCACGTGACTGAGATGTGTAATCCATCCCAATTAGGATCGATGCTGACATCGCAGTGACAAATGATGACTACAGACAGCCATTGGATTTTGTTGCTTAGAAATGAGAAAACTTTGAAATTTACATATTACTTAGACTATCAATGATCATTGAATTAATTAGGATCTATTTAAAAAAATATCAATCGAATTGAGCATTGCGGGGAGTGTCGCGCATGGATGAGGTTTAAATTTCTTTTTCTTGTTTTCAAATTGCTTTTTTTATCAAAAAAAGAGCATTTGGCGGGGAATATGACATGCACATAACTGCTACCGGAACCAAAGTCCTTGGAACTACAGGTGTGGCAAGTAATGAACCTTCTACCAGCCTGGGCTCCTCACTCTACCAAATCTATCTGACCTCTCCTGACTCTGCAACAAGTAGAATTTCGACCAATAGTACTTTCTGTCAATGTTTAATAAAAGTTTCAAATTTTTGTAAATGGTCGGAAAGATGGCTACGGTGATGAAACTATAAATCTCATTTTTTTCAAATTTCTACTGAAAATAATAAGAACTTGGTCATTTAATTGCCGGATTTTTTGTAAGTTTTTCAGAATTTGAATCTTTTTCTCGACTTTCTTTTTCATCTGTATGTCCAAGAACATAATCATTTCAATGTCAAGTATGAGAAGAGATTGAAGACCACTTTTACGAACTTTCAGAAAATTACATAAGCAACAACTACGATTATGTAATATTTTGTCAGGGCACTGATTGATGTCAGGTTCATCTCCAAAATACGACATCTAGAGTGACGAAATAATATTTAACCATGAGAAAAGTTTGTTATGAGCCTCTGAAGCATCGTAGAGTTATGTGACTTCTACACACACGACGGGGGCTTTTAAACCTCTACACACACGACGGGGGCTTTTAA
>JAJMJT010000008.1:0-71850 GCA_030569035.1 Kuraishia borneana
GGTAGTGTGTGGGTTTACGGGTAAAGTGGTAGTGTGTGGGTTTACGGGTAAAGTGATGATGGGTTTACGGGGAAAGTGATGATGGGTTTACGGGTAAAGTGGTAGAGCTTGGTTTTACGGGTAAAGTGGTAGTGTGTGGGTTTACGGGTAAAGTGGTAGTGTGTGGGTTTACGGGTAAAGTGGTAGAGCTTGGTTTTACGGGTAAAGTGACTTTGGTTTTACGGGTAAAGTGGTAGTGTCTGGGTTTACGGGTAAAGTGACTTTGGTTTTACGGGTAAAGTGGTAGTGTCTGGGTTTACGGGTAAAGTGACTTTGGTTTTACGGGTAAAGTGGTAGTGTCTGGGTTTACGGGTAAAGTGACTTTGGTTTTACGGGTAAAGTGGTAGTGTCTGGGTTTACGGGTAAAGTGACTGTGGGTTTACGGGTAAAGTGGTAGAGCTTGGTTTTACGGGTAAAGTGACTTTGGTTTTACGGGTAAAGTGGTAGTGTCTGGGTTTACGGGTAAAGTGACTGTGGGTTTACGGGTAAAGTGGTAGAGCTTGGTTTTACGGGTAAAGTGACCGTGGGTTTCCGGGGAAAGTGGTAGTGCATTCGACTTGTTCATGTGAATAGCTCGACCTAATCATGTGAACAGCTCGTTTTTCGTAGTGTAGAAACCATTTCCCTTAATTTGAGACCTATTGTCAAGATTATTAGATCAAACGAAAGAGACGCCTTTCATAATGTGGACAAACTCATTTAATAGTCATTATCTCTTAAATTGAAATCTGGAGAAAGGTATATGCACAAATATGTACGATTATGCAAGGTCAAGTGTTCAGACGTCGTGGGATAACCACAAAAATAGTTCAAAAGCATAAAAAGTATTGAAACTCCTGTAATTTAGCTTGGAATGATTAGGTTAACAATTCCAAATAGTAATGGGAGCTCAAAGAATTTGTTAGATGTCTTTAATTACCCAAGAGGACCCTATAGGGGTACGAATGATTCGAAACAGATTTGTAATTGAGTAACCCTTGGTGGAATTGATTCTGCTGCTAAAGAAAACCATGAAGTTGTTTGGTTCAAACCGTAATGGTCCAAAATGGATGGAAAGCAAAGATCCCCCAGGGTGTATTCTGGAATTTGGATCTTTCATCATCCAATTGAGCTGTTCATATGAAACCTCTAACAATTGACAAGGTCAGAAACTAATTCCCTGATCAAATGTGAATTAAACCATGATCCTATTGATTTTAGAACATTCGTCAAGTTGTGGTGGCTCTGTTTCGCATACACACGACCCAAGATATTAGACGTGTGTTTCGCACGCTTCGTTCATGACCACTAGGCTAGCGTTCCCCGAGGTGGGTGGGTTGCCCACCGTGCCCAAGCCGCGGTCAGTGATTTATTTGATACGTTTGGTATATGGTGGGGGTGCTGTTTTCGCATTGGCATGTGCCGTTGCCGTGGCGTTGAGGCCGTTGTTACGTAAGCAATTTGATGGTCGCAGGGACTATTTGGGTCACGTTTTCTCGACTCTCGCGAAAATCACCGATTTGGTTTCCAATCGACTAGATGTAGTGCCTAGAGTCGCGGTTCAGTATGGAGAGCATGTGTACACCGATTCGCAGACGCAGGCGGGAGCCTCTGGGGTGAAGAGATCGCAGACGTCGCGGGTTCGATTCGCAGATGAGGAGATCAAGGAGACGCATTTAGCTAGTAGTTTATCCAGTATGGCCAAGGGTCTTGAGTCTCTCAAGGTGGCCACCTACACTCAGGGGGACATGAGCACCAGTAGTATGTTGGGAGGGATCAGTGAGATGCAGCCGTTGCTGTTCCAGGTGAAGCAATTGCAGAACTATCTGGACATCACGACGAGAGACCACCCGCGCGACATTTTCTTTAAACGTAACTATCTGGCCTCGAGGGCCACGGGCCATTCAACCAACAATCTCGCTGACGACTTGGCTACGCAACTGAGGGAGATACAGGAGATGGTGGAGACTATGTAATGCTATTTAAGTTCGGTAATGTGTTTCATCAGGTGTTCGTTGGTCTGTATTTCTTTGAGGAGTTCCTGCTTCATTTCTCTACGATCTGACTCCGGGATCTGGACCTTGAGCTCTTTCTCGACTTTGTCAAAGTAGACGTTGGCGATTTTCAAAGCGAGTTTGTCTCGGATGTGCATGGGTCTTCTCTGGGAGGCCCTCTCCAGTTTCTTTTCGTGCTCGCGCACCGTTGGTTGCCATTTCGACTTCAAGATCCGCCGCACAGACTCGGGAGAAATCCCGTACATCTCTGCGAAATGGTCTGGTTTCAGCTCGGGGTACCGTTTTTTCGTCTCCTTCATCTCGTCCATGGCCTCCCGGGACACTTTGCGCGATGGGTTCCAGGCCTCTCCGTTGAGCTTGGCCTTGACGGCCTGTTTCTGTTTCTGCCAGGGCTCGGCCGCTGCCTTGGACGGTGGCCTCGCCAGCTTGGGCAGATTCCACTTTGGTTTGAACATAGCGTGCAGCGAAGAAAAATAAAAGTGAAAACTAATGAGGAAAAGTTGAAATGATTTTACAAAAAAAAAAAAAAAAAACTGATATAAACAGTCTCAATATAATCAACACTCGAATCTAAATCAAATAAATCAAATAAATCAAATAAATTAATCAAATTCAAATCTAAATTTGACTCACGTAAATGACTCGTCACCGCCATTGTTGACATTACATAAGCACACCTCAACCCGCCGCAGGGGCAACAACAACCATGAATTTTATCAGGCGATTGTTGAATGACTCGCCGAAGGATGAACTGGCCATGATTCCCTCGGCACAGCTGTTTCTCGTCAGAAGCCCGTCCTCTCCCAAAGGGGAGAGCGAGTGTCTCTACAACGACGTTGTGGCCAGCGTGAGAGAAACTTCGATCCCATTTAATTACCAACTGATCATCCAGAAGGCGTATCAGGAGGGCGAGATGCCCGAGAACGACGACGACGGATTCGCCGCGCTCGACAAAGACGACGAGGAGTGGACGTTTCTGGTTGACGAGAAGTTGAGTTTTTCCAAATTTTCAAACGCCGAGGGCTTGACGGTGGTCAAGTGGAAAGACGTCACTGGTGACATTGGCGACCATTTCGAGTTGGTGTGTG
Organism: Kuraishia borneana; assembly: GCA_030569035.1. Taxonomy (NCBI): domain Eukaryota; kingdom Fungi; phylum Ascomycota; class Pichiomycetes; order Pichiales; family Pichiaceae; genus Kuraishia; species Kuraishia borneana. Next base: position 3,122 of record JAJMJT010000008.1, read on the forward strand.
ACTCCTCAGTCAAGCCAGCCACCGTAGACCACCTAATGCAGACGTTGTACCGGTGTCAATACGAGAGGAAGTACAAGAGGGCGGCCTCTTTGGCCGATTTGGACGACTACAGCGCCGATAGCGAGAGCTCCGACGAGTTTGTGGACGCTGAGGATGGTCCTTCGCCCACGAGGGTGCCCGCTGGCCCCGTGATTGCCTCTGGAGAGTGTCAACTGCACCTGTACGACCCTCTCAAGGGAGTTTTCATGCTCCAGAAGGAACACGCGGTTGCGAAAATTGTCGATATGGGCAGATTCGACTACTGGCTGAGTGTCGTCGACAAAGAGGCGCCCTCTGGGGACGCTGTGATCGGTAGTTACATCACGTCTGACCTGAATCCGGTGTCGAACGACGACCATCTGTCGTTTATCTTCAATTTTGTGTCCGAAGAGTTTGCCCTTTCGTGGCTGTTGAAGTTCGAGACGCTTTCGCAGCTGGAAAACTTCAATGCCAGCGTGAAAACCGCGCTGTGGGAGTCGATGAACAAGATCAAATTCGATTCCGTCAACGGCTCCGACCAGAACTACGTGCTCCAAGGTCTCGACGATCTCAACATGGACGAGGACGAGGATTTCGGACTCGAGGAAAGCGACGACGAGGAGGTTGAGCCTGAGCCTGTGAAAACGGTGAAGAGCGAGTTCGAAAACAACCTCGAAAACGAATCGAACCACGGACTGAGGGTGAGTTACAAAAACGACAGAACGTACGTGGCGAGAGGCAACAGGCTGGGAGTTTTCACGTCCAACGACGATAACGATCTTCAATTCTACACAGCGATCGAAAACATAAAAACCACCAAAGGCCGCAAAATCGACCCGACAAAGATGATGCTCCATCAGGAGGATCGAACCATGGTGATCCAAGACAAAAACAACCCCACGGAGCTGTACAAGATGGATTTGGAGTACGGAAAAGTGGTTGAGGATTGGCAGGTGTCGAAAGACGTTGTTGAATTTGGCCCCACTCAAAAGTTTTCGCAGTTGACTGGGGAACAAACGTTTTTGGGAGTGTCCCAGAATGGGTTGTTCAAGCTGGATCCTCGTTTGAGTGGGTCGAAATTGGTCGAATCTCAACAGAAAACGTATAAATCAAAGACTGACTTCACCGCTTTGGCCACCACAGAGCTTGGATTCATGGCTGTGGCCAACAAAGTGGGAGAAATTCGTTTGTACGACCGTCTGGGTATCAACGCAAAGACGCAATTGCCAGGTTTAGGCGAAGAAATTCTTGGGCTTGACACCTCCAACGACGGTAGATGGATCCTGGCCACTTGTAAAACGTACTTGTTGCTCATCGACACACAAATCAAGGAAGGGAAAAACGTGGGGAGCTCTGGATTCGTCAAATCGTTCGGGAAAGACGTCAAGCCTCGTCCCAGAAGACTCCAATTGTCTCCAGAACACGTTGCCTTCATCAGAAACGAAACAAAGACGGGCATCTCGTTCACACCAGCCAAATTCAACACGGGTTTGGACATTGGTACACCTCAGAATATCGTCACCTCTTCAGGTCCATACGTAATTACTTGGTCGATGACTAAAGTACTAAAGGGAGAATCTACGTATATGATCAAGAGATATCAGGATAAAGTGATGGCAGACGATTTCAGATTCGGCTCGGATAACAACGTTATCGTGGCTTTGAAAGACGACGTGGCCATGGCTAACAGAAAGTTTTTCAAAAAGGCAACGTCCGAGTTTGGAGTCGTCCATTCTCCTTACTAATTATATACGCCCACTGTTGAGAAGTAATCCAATGTTTTCACTCACCAACTCATCCGTGTAGAAATCACTTTTGCGTACAATTTCCTCGTCAACCACGTCCGATTGGCCGTATCCCACGGAATCAGACGCCAAAATGTTGAGATATTCCGAGTTTTTCTTGTGCAGCTTCTCCAAAAATTCCACTGGGTTCTCGACGAGCCCCTTGTAGAAGTCGTATTTGAGCTTGTTAAAGTTCAGGAGCTGTAAATTGAGGTTGAGGTTTTCGTTCAGTTTGGCGATATCGGCCACCAAAGTGTGGTTATCGACGAGTTCCGCCATCAAATCGGTCACTTCCGTGTTTGGTGGAGCCCCAGAAAGATCGGTGTTCACCTTGAGGTCGATCACAACGTCGCCCAGAGTGGTGGTGGTTAAAGTGTTGATCGTGTAGACCACTCTGATTGGATCCACGGGCTTCAAGAGCTTCGTGGCGATGGAGTCCATCATACTGGTGACAGTGAACGAGCTCATTCCAAAGATTCGGAACAGAAAGTCGTCGCTCCGCACCAGGATGTTCTCCGGAGCCTGTTGTCTACCGTCCTGGGGCACGTCTGGCACCTCAAACAGGTTGTTTGCCCTTATATAGTGGAACAGTTTCACCACGCAGTCGTGCTGGGTGATCTCGCTGCATCCCAAAAGCTCCACGAGACTCTCGTTCTTCACGGCGAGCTTCACTGGGAACATCTTGGGCTGGATGAGGATCTCACAGGTGATCTCACGCTCATCCGGACCGGGAACGGCGCCCTCCAGCAGCGCCGAGGGGATCGACGAGCCCGGTCTCTTGATATCGAACCCGTCAAAGTGCATCTGGACACCCTCCTTGGGTCTCTGGGCCTCGTCGTGCCACTCAATGATGTCTGGATTGGGCTGGCCGGGAACAACCTTGGGCTCCTGGCCGTCTCTCGTGATCTGGACGGACAAACTCGACAGGAAAGTGCTCAAACGGGCCCTTGTGGGGGAGTCCACGGCCTCCCCGTTCAGCAATCGGCCCTCAATCCGCAAAGTCCACGAGGGATCGTCGCCGCCCTGCCACGGCTGATTTTCAGAGGTGTTGTAGATGAACAACCGCAACGTCTCGTTCTTGGCTGAGTCCTCGTTCGTTTTGTTCCCGATATCGTTCTGCAAATCTTGCAAATCCAAAAGCTTACGCGACACTAACAAGTCGAGTTGTTTCTCCTTGTTTTGAAGCTTGCGGAACATCTCGACCTGGTCCGGGAACATCCGTTCCAGCGCCTGCGAGATGGTCACGTCCGTGGGCTTGAACGCCATCTGCGACGCTCTCTGGCCCCCCATTGGTGTATTAGCTGCGCGTTTCATGGGAGTCTTTGCCTTCATGGTTGGGGAGCGCGGGTTGTCGACTCGCCCTTTGTGGGGCGCGCACGACCCCAATACACATAGCACATCGTTCTTCCCAGTGATCATGTCTGTTTGCGGGATCCAATTGGATGATCAGGATGTGGATGCGGTGCAGAGTCAGCTGTATGAGTTTGTGGTGGCCGGTGTGAGTCTGGACGAAATTACGCAGCTTTTGGACCACCATTTGGCCACTTTCGGTGCCGATGGCGTCGTCGTGCCCCATTTGACTCAGCGAATCATGAAGGTTTCCGGCCGAAGTTTCGTGGATTGTTTTGCGCAGCTCCTGGAGAGTGGCAACGACAAGTTTGGGATTCGATTGATCGAGCTGGCGACGAAATTGAGCGAGTTGTTGGCGAAAAACGCAAAGAAAGTGTCTCTAAAGACAAATTGGTACTCCACAATCAAGCATTGGGCCGTGATTATACTGCAGTTTATATTTTCGCGGTTCTCAGGGTTTCTCAACTCGTTCAAAGAGCCCATTTTGACCTCTTTGTACAAACATTTATCGAAATGTCACGATAATTACAGCTCCACGGTGGAAAACGATCGGTTTAAAGCCGGTTATTTCAACGATATGTTGTCGTTGATCGATGTGATTCTCTCCCAGGATACAAGTGCTCTTGTTGTGAGCGAAAAGCTGTTCAAAAGACTGCTCAAATTGGCCAAAAGTATCACGACGAAAAATCACACCCAAACCTTCTCGAAAGAGGGCTACGATTTCCCCATTTTGGCCGTGGTTTACTCCAACAACTTTCTCGTGCATCTGCTCAAGTCTGATCGTCATCTGGGATCTTTACCAAAGATTTCCAAGTCGAAGCCATCACCATTTTTCGAGGCAATCACCCCATATTTGAACAATCTGGGGCTTGGATTCGACACCAGTTACAAAAAATTACGGTTTGCAATGGCGAAAAACGTTTCTGATTTGCTCGTTTTCCATTACATTTCGATGATGAATTCCGGAGACGAAAGAGCTCTCGATAGAACTTTGGATTACATCTTTACGAACTTGATGAAATACGCTTCCAACATGAGAATCAGAGTCGGGTTGTTGGAATCGATGAGTCTGTTTGTTTCTGAATTGAATCTTTATCACAGAACAAACAGTATAGTCACTGGTACCGTCAACGGTAATAATTTTGCCAGTTTGAAATTCTTCAAGATCTTGATCAACGTCCAGAAAAACGTTTTTGCGCAAAAGGATGAAAATTCAGAGACGTTTAAAATTTCTGGAGGTTCCGATTTCAACGATGCAATTACCGTTCTGAATTTGCTTGAATCCTTCTTTGATTTGTTATTTGAGGAAGTTGGATGTGACGTGAATAAGCTCATTATTTTATCGAAATTATTACTGGGAGATTCCGATGCCAACGATGGGACAAACGTCCAATTTTTGGACGATCTGTCCAACCCGTATCGATGCATCCTGGTTTTAAAGCTCGTGAAAAAACTCATTGTCGATCTGGATCAATACGTTTTGTCCCAACAGGACGTTTCCACGGATTTTGTCCTGGATGCCTCCAATCAGCTAAGGACTCTCTGCGTTTGTCCCCATTTCGAAACCAGAGTTGCTGCCGTAGATGCTCTTGGAGCTTTAGTAAAAATCAAACCGGAATTGGCCTCGACGATCTTGAACGAGAGCTTCACCTCGGTGACTTCTGGACTCGAATCTGACGATTTCAATTTCAACGAATCGCAAGGGCTTTCCTTCTTGATCTCTGTCATTTTCACCAAAGCTCCGCAGGGCTACGTCGATTCCGATCTCGTCTTACGGATTTTCCAAACCACAATCAATCACTTGAAAAAATTCAACTCCACCGTGATTGCCAATAACGTGTTTAGTTCCTCTTCTGGCAGTTTCATCTCCAATTCCGGTTACAACAAACAGTTGACGAGTTGGATCGTGATGATGGGACTCTTCAATTCTGGAGAAAACTTTTTATTGGAATCCTCTCAGTTTTTAACAATCTGGAAGAATTTGTTAGCCCATACGATCCCTTCCAATTTCGTGAGAATCGAATCGGGTCGCATTGCTAACTTGAACGAGATCATGAAATTGGTCGAGATCAAAAACCATTCATTGGCCTGTCTATTGACTTATATCACCTATCTGTCCTCCACAAAGAGCTCCTCCTTGAGTTCGTTGTTGAGTCCAGAATTGGCAAGACAAATCAACCAAATCATCTCCAAGAGTTTCACTTTTGTCGGGAATTTGGAGAGTCAAGCTGGTAAATTGATGGTTTCCCAGTTGGAGGAGCATCTCAAAGTGACAAAGCTGAGAATGTTACAATGTCTGATCAAACTCCTACCCTACATCAATCTCAAGAGTGATTTCAGCTCGTCTTTGCTCATCCAGGTGGTTACCAATTTCAGTAATCCTGAGGTTTATTCGTACTATCTGAGCGATATGACCAAAGCGGGCAAGAAAAGAGCTGTCTCCACTGACGACTACCAACTCTATAGAACGAGCGATGGTCTCAGCTTTGGACTGACCAGCAAGATCAACAGCTTCAAAGTGGAGGAACTGTTGATCAAGGGAACCACGGTCGAAAGATCCGAGTATGATCCGGATTTCTGTGCTTCCCCATTTAAAGAAATCATCCCTGTAGAATCTGGGAAAATCATGAGTTACTTGTCACCATCGTCTGATTTCGACATCCATTACGAATCCAAATTGTTCCAGCCAATTCAACACACCCAATTGCACGATTATTTGGTGATATTGTACCAATCGGACTACCATACGGGCAAGAAAAGCCCCGCGCCGATCGATACGATGATTGTAGACATTTGTATGGAGATTTTTGCGTTGGCGTTCCCTCACATCCCTTTGAAAATTCAGCAGTCTTTGCTGGAAACGTTGAGAGTTCCTCATAAGGACGAAGAGCAGTTTGAAGGGATCAATTTGAGACCTAAAGCGGCCAAAGTAAACACTCTGGTGGCCATTCATGGCATGGTAAATTACATGAATCACCATAAATCGAATCTACCCAAGAGCGTCGCCATGGGGCTGATGGATTTGGTGGTTGCCATGGATCATAAGGACCATTTCATGATGGTTCTCATGGCGGAATCCGTGGGACTTTGTTGCTCGTTGCTACCAGACGAGGATAAAGATCATGTCAATCAACAGATTGCCATTTTCGTCCGCAAAATCGTCGAAAACGACGATCCGTTCGCACGGTCTTTCCACATCCAGTGTCTGGCCAAGATCTGCGAGTTTGCCAACGTTGCCAACCCTTCCAACGTGTTCAACGTGGCCTTCAGTCTCGTCGCAGACCCTCATCCTATCGTCCATCAATGGTCTTTGGATGCTCTGATGATTTTGCTCCAAAGCCAAACGAATTTTGGTGATTTAACCAACACGGCAAGGACGTTGGCGTTGCTCCTCAAGGTCTATTTGAAGGATGAATACGGAGTCACGTCCAACTCCACCGTGTTTTCGAATCTCGCCTTCCATTCTGCGTATGGAACCGCGTCGTTGGCTCGTACGCTCAGAGCCCTGGTGACGATGCTGGGTCCTGCCATCGTAACTTTGGATTCTCGTAGCCGTACCACGTTAAATGATCTGATTTTCGGGTTGCTCCACATGGAAACCAACGATTTCGAGATCATCTCCAGAGAATTGATCAAGACTTTTGAGGAGATTGTCGTTTTCGACCGCAACTTCGATCTCCGTCTCGTGACCAATTTCCTGCGATTTGAAATCGTAAACAACACGGCTGTTGGGGTGTCAAACAGCTCGATGGTGATGCTGCCTCTGGACGAAACGAGCCAGGGACTCGTGTCGACCTCGGAGCTGTATCCCGTCACCACCAGCCGTCTGAATTGGTCTTTGGCCGTGGAAGCGTTCCATCAGCTCCTCAAATTGCAGACGGAGTCGTTTGGTAAAGCTTTGAACCCGGAATTGCAGAGCCTTTTGTGGATCTGTTTGGAGAGATCGGACAAACTCGATGGGATTTTCAACAGCTGGCTGGACAGCACCATCGGAACAGAGGACCAATTTGTGTGGTTCGACCAACTCGTGGATCTTTTCAATAAACCAAAAGCTCTACTGCAACGGTCTGTGCTTGCCATATTCAAAAAACGGATCAATAACATGGGGATGTTTGTGGATCGCGGAATGCCTCCACCGAAGGAACAGAAGGAGGAGGATTCAGAGAGTGAAGACACGGAATCCGTTCAAGCTGACGACGAGGAGAATCTGGCTGGGGGAGACGAGGAAGTCGAGATGGAAAAGACATCCTCCGAGACGGTCCAGCAGATGGTCGAGGACGAACCCACCAGTTGGAAGTTTAAACTCAGTTTGATCTCGTTGTTCTCGAAGCTTTTGCAATACACAAAGACAGACGCCAAACTCAAGGTGGCTGTGTCGACGAAAATCGCGGAACTGGTGAGAATAGCGTTTGTCTGTGCCACTTCCAACATTGCCAGGCTGAGATTGAAGGGATTGACTCTTTTGGGAGACATCATTGACGTTTACGCGGAGATGAGAGACCCCGTTTACCCAGATTCGTCCATCTTGGACCAGCAACAGGCTCAGATGATCAGTGCGATCATCCCAGCTTTTGCCAAAGGATCCAGTTTCGATTTGGCTGCTGAGGCAGTCATTGTAGCCAGTAAACTCGTGACGAGTCACGTCTCACCAATCTCCAAGATGGGCAGAGTGATGAAGATTTTAACTTCTTCTTTAGAAGAATTTTCACTCACCGAGTCCACCGATGGAGAACAGAGTAAAACGTTGGTGATGGGGGACATCCAAGTGGCTAGTCTACATCGTAGTAAGATCAAATCGGCCGTTTTGGACGCTTGGGCTCGAATGTGTATCAACCGTACAAGCGACGATTACGAACTGTTGGAGGTGATCGATAAATACATGGCCATTCTGGCTCCTATGTGGGTCAGTTCCATGAGAGAGTACTCGATGTTGAAGTACGGATCTGAATTCGTAGCAAACTCCAATCTGGACGTGGAATCCTTCGAGAGCTACTGGCTGGATTTCATCGAGGTTCTCTGTCGATTATTGGAGCAGAACGAGGACATGTTCGTGGATCTTTTGCACGACGATCTCAGCAGTTTCGAGTTTGTTCTCTTCGGTCAATGCTTCGACTTTCTCGTTCGCAGTGCCTCCAAGACGAACGGTTCCGAGTCTCACGTTCTGAAATGTGTGGCTCGACTCGTAAAATTGAACTGTTTGACCCCAGTAATCTACAAAGAGGGAGTCTTTATCGAGGTGATCGATTTGCTCAACAGATTGGTGATGGTGCTCCCTACTGACCGTAAAGCCTTGGTTGTGGAAGTTTCCACCAACATCTTTGTTGGCTATTTCAACAACACTTCACCCAGATCTGTCGAGCAACTCCATAGCGACGTTGACAAGCTTTTCGAGTTGATCAGGGTCAACGTTCACGTCCTTTTGGCAGCTTTGCCCTTCGTAGCTGATGCAGAACTAGATCTGGGAAAAGTGCCATCGATAACAGAGACTGAGGTGATGATCGCTCGTGAATGTTTCGAGAGTCTTGTTGAGATGGTGAACCGTCTGCCGGATGTTTTGCGAGTCGATTTTTTCGCTTGTATTTTATCGATGATGGCTTCCATTTTTGCCTTGAACAATCAGGCACTCGTGGGTGTAATTTTGCAACCTTTGCGCAAAGTTTTCACATCTCTGTTGGCTGTCGACATGGATGAGGCTGTACAAACAGTTGTTAGCTTCTACTACACGGTCAGTCCCAAGATGTTGGAACATGGCGATCGTAATTCGTTACTGGCAGCGGTAATTGTCATCACTTCGTGTGGGGAAAGAGTCACTTTGCCCGAACCTGAGTGTGAAAGGCTCGCTGTCGTCTTCGTAGAGGCATTGAAATCGGATAAAACCGTGGCATTGTCTGCGCAATCGATCAAGAATTTGATCCAGCAGGCCAAATCCAAGGTTGGAACCGTAGCTCTCGTGGTGAAGCATTTGATTCCCCTTTTGGTGGAAAATGTGCTGGCCTACGACGTCATTGATCCTCGTCTGCTTCTAGAGATGTTAGTTTTATTCTCCAAGAGTCTGGACGAGAAACAAGCCACCTATTCGTTGGTGGTTCCGTTGCTTGTTTGGTACGACAAGACCAACGACGAGGCTCGTAAGTATGTGCATTCAAGACTCATCGATCTGCTCAACACGGATCCAGAAGCGTTCAAATCTGTGATCAGCCAGTCTTCTCCAGAGGAGCAAGCAAATTACGAACAACTACTGAAATTCAACGGTTCCATGGGTGAAAACCAAACTACAGAGGAGGGAGCCCACATTGAATTGAGAACGTTTAATTAGAGTAAAGACAATAATCATGATAGGCAACTTTTGACCTCACGTAGGGATGTAACCAATCTGGCAGATAGATCAATCTGGCTATTCCATAGCTGTTGGCCGAATCGATAAACGGATGACAACTTAGTTTCGTTAAAGTCTTTGGATCGATCTCGCCTTTGGCCACTGGAGCATCTATGTCTATGTAATAATTACATTCACTGAACGGAACCAGTTTGTCCTCCATGAAAGTGTTTTCGTTATTGAAAACGTTCGAGGATGAGGCCAAAGCCTCGAGGATTCCGTTGGATTTGGGCTCGTTAAAATCGTCTGGGAGAATCCCATCGAATCCAGATCTTACAAACTTTAGCCTTGCCTGGTCAGGGAGGAAGAACGAGGATGGATAATGGTACCATTCTCTCCCCACACATACATTTACAGCCGAGTCTGGAATTTCAGAGTAGACGGCAAAGGGAGCAGAGTAGTTGATCATGAGACTCGTGGATCTGAGGATGGAAACGATCACCACGGAAAGGGCAAACGCTCCAACGATCAATTTACCCCAGCCCTTACGGATAGGAGCCGATATCTGAGCCGTGAATATGGCTGCTGTGAGAGAGATCAATGGGTATACGGGGTACAAGAACCGTTCCTCTTTGTGAGGCTGGGATGAAAAGATGGACAACCAAACGATTAGCGGTCCAGAGATGCAAGAAATGTGCAATAATCGCTGAGTGGGTCTAATGATAGGAGACACGAACGTGCCGAGGAACGATAAGGGAACCAAAACGTGAAAGTTCAAGAGCAGATTGATCACGTAATAGGAGAACGGCTCAGTGCCGAAAATGTTTGGTCCAGACGACTCCGACGAGTTGATCACGTTGTAGAAGACGATATTGAACGGAACAAGCACGTATTTACGGTAGAAGGGATATTCTGAAGCGACCAGGCCGGCACAGATGGCAAAGATCAGTCCAAGAGGGATCAAGGACATTTTCAGAGTGGTTTTCAGTCCGGTTCGAACCAAATAGCCTACAGCGAAGGGCGCACCGAGCACCAGAGAAAAGGGCCATCCTAGTAGGCCACCTACGATCGTCGAGAGCACGCTGAACACAAAGTGAGAAGCCTTTGGACGTTGCAGACACTCCAAAGCGTTGGCTGTGGCCAACATGGTGCAGTCCATGGCGAACGAGGAGGGCAGAAATGCGATTGAGGCGTGCGACATGGCTGGTGCGAACGCAGAAAACAGCAGAAACCAGCTGGCAGCGTCTCTGGCGACCGTTTTGGCGACGGATTTGGCGAGTCTCCACTCGCAATACGTCGTGAACGCACCGATAAACACCCTACCGAGATAAAAAAGGGTCTTAGGATGCAAATTGAACATGCTCACCAACGTGGCGGCCAAATCCAGCGCGTATTTCAGCGGCAACAGAAACGTCCAGGACCGAATCGCATACTGTGGAGCGTATTCCCAGGTCTGTTTGCCGAAATTTCTCACCAAATAGTTCAGAGGCTCCCAATAATTGAACACCTCGTCGCAATCGGAGATTATGCCATAGAAAACACACACCGTTCTCGCGAAAAGAACAAGTGGTAACATGACCTCCAAAAAAAGGTGCGGCGAGGCGATGCCGGGGGCTTTTAATCGTCTACGGGTTTGACTCAATAACTTATCTTACTCATACCGACTCTTCGAGTTTGCCCAGGTGTAGAATCCGTCGCTGTCGAGCTGTTTGCCCACCACCACGGTCTGAGGGGGTCTAAATCCACCTTCCGTCTTGTATGGCGACTTGACCTCCCACCAGGGAACGTCCTTCATGATCTCTCCCTCACGCTTGTAGTACGCAAACGTCCTGCGCACGACGTCTCTGTCCGTCTCGGCCTGCAAAAGAGGCAGCAAGTGGATTCTCGCCCACAATTTTTCCCGTTTGAGCTCTGCCTTCTCGCGGTTACCCTGGCCCACGTGGTAGAACCCGTACGCGGTCATGGCGACGAGCCCTGCGAACCAGATGGATGGCCGGAACCCACGCGAGGGCAAGTTTCTCTTCCATTGGATGCTCTCGTAGCCTCCGATTGGGGGCAAGTCCTGGTTGGCCATGTTGTCCAATGAGGAAAGTTGTGATGGGTTGAGGTGGTACTGTTGGTCGGGACACGCCCAACATGGTATGGTTGGCGCACGCCACAGGTGTCTCTGATGAGTCGCTCCACAGGGCTCCGTCATGCCTTCCAAGCTTTCCAGTAGAGAGGACGTTGCGTCCTTTTTGGCCCAATATGACACTTTCCTGTTTGACTGCGACGGGGTGTTGTGGCTCGGCACACATCTGTTGCCCAAGGTGGTTGAGACGCTGACTTTGTTGCGGTCTCTGGGGAAAAAGCTCATTTTCGTCACCAACAACTCGACCAAATCGCGCCAGGAGTACACAGCCAAGTTTGCGCAGTACGGGCTCGAGGTCAGTGCCGAGGAGATCTTTGGCTCGGCGTACGCCTCGGCGGTTTACGTGAAGGAGGTGGTGCGGATCCAGGAGCCCCGCAACAAGGTGTGGGTTATGGGTGGATCCGGGATCATTTCCGAGCTGAAAGAGGTCGGAATCGACGCAATTGGCGGTCCCGACGAGGGTCTGAACGTTCCCTTCACGACGGAGTCGCCCTATCTGAAGTTGGACCCGGCCGTCGGGGCCGTGATCGCCGGGTTGGACCTCAACGTGAACTACCACAGACTGGCCATCACTCTACAGTATCTACGGGATCCAACGGTGGCGTTTGTGGCGACCAACATCGACAGCACGTACCCTCAGAAGGGCATGATTTTGCCCGGGGCCGGGTCGATCATCGAGAGTGCGGCGTTTGCCAGTGGGCGTGAGCCCGTTTCGTGTGGGAAACCTAACCAGGCGATGATGGAGGCGATCAAGGCCAAGCACCAGATCGACCCGAAGAGAACGTGTATGGTGGGGGACCGACTCAACACGGACATGAAATTTGGGCGTGACGGTGGACTGGGGACGCTTTTGGTGTTGACCGGTATCGAGACGGAGGAGAGGATGATGAGTTTGGCGGCCGATGAGCAGCCCATTTATTTTGCGGATAAATTGGGGGACATCTACGAGAAATTTGGCTAGACACTCAGGCCCGCCCCAAGTCGGGATATTTTTAGAAGCGGACCACCACGAGTAGAACGGTACTAGAAATAATTGATTTTAAATTACGTGTAAATTAGCCACATCCACAGCACATTCACAGTGCTGTGCTTAATAATTACGAGGGCCGCTCCCTTCCATGCAGGTGATGTCATCGTCGTCCACCAACCGTGATGATTAGGGGCTCTCGGACCTTTTTTCACCCAGTAATCATGGCCGATAAGACAGAGAGTTTGGAAAATTCCGATTTGATCAATTGGACCATCTTCTCAGAGTTGCTCCTCATGGACGAGGACGAGGAAGGGTTTGCCAAATCGCTCATTACCACGTTTGTGGAACAAGCGGTGGGGATTTTCAAAGAGATGGACCAACTGTTGCAGAGCAAAGAGAAGAAAGACGCGGATTTGACACAGCTATCGAACTTGGGACACTACCTCAAGGGCTCCGCGGCGGCTCTCGGGCTGTCGAAGATCCAGACGGAGTGCGAACGCATCCAAAATTATGGAGCTAAAATTGCTTTTGATAGCTACGAGCCGAGTCAAACTGCTAAGACTACGGAGGATTGGTTCTCGTGTTGCTCTGATGCTCTGAAGGGGGCCAAGAAGTACTTTGACGAATCAAACAGACTACTGGGAGACTACTTTGACGAGGATCTCGTGGCGTTGGCACGCCCACAATGACATAGATAGACCAATTGTGTAGACTACGACTAACTGAAATGCAAATTGAGCTGTAGACGTCTATTTATCCTCTCCGCGCAGGTTGGAGTCTATCAAGTGGTACACCACGATGAGCGAGATCGCCACCAGTCCGCAACCGGTGGCCAGGGTGTCGAGTTGGCTGTCTGTGATCATTGACAGAGTTGTACAGCGTGTCCAGAGCGGTGGGTGTGTTGGGTTGGGACACGACTCTAGCACACTACGCTGTGGCGTTCCCTTTTGTCATGGCGCTCGAGGAGTATCTGTACAGGATGGTACGTCCGCTTTAAGAATTTCTAACCCAGCTCATGCAGAGCCACGCGTTCCACAGGTTCGTGCGGTCGATCCACGCGCGCGTCAACGGCATCAAGCCGCACACTACGAATTGTACGTGACAACAGAGATTAACTAACGCAGATACGCCCAGTTGGGCACACAGGGCCAACGCCTACCGCGTGCTGTTCGTGCGGGAGCTGCGGCGCTCGCTCGGGCTCTAGTTCTGGGTCTCCGACTTGACCCGCGGGTCCTGTGGGCTGCGGGCTTTGAACAACGAGTTGCGTTTTGGCGCAATGAGCGGAGACGAGATGGACCGCGGCGAGTTCCGTTGCAGCTGCGTGTTGAGCGGCGACGGCATCTGCGACGGCGTCGACACTGGGGTATTATGGGAGGATTTGGACGGGCCCGACAGCGCCAGCGGGCTCGGAGCCATCGGGGTCGCCGACAGCGGCCCGGTCAGATAGCCACCGCTCAGCTGCGGACGGGGCACCGCGGACGGTGCCGGTGGCACGGACGAGTCGAGCAGTCCAGGAATGTGTGTGATGATGGTGTCGAGCTTCTCGAGGGCGTGCAACGCCTGGTCGAAGCCCTTGGAGCTCACCCGCAACGTCCACCTGTAATTATGGACCTGGTCTCGGTAGAGACTGGCCTCCTCGGGGGACTCGGAGGTGACGAACAGGATCGCGGCGAAGACGCCGATCAGAGTGAAGTTTGTGGTGGCACTGGAGTGCCAAAAGGAGTGAATGTGTTCTGGCTTGAGCACCCGCGCAAAGTCGATGGCTGCGAGAAGACGAGTCTTTGCTGCGTTTCTGCACACCCGCACGAGCTCTGCCGGGGTGTCCGGCGTGAGCCCGGAGATGATGCGTCTGTGGAGGGTGATCTCCGCAGCAAAATACGCCAGTTGCAGGTAGCCGTTCGAGTTGAGCTTGCGCGGTTGCAGAGAGGTCATTTGTAGGTCTTGCGGTAGCGAATGGTACCAGTTTCTCAGCTTCAATTGTAGTGGCTTGGCCAGCTTGAGGATGTGATCGATTCTCGTCACGGACTCCATGGCCGACATCGTAAAGAACGAGTCCAGGATCTCAGACACAATCTCGCTCAGCGAGATCATCTCCACGAACAGGTGCTTGCCGATCTCGATGTCTGTGGAGCCCTCCTTGTTGTTGCCGGCCTCGTTGTTCTTCTCGGGGAAGTCCTCGTCCGAGACCCTTTTGACGAGCCAGTTCTTGCCCTCGATGATGTGCGAGGGTCTCGATTCCACGAGCGCCAGCCACTTGTCCTGGACGTACACGGCCCAGGCGAGCCGTCTGCGGAGCCCGCGCTCCCATTTGGGCAGCGTCCAGTTGGCACAGTCGAGTCCGAGGCCCAATTCTTCGGCCAGAGCAACCACCTGCGAGCACAGCACCCAGTTGCTCGCGTGGTCCGGCCGACATTGCAGCAGCAGAAGCCCCGCTTGCACGGCCGACAACTTGGGCCGCTCGATCACCTCGCTGAACGTCGAGATGGCCAGTCTGGTGAGCGCCGCGACGTTCGGCTTCGGGAATTGCGACAGCTGCGGATCGTAATCCCACCACTGGATCGCCAGGCAGTACACCGCGGCCAGCAGAGGGGCGCCGAACTCGCGGTGCGTCCTGGAGTATTTCTCGAGAAACACCCGTTTGTGCAGAATCGGGAAGGACGGGTGCACGATGCGGAAGTACAGATCGATCAGCGTCTGGCCGTGCGGGGCCACGTAGCGCTCCACGGCGTCGACGTCCCGCTCCGTGCGCTCGTACAGGTCCTCGGTGAAGTCGTCCCTGAGGGTGAACTGGACTCGCGGCGCCACTTTGCGCAGACTCATCGTGCCGCTGAGCTGGAACTGGTCGATCTGGTCGAGCTTGATGCGCTGCAACAGCGTCGGGTCGTACACGGAGGTCGGGCCCACGTAGAAACTGGACCGCGGGTACTGGAGGCTCAGCGTTCGCTTCAACAGCGAATGGCCGGGCATCGAGGCGTAATCGGTGACGGGTCTGACCTCGCGGATGGGCCTATTCGGGGGCGGTTGCGCCGACGGGTCGTCCATCTTGATCCTCTTCGCGGCAGATTCGTCGCCGCTCGCCGTCCTCCTCAGCGTATCGCTGAAGGTGCACTTGATGTTCTTCTGCTCGCACATGTTGCAACTCGTCAACAGCGCGTTCATGACACACTTGGTCTTGCGACGGCGACAATGGTCGCACGGCCTCACCTTTGTCCGCGGCTGCGCGGGCTCGACCTTCTTGGCGATAACGGGCCTCTGAGCGACAAACATGTCGTGTGGCGACGTTGGATTGGACACGTTCAACGGGCTCATGGCAAATTGTGGCAGCTGTTCGGGACCCAGGAAGCCGAAATCGGCACCGGGATCCTGCCACGAGTTCAAATCGAAGTTGTACGGGACCTCCTCGTTCGGTGCGGACATGGAGTTTTCAAGGGGGTGAGAAGCGATGAGGCAGCGGGTACGTTGTGTCGTACACCAGATCTACGGTAAGGTGGTCTAATCGAAAACGGTTAAATAACTCTCTGCGATGAATCTTGCTCTCGAGTTTAAAAACAGCTTCATCTCACTAATTTCTTTATCGACGTCCTCCATGAATTCCACGATGAAGTCCACCAGCTTGTTCTTCATCATCAGCTCGTTGTGGTAGTTCGTGAGCAGGAAGCTCACGTCGTAGCCCTCGATAGGCACTCTTCTCAGAATGAGAAAGTTCTCCGCTCTCTTCGTCAAAAACCGGGTGAACTTGTCCACGAGGATCGTCTCGATCTCGTCGGACTGCTTGATTTTGATCGACACCCGCACGCTGTTGACGCTGGGCTCGATCAGCACCCTCTCGTTCTCGTTTCTCGAGATCGTCATTGCGTTCAGCAGAACCTCTGCTGTTTTCTTGTTTTCAATCTCCGGGTAGTTGTGGCGCTCCACCAATTGCGACGAAAAGGGCTCCAAACAGAGCGCCGCGTTCAGCGAGTGTCTCACCGCGGTGAGGTAGGGACGAAGCGATTGAGACTACGTTAATATTCCCGCGATTGCCGCCTGGGTAACTTACCATGTTTCCAGCTATAAAGACGGGAGGCAAAGGTGTGCTGCGCAGCGCACTACCCACTTACGCCCGCCATGACCTGGGAGAAAGTCACTGACGACGAAGGGAGGCTCTACTACTACAATTCAGACACCCAGGAGACCACCTGGGAGTGTCCTCCAGAGCTCCAGACGCCTCTCGATCGCGCTCTGAGCAAAACGGCCTGGCAACGGTTCGAGGCCGATGGGAAGCCCTACTACTACAACGCCACCACGGGCGAGAGCGTGTGGGAGATTCCCGAGGAGGTTTTGGCAGATCTGGGCGAGAAGCCCGTGCCGAAACAGGTGTCAAATTCCGCGCAGAGCGGCAACGACATCATCGACTTGAAGAGCCTCGTCAACGAGATCCACGACCCGGTGCCGCACACAACGACGGGGAAAAACTCGTTCATCGAGATGTTGGAGGCGCACGATGTGGACTCGACCTGGTCGTTCACGAAGGTGATGGAAAAGTTTATCGAGGACCCGAGATACTGGTCCGTTTCGGACCCTTTGGACAGGAAACAGATCTTTGAGTCGTATTTG
This sequence comes from Kuraishia borneana, assembly GCA_030569035.1. NCBI lineage: Eukaryota > Fungi > Ascomycota > Pichiomycetes > Pichiales > Pichiaceae > Kuraishia > Kuraishia borneana. The sequence continues at coordinate 20,287 of JAJMJT010000008.1, forward strand.
ATAACGAGGGCGGATCGGCAGTTGAAGGAGACGGAAAATTCGAAGGAGGCCTTCAAAGAGCGGTTTTTGGAGGTTTTGCGGTCGAAGGATATCCGTTATTACACCAGGTGGAGAACGTGTCAGAAGCTGATTATCGATGACCCTATTTATTCGTTAGCGAGCGAAAAATTTAAAAGACAAATTTTCGACGCGTACGTGGGGGAATTGAGGAAGAAACACGAGGCAGACACGGTCAAGTCGAAGGAGAAGGCCCTAGCAAAGCTCAGACACAGATTAGATAAATTAAAATTGACCATATCCGATACGTGGGATGTGGTTTCTGTAAAATTAGACCAAGACCCGGATTTGGCTGGATTATCCAAATTGGATCAATTGGCCGCGTACGAGTCCCTCATGGCCGAGAAGGAGGAGGAATACGATGCGATGGTCAAAGAGCATCGTGCGAAAAATTATAGAGCAGACAGAAGAGCAAGGGATGCCTTCAAGAAATTGGTGGAGGAGAAGATCAACGATGGATTTGTGTTGAACGCACGAACAAAATGGTTCCAAATGGTGCAGGCTCTCAAAGATGATAAGCGATTTGTAAACCTTTGTGGACGTCACGGATCCTCGCCTATCGATTTTTTCTGGGATTACATCGATAGAGAGAACCAAGTGCTGAGGGCGAGAACCGATGTGGCTCGTCAAACCCTGATTGACTATAATCTGAAAACTTCCAAACCGTTTGTCGTTGGAGACAATTTCAACGAATTCTGTGGGATCATCAAGGGCAATCCAGCATGTTCATCGTACTCCGCAGACGATTTGAAACTCATCCACGAAACGTTGAAGGAGATCGAGACGAAAAAGAGAGGAGCGGAAACGAGACAGCAAGACGTGAAACGTAGGAAACCTTCCGGTCCAGCAAAGAAATTACAAACCCTTGGCTACGGATCGTTTGGTGGGTATTGACTATAAAAACTTATTGGGTAATTCGCCAACTGTATCCCTTTTCTCCTTTTTCTCCTTTTGTAAGCCCTCAAACTTTGTGGTTCGCACCCCCAAAGTCTCCATTCTTTCGTTTACTTTATCGATTTTTACCCCAATATTCGACTTATCGAGTTTCCCACTACTCAAGCCATCTTTAATCTCGGTTAACGTCATTTTTTGCCATTCAAACCCACGTTTCAACTCCTCCTGATGGTTCTTTTCCTTCATGATGTTCAAGACCGTGGACCCCAACAGTATAAACAGAAACAGTTGCAACCCCGATTCCCGCAACCGGGACCCAACGGTGGGTCTCGTCGAATACGTCCTGATAAAATTCATGGGATGGAGTGTGGACGTGTACCACCCAGCTACAGTTATCATTCATTGCGTATTTTACATCAAGATTTTCTAAATTCACTAAGCACCGGATAGATGGCTTCGAAAGCCCTGTAAATTTCCTCACGTTGCTTTGCACCCGTTAACACAATCTTACCGGACACAAAGATCAAAAGCACAATTTTAGGTTTCACCATTCTGTAGATCAAACCGGGGAACAATTCAGGTTCATAGGAACTGAAAGGTCCATGAGAAAATGCTAAACCTTCCAATCTGATTGGGAATTTCACGTCACACGATCCGACAATGTTTTGAATCTTGAAATCGGTAAATTTGGCATCAAACCCCAACTTTTGGATGATACGTGCGTACTTCCTGGATGCCAACTTCGAATCGTCCTCCGATTTGGCACCAGTGACAACCATCTTACCACTGGCAAAGATCAAAGCCGTCGTCTTGGGTTCACGGATTCTCATAATGACAGCAGCAAAACGCTTGGGGTTATATTCGGCGTTACGGGCATGAAGAGCAATCGTCTTGAGCTCAAGACGACAGTCCAAATTCACCGTGGCAACGATATTTTGAAGGGTGGGGACGATTCCTGAAGCTCCAGCGTCAGGTTCCTCCACCTCCTCTTGAATTTTCAACTGTGTTGGTTCCTCTTTGGGTTGCATTTCACTGTTGTTCATGGGGAACGCCAGTGAACCCTGTGCCGTGAACGCTTTGGCCTGAGCGGCCGTCGTGGGCAACTTTAAAGAGTCCATTGGAGGATTGAGCCACGACCTCGATGCTCATCGGGGGGCGGCGTCCTTATATACCAACGCCCAGGGTTACCCGGACAACGCCAGAATCCAGGGCCGTGCGGCTCACCGTCTCGAGTTCCGCAAGATGTTCAAGTCCTCCTGTACCTCCTCGGGTTTCAAGCTGGGTACTCCGTTGAAACTCTTGGTCGAGTGTCTCGTCGTGGGCTTTTCTCTCTTCTCGTAATTGGCCCCGTACAGCAACTGGTTCAGGTTCTGGTTGTCCGTGAAGTACAAATTGTCATCTGAAGAGTTCCCCATCGAGGAGCTGGACCCGTGATGGGCACGCCTCTTTGGTGCGGCACTGGCAGAATCGTAACTGTCCTCGCCGGACCCACCGTCGTGTCTTTTCCGTCTCGTACGACGCTCACCGTTGGCCAAACCTGACGAGTTATCGCCCGAATCGTAAGCAGACGCTCCAAACGTGTATCTGGTGGATGAAACGGAGTTGCTGGCGATGTCCATGAGGGCTTTGTCCTCCTTGAGCTGTTTGATTTTTTTCTGAATTCTCTCGTAAAGACGTTCCTTGATCATCTTGATCACCTGGTCGTAATCCTGACGACTCTTGTCGTATTCCTCTCTAAATCCACGCGTAACACACCCAACTTGGTACTCCTCCCACAGCCTCAGTCGCACCAGCTCCTCGTCGCGTTCCTCCTCAAAGTCCAGGATTCGATTCACAAATTGCTCGTTCTCTTTGGAATGAAGAGTACTGAGCCTTTTCTGGGAATTTGCCAAACTTCGGCGGTAAAAATAGTCCTTATTGGCGAGGAATTGTTCCTCCATCTTGGCCAGTTTCACCGAGATTTGCTGTCTCCGCTTGTCCTTTTTGGAAACTTGTGATAGAGGCACTAGGTTAGTCACTCAGCCCGGGAAACAGGTTAAATTCAATTACTCACGGTAATCCATAATGGTTCTGTTATCAAGAGCCAGTCACAGACCCTTGTATCAGTGTAGGGTAACCCCATCGGGGCAAGATCACGTGGACGAGCCCGTCCGCCGCACGCTTCCCATGGTTCTTTACCTTGAAAATGCCAGGGACGTGCGACGGGTGAAGGAGCTGCTGGAATCGAAGGGGGTGTTTGACAAATCGTTCAAAATCGAAAAATCCAGCCGGGGGTTCCGGTTGGTCACCAGAGACATCGAAAATGGCGATTTGCACGCCCTTTTATCGTCTCTTTTAACTCGAAAAGAGTTCGAAATCGTAAACGAAACCCTCGAGCCGCTTACCAATGATCTCTCAGGTTTGTTGAAGACATTTGTGGCCGATTGGGACCCCGAACTACTCGATTTGTACCTCTCCAAATGTCTCAAGGCCATACCATCCAGATGGACCCTCTATTCTCCGTTGGTTCTTGTTCCCTTTGGAACTTTTGATGAACCTTGTTGGAAACACTTACTCAAAGATCGTATAAATGAGTTTTGGCAACTGGTTTTGCTCCAAAAATTCCCCGGATTTTCTCACATTGCGGCAAACCATCCTATCATTGAGCAAGACATTATGAGACGTCCATTCAACTTGGTGCCCATTTACGGATATTTTGGACCAGAAATATCACAATCCATGTACGAAAAACCTACAGAAGCCGATTTTAACGGCGAATTTTGGTGTCACACCGTCCAAAACGGCATTTTCCAATCTTGGGCTCCAAGATTCACGATGTTTTCAAGGGGAAACATTCACGAAAAATCGAGGGTTTTGAAGTTCGATATCAATAATGATGTGATAGATATGTATTCAGGTATCGGATATTTCACCCTGTGTTATTTGAAAAGAGGTGCAAGAGTTTTCTGTTGGGAAATTAATCCTTGGAGTGTAGAAGGTCTTGTTCGTGGAGCAAAGGCCAATAAATTCACTTATAAAGTGATCCGTAAAGATGAGCCTTTTGAATTGGGCAACGTTCAGTTGTACATTTTCCACGAGAGTAACGAATTTGCACCTTCAAGATTGAAAAATATCGATTTATCCATATCGCATATAAATCTCGGATTATTGCCCACTTCGAGACCTTCTTGGGCTCCTTCTTTACAACTTTCGCATTATTCGAAACAATGCCCCATTTTACATGTACATGAAAACGTTGCTGAAAGGGATTTGGCAACTTTTGGTGATTTCTTAGAGAAAGAGTTTAGTAAATTGGATAGCCAACGTTCCATCAAATGTCTTCACATTGAAAAAATAAAGACATTTGCACCAGGAGTGTGGCACATTTGTGCAGATCTAGCTATAAATCTTGTGTAAAGTTTTTCATGTATTTTGCCATTTTTATGTTTAATTTTAAATTTCCGGAAAATTGATAATTCTCCTTCTTGGATTTCCATCATTAGGTTTGTTTTGTGGATAAGACGTTTTGATTTATAAACTGTGTGATAAACACAAGTGTTTTCTACATTAATGAATGTCTTGCTAATCAATGAACCTTATAGTTTCAAATAAACAGTTAAAATTTATAAAATTTCAAAATGGTGGGCGCACTATCGGCTAAATAAAATTTTTTGGGATCCATTAACAGACCAAAAACAGGTCATAATTAACAACTATGAACTTTAATTGGAAGATCAAACCCATAAGCATCTACCATCACAATTGCAAGTCCATAAATTGCATAGGGCAGTCACTGCGGCGTTGCCGAGACGGCAGCTACACAGATTCTAAATCGCTGAAAATCACACCATCTCCAGTATAATTACCCCACCACTTAGTTGATGCTTTCAAGTACAAGCTGGTGAATTTTAAGCTTGAAAGGGGTCAAATTGATAATGTCGCAATTGGTCAAAGTTTGATTTTGCCAATGGCTTTTTCAGCCGCACCACACACCAGCTTGATACCAAACTAATCAAAAATCACATCATCCTGAAACTGAATACTATTCACTTTGACCGAAGCTAATTTAAGTATAATGGGACGCGGTTGAGCTTCCAAAAGAATTCATATGCACGCATGCATATTTAGATCCATTGCTAGACACAAGAGTCACGATCAAATGAAACTTGCAAGGCAGATTGAGGCTGCAATTTCTCACATATTGTTCATTATTTCTGACTATTTGGTGTCAACCTGAGCGTTTTACACCCTTTTTTGGAATTTTACATTAATCGTTCTAACTTTATCCACAACAACGAAAACTATTCTTGATTATGATTAGAGCGTACTTCAAGATCTTTTCTAACTGTTTATCAAAGAGATTAGTTGTTAAACTTACTGGGTATTGAGAAAGAAGCGTTTTTAAAATTCCGCGGGATTCTGAACAAAAGTCGTGTACACATACCAATAAAGAGTAGTGTATCACCCAAAAGGCTCAATTTTCAAGATATCGCTCAGGTATCAACACCATCGGAAAGCAATAGTTTTAAGAAATTGGACAGGCTTAAAATCTACGGGATATCTCTTGAATTGAAGGATGTAGAATGAAATATGCACCTTTATGCAAGGTCCAATGTTCGCTTGTCGTGTAATAATCATATGCATGGCTGGAAATCACGAAAACTGAAATAACTCGATCAAAACACTTCATGGTTGATAAATAAGTATTCTCAAAATGTTATCTGATTCAGAAATATATGTGAGCAAAATTAGAGTAGGAAAAACAATCAACATGGTCTTCAAAATAAATTGAAACCATTTCAAAATTGAGCCATGCACTTCCTGGTTAAATAAAGTTTTAGAGCCACTGTGCACAATCAACTGGACAGTACTGTTGAATAAAAGTACACAATTGAGTCAGAAAACTATCTAAACATGGGCCTGTTGGATATTTCAGATATCAAGAAAGGTTTCAAGAATTTGTGAGCAATCAAAGTTCAAACTACGGTTAATTTTTCATAGTAGCTGTAACAGTGTTCTAGTTCTGCAAATGAGAGGAGATAAAATTGAGCAATGTATCTAAATAAAATTAGCATTTGTTGTTCAGAAAGTGTTATGTGAGGGTGAAAATGTGTCGGCAAAATCTGTCACTGCCCAGGTTTGACCACCTCTAGAAGCCGTAATGCAAGACGTAATCCGGAAAAATTCAACTATGGGAATTAACCAAACAAGAAGTATCTAAACTTAAGCGGAAGACTGATCATCTTATGTTTCGGAAGTGTTGAGGGGAGTTTCCAGAATTATGCATAGATTCTCAAGATTGTGCATTTGAAAAGACAAAACATGCTTAGAGGACGTGAAACTTGGACATAACTAATTTCCAATGACCTAATTATTGCTGGAACAGAAAATGAGAGAATTGGCGTTTTTTTTAGTCAGTAAATTGGTATTTGTTGATATGGCATTATCACTTCTAGCTCCTTCTGTAAAGGTATGTTGGATTTTAAACCTTCACAGATACCTACTTGATTTTTCCACATATACCCTGAACTAAATCGATTTTTGTTTAAACCTCAAATCGTTAAGTTATCATTGTTTGAAAATAAGGTCAAAAAGTCGTGCGCAACCTACATATCAAAGGTCGTGTACCAATTGGAGAACCGCGAGGAGTGACTTTTAGAGGGTTTTGACCCCATGGCCATATTGCTCATCTGGTGTGGAAGTGTCTCGACCTTTCGGAGGTGAGATTGGATCAAAATTGAGGGAGCTAGACCCCAAAAGGGTAACTCTATGGAAACAAGAGTTATGTGTTAGCTATCAACTCTAGCGCCGCATGTGGCGTTTGACAAAGAAAATGGTGTAGTCCGTAATCTAAAATCATTTATTTTGAAGGAATTAGAGACGTTTGAAAATTTTGAGTATTTTGGCACGTTGCACGACTAAGTTAAGAGGTCCATCCACGTTCGTCTTCGAGTCCCTGTTGGAGAGCCCTATAGTTTTCTAGAGAGACCAACTTTTAAAGTTTCAAAACACATCACATCGATTCCTCAGACTGCAATATGTTCAATTGAGGTAAATTTACTCGAATACCTGCGAATTTAAATGCAACAGATCGGTTTTTAACGAATTTGGGAAATGTCAGCATAATAGCATCAAAAGGTTTACAAAGAATCAGAAATTTGGCAGACGGATGTGTCTCCACTGAATTATTGTTTTGAGCGAAATAAATCATAGCTGACGTCTTTTTTCACCCCAAAAAAGCTCTCAATCAGTCTGTCAAATCGGTTAATACACTATCTTCCACCAAACTTTTGACGATTATTTCAAGACCAAATTCTTATTTTTCGTTTTAAAACTCAACCATACCAACGTTAATACTGGGATTGTATCATTGTTGGTATTTTTGGGTTTTTCTGGAGCTTTTTGGAGTAGCTCGGGGTTGCCGAGATGGATTTTGGGGGAATTTTAAAACACTGACAACTGCTTACTTTACTCCGTTAATGATATCCTACTAAATTGGAAGTGAAATCTATTCTGCTGATCCCCTTTAAAAACTTGCCCATTGTGAATTCATTGAAAGAGAGAAGCTGGAAATGTTCCTCTTGAAGGGCGTGTTTCAGCCGCACAAGTAGTCCTTCACATTCCAAATTATACAAAAATCATGACATTTCAGAAGAGATAAGATCAACAGATGACCGAAGCTGGTTGAAATAATACTTCAGGAGATATAGCCATTTGAAAATTTAGCATGCATCTGAAGTTTTTGGCACATATCAGCTGTTACAGGAGCCCAATCTCTTTAAAACTTAGCCACTGAATCAACGCATCCGTTTCGCATATTTTACGCTATAAATTTGTCATTTTGCAGCTAAATTGGGCTCAAAAATGTGCATTTTCTGTCTTCAAACAATTGAGCATATCTTCTCAAGAAAGTGAGATATAGATACGTTTAACATCCCAGATGAAATTTTAAGATTCTAGAAAATCCAAGACCATCATAGATTACTTGTAAATGTATTGGTTCTCGAGATATTTGCGTTTGAAAAACGGCATAAAAGGTAGTGTACCCGAGCCAATTAAAGGTAGTGTGGGTACCGATATACTCAAAACTGAAGATATCGCTCTGATTCTTGCACCAGAGGAAAGACCTGGATTTGGCCAAGCGAACCACATCTTAAAATGCTCGATAACTCCTGAACTGAAGGCTGTAGAGAGAGATATGCACGTTCATGCAAGATTCAATGTGTGGGGGTAGTGTGGTACTCAAACGCAAGACAAAATGTCAAATAACTCGCCTAACATATGTGTTGATCATTATTTGAACATGGCAGCGCAGACATACTGGAAATATGCATGCACAGATAGTCTAGAAGCGACAGTAACATATGTTGGGGTGATGTTATGGTAGAAAGTGTATAGAAGGTCGTGTGAATACCACATAAGGGTCGTGTACCAAATGGAGGTCTGTGAATAATGGGTTTAAGAGGTATTTGAACGCATGAGAATTTGGAGGACCCTGTGACCACATGGCACGCCTTTTGCTGAAGCGATAAGAAGTGAATTGAGGGTGCTATGACCCAAAAGGGTAACTCCACGAAAACAAGAGCTAGATGAGATTTAAGACCATGACCATGAAATGCAGGGTCAAAGAAAGAGACTGACAGAAATGCAGCCTAAACCGGCAAGGTGTGCGTGAGATAGAGACCTGGAGAGTTTGGTAGCTCATGATGGGGTCTGCACGACTAAGTTAAGAGGCAGATTAGGTTTTGACACGACGAGTGAGGGTTCTCAGCCGCTTATCTATAAATAACCATCGCATAACTCATTTAAGGTACATACTAATACACTAATCGTGACCTTTCTCCTGGTTGGTGATCAACGTGTCAAAGATCCCGGCATCGTCAAAGATGTCAACGCCCTTCCTGTCCTGTTCCACCTCTCGTATCACAGGTGCAATGCACAACTTTCCGTTCTCTGTTTGGAAGTGTCGCCTGAGGGCATCTGTGCGTGCGAATCTCTTGCCGCACCCCCATTGGGTGCCATCCTTCAACTCCCCCTTACACTGGTAGCGTCTCTCGCCCGTGTGTAGATCCTCGTGTCTCTTGCGGTCGTGTTGGCGGGCAAAAGCCTTCCCGCACGTGCCACACACGTACGGTTTCTCGTTCGTGTGCGTTCTCTTGTGACTCTTCAGATTGTAGGGCCTCGTAAACCGTTTATCGCACAGATCGCAGGGGAAAACGCTCGGGTTTTTCTGCGCTCTTTTATTCTTACATTGAGGAGACGCCAATTCGGCCATCTTCTTGTTGTGCTCGTCCTCAGAGTCCGATTCGTACGCACTCTCCGGGTCCCGTGACTGCGATCTCGACCGCGATCTCGACGTCGACCGCGACCCAGCAGAGTTCGACCTCTGTCTACCGGCACGCATCTGCTGGTGGGTCTCGTCGGGGCTCAAAAACGTCGATTCGGGCTTGAAAGACGAGTCGCTCGAGGGCGAAAACAGCGAATTAGGGGTGAACTCCTCATTTATCGTGATCATCGGCGGTGGAGTCTCCAATTTGACCGTGTCCAGGTTCAGAGTGCCCATGTTGCTCGAAACAAGCATCGAATCCTCGTCGTCCCCGACAGCCCCCATCATCGGTGATACGCCACCCTCGTAGGGCAGATGCGAACTCTGCGACGAGATCTCCGACAAGTTTGTCGACGACGTGTTGCGCCAGACCTTGAACTGATCACCCTCGTACGGGTTCAAAAAATCCAGGGACGGTTGGTTCACGCCCAGATAATCTGCCGAATCCATGGGGGTCTCGAGGGCATTCACGGTAAAATCCGGTATCGCCTCCTGATTAGCGCTGAAATAATCATTTTCCGCGTCGTTCAGCGCAGAATCCTTCGGAGTGGACAAATCCAGGTACTTGAATATGTCCTGAGTGTCCATGTTTAACGGTACGGTCCCTAGCGGATTTGAGCTCGGCGAGGCGTGCACCAACCGCACAGAAGGGACAAGTCGGATTCCGAGGGTGCTAATCGGAATCGAAATCGGTGGCTGGGAACCACCCCACCTCGGCTAGATCCACTTTGAGTGTCTTGGACGGTGTTGTCGAGACCCGGACACCTTCGAGCTCCAGTTTTTCCTTCTGTAGGGGCGCTCCAGCCCGCAAAGAGATGGCCCCCGACGCACTCAGCACCCGCCACCACGGCACTGTGTCGATGTTGAACTCCTCCGAAAATTCGGATAGGCTCTCCATGGCGGGGAGATACTTCAGGGCTTGTCCCACGAGCCTAGCGTTTTGTGGGCGGGAGATCAATTTGGCTATGTGGCCTGTGTTAGCACATCAAGTTCAGGCCTAACTTACCGTAAGATGTAACTTTTCCAGTAGGGATCTTCTGAACCTCCTCGTAGACGCATATATAGAAGGACTTGGCCTCGTCAGACAGAGAACGGGGCATGGCGTGGCGAGTTTTGCGAGGTGGGAACGACCAGAGGTCGGAACCCTCGGAATTTGGACCCGATCCACGCTGGCCCATTTCGCGCTCCCCATCTGCTCAATCACAATCGATGGTCAACGTGAAACGGAAGGACGCGATTTCATCAAAGGAGAGCGCATCGCAGCGGAAGGCGCGATTTCTCTTGCAGACAGATGCTAAAACGGAAAGACTCAACGACGTTGACGATTCCACGAAAAGATTCAGGTATTTGCTCGGGTTGACGGATTTGTTCCGCCATTTCATCGACTTGGGCGCGTCCAAAGACAAGAGTTTGTCGAAGTTGATCCAGAACATCGACACGGGCAAGAAGAACAAGTCCAAGAAAACGGGACGTCGTCGCAAATCGGAGCGGGAGGAGGACGCTGAGCTGATGTACGACGAGGAATACGAGGAGGAGACCACGGTGATCACGGAATCTCCGTCGTACGTGCAGGGCACGTTGCGTGAGTACCAGATCCAGGGTCTCAACTGGCTGATTTCGCTCTACGAGAACAGATTATCCGGTATCTTGGCCGACGAGATGGGGTTGGGAAAGACGTTACAGACGATCTCGTTCCTGGGCCATCTCCGGTACAACAAGCAGATCGACGGGCCGTTCCTGGTGCTTGTTCCGAAGTCCACCCTGGACAATTGGAGACGTGAGTTTGCCAAATGGACCCCTGACGTCAACGTCTTGGTGCTTCAGGGCAACAAGGAGGAGCGTGCGGAGCTGATCCAGAGCCGACTGCTCGAGGCCAAGTTCGACGTGTGCATCACGTCGTTCGAGATGGTTCTGAGGGAAAAGTCCAAGCTGGGAAAGATCAGATGGGAGTATCTGGTGATTGACGAGGCCCACAGAATCAAGAACGAGGAGTCGTCGTTGTCGCAGATCATCCGGCTGTTCTACTCGAGAAACCGTCTGCTCATCACGGGAACGCCGCTGCAAAACAACTTGCACGAGCTGTGGGCTTTGCTAAACTTTATCCTTCCAGACGTCTTCGGGGACTCCGACGCGTTCGACCAGTGGTTCGAAGTCCAGGAACAGGACCAGGACCAGGTCGTGAAACAACTACATAAAGTGTTGGCTCCGTTTCTGCTGAGACGTGTCAAGGCCGACGTGGAGAAGTCGCTGCTGCCCAAGAAGGAGGTCAACGTCTACGTGGGAATGAGCGACATGCAGTTGAACTGGTACAAAAACCTGCTCCAGAAGGACATCGACGCTGTCAGCGGCAACGTGGGCAAACGGGAGGGGAAAACCAGGCTGCTCAACATCGTCATGCAACTGAGAAAGTGCTGTAACCATCCGTATCTCTTTGAGGGAGCAGAACCGGGGCCTCCCTACACGACGGACGAGCACCTGATCTACAACTCGGGCAAGATGCAAGTGCTGGACAAACTGCTGAAGAGACTCAAGGAACAGGGCTCCAGAGTGCTGATTTTCTCCCAGATGAGTCGTCTGTTGGACATTCTGGAGGACTACTGTTTCTTCAGAGAGTACGAGTACAGCCGCATCGACGGATCGACGTCCCACGAGGACAGAATCAACGCCATCGACGAGTTCAACAGCCCTGACAGCAAGAAGTTCATCTTTCTGCTCACCACGCGTGCTGGAGGGCTGGGAATCAACCTGACCACCGCGGATTGCGTGGTTTTGTACGACTCCGACTGGAACCCGCAGGCCGATTTGCAGGCCATGGACAGAGCACATCGTATTGGACAGAAAAAACAGGTTAAAGTGTTCAGATTCGTCACGGAGAACGCCATCGAGGAGAAAGTGTTGGAGAGAGCAGCGCAGAAGTTGCGGTTGGACCAGCTGGTCATCCAGCAGGGCCGTGCCTCGAACGCGAAAACCACGGGAGCCATCGGCAACTCCAAGGACGACCTTCTCGGCATGATTCAGCATGGAGCCAAAGAGGTTTTCGAGAATTCCGGAGCCACCACGACGAACGACGACATCGACGACATTCTCAAGAAGGGAGAGGAGAAAACGGCGACTTTGAACGCGAAATACTCGCAGCTGGGACTCGACGACTTGCAAAATTTCACCTCGGACTCCGCGTACGAGTGGAACGGGGAGAATTTCGCAAAGAGAGAAAACGGAGGGTTCATGCCCTGGATGAATCCGAGCCGTAGAGAACGTAAGGAGCACCAGTACTCGGTGGACGGCTACTACAAGGACGTGATGCACTCGCTCAAGGGCTCTCCAGGGCCTCGTGGACCAAGGAACCCCAGGGCCCCGAAGCAGGTGCAACTGCTGGACTTTCAATTCTACCCGCGAGAGCTCAATGAGCTCGTCGAGAGGGAGCAATTGGCCCACAAGAAGCGGATCGGGTACCGTGTTCCCGTGGAGGACGTTTCTGAGGACGAGTTCTTGGTCTCGGACGAGGAGGAGGACGCCAAGAGGGAAGTTCTCAAGAAGACAAGAGCAGAGAAGAGAGACGAGGAACAGGCCAAGATCGACGCTGCCGAGGAGTTTACAGAGGCAGAAGTGGAGAAAAAGGAACAGTTGCTGGAGCAAGGCTTCTCCAACTGGACCAAGAGAGACTTCACCAACTTCATCCACATGTGTGCCCGGTACGGTCGTGACAACATCGAGAAGATCGCCAGTGGGATGAGATCCAAGGAGGTGGAGGATGTCCGGAAGTACTCTGAGGTTTTCTGGAGACGCTACAAGGAGATTGAAGGGTACGACAAGTATTTGGCGCAGATTGAGCAGGGAGAGACGAAATTGGCCAAATTGCAGCACCAGGAGCAACTTTTGGCGATGAAGATGAGCCAGTACGACGTGCCCCTGCACGAGATGACGATCCAGTACCCTCCCAACAATTCCAAGCGGGTTTATTCCGACCTCGAGGACCGGTTTCTGCTGGTTGCCGTGAATAAGTACGGATTGTCGAGACACAACCTCTACGAGACGATCAAAGACGACATCGTCAGCTCCGGGCTGTTCCGCTTCGACTGGTTCTTCCTCTCGCGGACCCCACAGGAGCTCGGGAGACGGTGCACGACGCTACTTTTGGCGATTACGAGGGAAATCGAGGGCCCCGATGCGTTCAAGAGACGTAAAAACGGCCACGCACAAGCGAGCGGCGACCCGAGCAGACAGCAGTCCCTGGAGGTCGAGGAGGAGGACGACGAACCCAAGAAGAAGCAGAGAAGGAAAAAATAGATAATTGTTCCCCTTCCATCCCGTAGCCAATAACCACCCACCGTTAGGTAAGCCGCTGGATCGATGAGGGGGGCGTGCACCACCCAACTGGGAAGCGATGCCTCCAATCAGAGCGTTGTGAATAAGCTGAACTACGCTAGACATGTTGGCAATGAGAAGTGTTTTAGCCCGTTCAAGGGCCCGTGGGTTTGCCACGTGTATGCCGAAGCTGAAGGAGGTCTCCCTCAAAATCGACGGAATCCAAGTCGACATCGAGGCTGGCTCCTCCATCATCCAGGCCGCCGACAAAGCGGGTATCACCATCCCCAGATATTGTTACCACGACAAGCTGGCCATCGCCGGTAACTGCCGTATGTGTCTTGTCGAGATCGAGCGGTCGCCCAAGCTGGCCGCCGCCTGCGCCATGCCCGTGCAACCGGGCATGTCTGTGTTGACCAAGACCGACAAGATCGCCAAAGCGAGAGAGGGCGTCACGGAGATGTTGTTGGAAAACCACCCATTGGACTGTCCCGTGTGCGACCAAGGTGGCGAGTGTGATTTGCAAGAGCAATCGCTCCGCTACGGTGGGGACCGCGGCCGTTTCCAGGAGATTGTGGGAAAGCGTGCCGTGGAAAACAAGGCCATTGGGCCTTTGGTCAAGACCTCCATGAACAGATGTATCCACTGCACGCGTTGTGTGCGTTTTTTGAACGATGTGGCTGGCGCCCCGGAGTTTGGAACGGCCGGAAGAGGTAACGACATGCAAATCGGAACCTACGTCGAGAGAAACATCAACTCGGAGCTGTCCGGAAACATCATCGACTTGTGTCCCGTGGGTGCGCTGACCTCGAAGCCCTACGCCTTCAGAGCGAGACCCTGGGAGCTCAACAAGAGAACCGACACGGTGGACGTGATGGACGCCCTGGGCTCTGCGATCCGCGTGGACGCCCGTGGGCCCGAGGTGATGCGTGTGCTGCCCTCGCTCAACGACGAGATCAACGAGGAGTGGATCTCCGACAAGACCCGTTTTGCGTGCGACGGTCTCAAGAACCAGCGGTTGACCAAGCCGCTCGTCAAGTCGGGCGACTCCTTTGTCGATGCCACCTGGGACGAGGCCCTGACGACGATCGCCGCGGCGTTCAAGAAGAGCGGCGCCCAGGGTAGCGAGATCAAGGCCGTGGCCGGTGCTTTGGTCGACGTCGAGGCCATGGTGGCCCTCAAGGACCTGGTCAACAGACTGGGATCCGAAAACGTCACCACCGACGTGCCAGCGGCGCCAGCCGTGGACTTCAGATCCAACTACATCTTCAACTCGTCCATCGCGGGTATCGACGTCGCCGACCAGATCCTGTTGGTGGGCACCAACCCCAGACACGAGGCTGCCGTGCTGAACGCGCGTATCCGTGGCCGCTGGTTGGGCTCCCCGCTCGAGGTGCACCACGTCGGCGAGTCGTTCGAGTCCACCTTCGAGTTGAACCACGTCGGTGAGGACGCTAACGCTCTCAAGAGAGCGCTGAACGGCGAAGTCGGCAAGAAATTGGCCGCCGCGTCCAACCCATTGATCATCGTCGGGTCCGGAGTCCAGGAATTGGCCGACGGCGCGGGCATCTACGACGCCATCTCCAAGTTCGTGACGTCCAAACCCAACTTCTTGACCGAGGAGTGGAACGGGTTCAACGTTCTCCAGAGAGAGGCCGCCAGAGTGGGTGCCTTTGACGTTGGGTTCTACACCCAGTCCAAGACCGTGGCTGCCACGACACCCAAGTTCATGTTCTTGCTCGGAGCAGACGAGATCAAGCCGGAACAGATCCCCACCGACGCCTTTGTGGTGTACCAGGGCCACCACGGAGACGTGGGCGCTGCGTACGCAGACGTAATCCTGCCTGGATCGGCCTACACCGAGAAGGCCGGCACGTACGTGAACACAGAGGGAAGAGTGCAGGTGACTCGTGCCGCCACCAACGCTCCTGGCGCTGCCAGAGAGGACTGGATGATCATCAGGGCGCTCTCGGAGTACTTGGATGCCACCCTGCCCTACGAGAACAGCTACCAGTTACGGTCCAGATTGGCAGAGGTGGCCCCCCATCTCCTGCGTCATGACGTTATAGAGCCAGTGTCCAGCGACATTGCCAGGGCTGCCTTCGGTGCTCTGGCCAAGGCTGGTCCTCTGACCGGTGGGGTGTTGAAGAACCCAATCGAAAACTTTTACTTTACAGACGCCATCTCCAGATCGTCACCAACGATGGCTCGTTGCGTGGCTAGTTTCGGAGCCAAGGTTGACAAGATCAAGGATCCAAACGCTCATGCTGCTCTTGGGATGGCTTAGCATATTTATTGTAAAGATAGAATGATTTTTAGTAGTACTTATAACCTTCTGCCCGGCACCAGCGCAAAGATCACACTCAACGCCCCGGCGAGTCCACAGATGATCAGCGTCACCCACAACGCTCGCGACCTGAGCAGTTTCCTGACAAACGGCTCCCTGATCGGCACCAGTCCGTTGTGAGCAGCCTTGGACTCGCTCAAACCTAGAAGCACCAAAATGGGGTCCAAATAATACAGCGACGTCACCAGCAAGTAGCTGGCGAAGAAGAAGGGAATGGCAACGACGGCCCGTTGCGGCTTCTGTTGCCAATCCAAAAAGATTAGAGTGTAGCCAACCCAAAAGCCGGCAAATGCACAGAAAATAGCAGCGAAAAAACGGATCATGGCGCTCGTGGAGGTGACGTTCGAGATGGCGTGACTCGATAGAAAGCCGGGGAAGGCCTCGTTTTCCATCGCCCGGAAAACAAAGTTTCTGGGCTCGTCAAACACCTCCGGATCGTCTCTCCCCTCGTTTTCCACCCGATTCAGCACTCGACTCACTATATCCTGCGGAATAACGATGCGCTTATCGGAGTTGTTTGCAAAATAGGTGCTGAGGATCTTTTGCGTGGATTTGCGTAGCGTCATTCTCGTGACAAACTGGCTTTTCCCCGTCTTCCCCGCCTGTTCCTCTTGGATCAGATACTCCAACATCTCCGGTTTGATCGTGGAAACCCGGTTTTCCTCGGAGCTTTCCGGCTGAGACTCGAATTGGTGCACGTTGAACGGTGGCGTGTACGACAGACGCTTCAATTCGTCGATTTTGTTGTTCACCAGTGGATCACTCGACCGGATCTGGCCCTCTCCGCGCAAAAAAGAGCTCAACCGTCTCGAATCCGTGTCCTCCAGCAACGCCTGCTCCTTGATCAGCTCCAACAAAAGCGACGAGCTCACCGACTTGGTCTTGTCCGACCGCGGAGCCGGCCCAGACCGTAAAGACTCCTCCGATTGCATTTTCTGCGCAGCCACCTCCACCACTTTGGGAGCGTTGCGAAACCGCTCATTCACGTCCAGCGACGTGCGCAGCCCGCGCACATACGACTTGCAAAGGTTCAAATGCTGCACGCAATCGATCCAGAAATCGAGATAATCGATCGCCTGCTGGCTGTCTCTCATAAACACGTAGAAGCTCCACAAATCCACCGGGGTTTGCGTCTTTCTGTTCAGCACCTCGTACAACGTGGGCAACCGCTTCAGTGGGGGCTCGGTCATCCTCAAACTGGAGGTGTTGAGCTGCGGATCGAAGGGCGTGTTCATGTTTGTTTACGACGTACGTCGCTTATTCTGTTGTGGTTAGGTCGTGCACCACCCAACCGACATACACCCGTTCGTGTCTCGTGTGTCCACTATGAATCTCCGTCAACAATTGATCTCTGCTTTGACGCTGTGCATGGTGGTGTCGTCCTCGTACATGTTCTGGAAGGCCCTGGGGCTCGCCTGCAACTCGAGCTCGCCCATCGTCGTGGTCCTCTCGGGGTCCATGGAGCCCGCCTTCCAGCGAGGCGACATTCTGTTCCTGTGGAATCGGGACAAGCACGTCGATGTGGGCGACATCGTCGTGTACAACGTCCAGCAGAAGGCCATCCCCATCGTGCACCGCGTCGTGCGCGAGCACCTGGTCGAGACCAAGACCGGCTTACGCCAGAAAATATTGACCAAAGGTGACAATAACCCGACCGATGACCTGCCTCTTTATTCGTACGGACAGCAATATCTCGACCGCGAAAAGGATATCGTGGGCAGAGTCTTCGGATATATCCCCAAAGTGGGCTACATCACCATCCTCATCACGGAAAACGTCTATTTCAAGTACGCTTTGCTCGGAATCTTGGGGTTGAGCTCGTTGCTCCAGAACGAGTGACCGGCGCACGACCCCATGACATCTGGCTCGTCGTCCTCTGTGTTGCGTCATGTCTCGTCTGTTGCTTGGTCTGACCACGTTGCGGTCGCCCGTGATTAGAAAATTTTCCCCTTTGCATTTGTCCCTTAGACCCAGATGGCCGATCCAGCGAGCCGTTACGCCGCTGGTGGCAAAACGGCCCCTGAGTCTCCACCCCAGATTGGGCGACCTGAAATACGCCCTGCTTTTCGCCGTGGGATTCTGCGGCGTGTGTCATTTTGCGCTGCCCCCGCTGGTGAGCCTCATCCCGAGACGATTGCGCGAGCCCGTGGTGCTGTACGGGATCATCGGCCTCAACGTGGCCGTCTTCGGTGCCTGGAGCTCCCGGCAGTTCGGCCGAGTTCTGTACAAATACTTTCTGCTGGACAAGAGCTCGGCGAGGCCCGTGTCGGCGATGGTCTGGTCCGCGTTCTCGCACCAGGACTTCTGGCACATCCTGTTCAACATGTGGTGTTTCTACTCGTTCTCCACGACGCTCATCAAGGTGCTGGGCCCAACCACATTCACTGAAGTTTACCTCGACGGAGCCGTTTTGTCGTCGTTGGCGTCGCTCGCGTACCCTCGTCTGTTCAGATTGCCCCTCGCAAGCTTCAGTCTGGGCGCGTCCGGCGCCGTTTGCGCCCTTTTCGGCGTGTTCACCGCGCTGTTCCCCTTTGCCAACATCTCGCTGTGGTTCATCCCCATTCCAGGCGGAGCCACCACGGCTTTGACGGGATTTGCGGCTTACAACGTGCTCGGATGCATCTTCCGGTTCGGAAGCCTCGACTACGCGGCGCATCTGGGCGGAATCGCCTTCGGCTACCTCTACGGAAACTACATCAAACAGCAGAGAAGAAGGCGGTAGTGTACATAACAACCAACTAAAACTAAAGATTCGTACTCAGACTCAACTGCAATTGCTCCTTGTCGATCTTGGAGCTCCACCTCGAGAGCGCAGCGTGCTCGATCATCGGCCTGCGCGGCTTGTTCAACACCCGCGAGGTGTACTCCTCGTACTCGTTCAAAGCGTCCTTGGTCTTCACCTTGGTGGCCCGCTTACGTAACAGCTTGTTGAGGGTGTCTCTTTTCTCCTCCTCCAGCTTCTTTTCGCTGAAATTTTTGCGTCTTCTCGCGTTCTCGGCCCTTCTCAACGCGATCTCCTCCTCCGTCAGGATCTTCTTCTTGATTGGCTCGTTGGACAGCGCCAGAAGCTCCTGGTTCACCCGCCGGGGCTCCTTAGCCACCTCAGCCACCTCCACCACCTCCTCGGGAGCGTCCAGATACTTGGCCCTCTGTCTCCCGGTCATCCTCGTGACGTCCACCTCGGGCGTGGGCGTGTCCCACTCCTCTGCGTCGTCGAAATCGTCCGCGGTGGGCTCCGCGTAGTTGGGCACCGCCCTCGCCCGCGAGGCACGGCCACTCTTTGTGGCGGTGCGCCTCTTCCCACGCCCGAGATCCTCCGCCTCGCTCTCCTCCACGGGCACCTCGGAGTCGTAGTCGTCCTCGTCGACGTCCATCGACCCCTCGCTCTCCAACAGACTCTCGTCTATCCCGCTCAACTCGCTCAACGACTCAGAATCGCTCATGCTCAGGATCGTTGGAAGCGCACGACCTGACCTTCCTCAAAGGTTGCGAGCCCCGCGCAGGGGCTGCCATCAGTGGCGGATAAACAACACTTACTGTCATTATTTTCCTGGTCGATAAACCCCACAAACAAATAAAATGACTGCAACGTTCGAGCTCAATGCTCCCCGTGATGTCATCAAGAAATGTTCCAGATGCAGGGTCAAGAGGGACAGAGAGACAAGAGAGATGCTGGATAAATACGCCACTTGTTTATCCTGTCGTGAGAAGCGGAAAATAGAGACAAGAACAGTGAAGGATTACAGCTCTTTACCGAATCTGTTCACCGATTTCCAGGAGTTTCTCGAGCGTGTCAAGTTCAACCAGGCAATAGATATCCTGGATCACAATTACAGAGGCCACGCGCCCATGGAGTTCCGTCGATTCCAGCCGGAGGAGGTGACGACCGAGATTTTCCAGATGACTGCGAAGATGTTGGTGCAGACGTTCATCGAGCCCCTGATGACCGTCACAGGGTTCAAGTTCCCCGTGAGAGACTACCACAAGGGCGGCACAAAGACGAAAAAAATCACGTTCATGTTCATCTGTTCGCAGGACGCCTCCAGACAGCGGAAGTCGAGGTCCGAGAACAAGAGATCGGTGCCCAACAAGCTCAAGGTGGAGCACTGCGACTCGAAGATCACGCTGAGCTACGACCTGGTCGAGGGAATCGTGATGATCTACTACAATCACAAGCGTCACGCGCCGTTCAACTGGAAAAAGAGCCCTGGAGAGTCGTCGTACCCGGCCCAATTGGACATGTCCAGTCTCGGGAGATTGATCCAAAAGGAGACCACCGACGCCCAGGTGCAGGCCCAGGCGCAAGCCCAGGCTGCTGTCGAGCTGGCGGCGAGATCCGTCGCTTATAGACCCCAACAAACAGCCACAGGTGAAGTTTTACCGGAGGAAATGGCCAGCTTATTGCAATTATCGTATTTACAGGAGGGCCAACAGCAGACGACGAAGCCGGAGGCAGAAGAGGAGAAGAAGGATGGAACCGTGTTCATCGACAATATCGACCATGAACTCATCAGACAGAGTATCAAGGATTAGTGTATAATAGGGAAGGTTCTTTTGATTCTTGTAGTCCGTGCGCCGCACGCCGCACGCCGGCTGGGCCACACCGCACTGCCCCATATTTTGCCACTTCATGTCACATCGTTTCCCGCTGGGCAAGGCCCAGGTGCTGTTTGCGAAGTCGAAAGTGAAGATACACCCTACCAAGTCGGCCAAGGATAACGTGTGTGGATTTTTAGTCGTCACGAAACCGTTTAAAGACGCCAGCAACACTGATCTTGTGGTTGCCTTCGTGCCCGAGGATTCGTTAAGCGCCGAAGACCGCAAAACTCTCGATTGGTTCGATTTGTATGGTCTTGACGGCGAGGAGGAAGGTCTGTTGAGGTCCACCGATGGCGTTGTGGAGGGTTCCCACTCCGATCAGCGCCCCGTCAGGGAAGTTTTCATCGAGAGACCCTCACTTTCGTCCCTAATGTCGTACGCTTTTGGAATTGCCATCTCCAACATCTACTCCATGCAAGTCAGACCCAAAGCAGACGGAATGTGGTGGGGTTCCATCATCATCCACACCTCTGCTGGTGAAAAAGTGCCTGCTCTGTTCTTCCACGATGACGAATCGCCGGGAACCAAACGGGAACAGAAGCTGAGACAACAGAATTTCGAGCCCTTTGCCTCCAACACCACGGGAGGGTCCAGCTCGACGCTCTACTGGGGCGGAGACCGCTTCATTAGCGTCATGAAGTCGTACTGTGTGTTGGAGGAATCCACCTTGGAAAGAGGTGTGCTATTGGTGAACCCCAGCACGGAAGATTCGCGGAATTTCATCCCACAAAACGTCATGGATCCCAAGCAGGACCCCTTCAAGAACGCCACAGACTCGTTTGGTGCGTTTGTCAACGAGACAAAATGGAAAATCTTGGGAGGGTTGGCTTCTGTGACGAAATTTGCACGTAAAACTGTAAAGGACGCCGCCTCAGAGGTGCCTGAGCCCGTGAAAAAGTTGCTGAATAAACCAGAGGTTAAAAAAATCAGCGATGATTTCGATAGTGCCAACGTTTTCCTGGCAAAATGGGCTTTGCAACTCCAAGAACAGGCTGAGAAGAGCCGTTCCGTGGTCATCTTGGATAACTCCTATCGACAATTGATCGAGACGGAATTGGGGGAAAGTCTCACCTCGTTGTCCCCACAGGATCTGTCAAAGGCCACCCGTAGAAAGCCAGTTGGAAGGGTCGAATGGGACTCGTTCTTCGACAGTACTGGCCGTTTATGTATCACTGTAGATGAGGTAAAGGATCGGATTTTCCATGGGGGTCTCGAGGAGGATGTCCGCAAACAGGCCTGGTTGTTCCTATTGGGTGTATATCCCTGGGATACTTCTTTACACGAGCGTGAGTCGTTGGAGAAGATGTTTTCAGAGAGTTACGCCGATTACAGAACGTCGTCAGTGGCCCCAGAAAGAGTGGTGGATGAGTTTTGGAAAGATCAGAAGTTTAGAATCGAGAAAGATATCAAACGTACCGATCGAGAACTCCCCATTTACAAGGGTAACGGCAACGAGGAGGATGACGACGAGATCAACAACCCAAATCTGGTGAAATTGAGGGACATTCTCGTTGCCTTCAATGAGCTAAACACCAATTTGGGCTACGTTCAGGGAATGACGGATCTGTTATCGCCTTTGTACTACGTTCTACAAGATGAAAATCTCACTTTTTGGGCATTCTCTCGGTTCATGGACCGAATGGAACGCAATTTCGTCAGGGATCAAAGCGGGATGAAGAATCAAATGCAAACGTTGAACGAACTGGTTCAATTCATGTTACCGGACCTGTACGTTCACCTGGAGAAATGTGAATCCAACAATCTTTTTTTCTTCTTCCGCATGTTGCTCGTTTGGTTCAAACGGGAGTTTTCCTACGAGGATACCATGAAATTATGGGAAGTTCTATGGACGGATCTGTATTCGTCTCAATTCTTCCTCTTTTGTGCGTTGGCCATTTTGGATCAGCACGCAAGGATCATGATCAACAACTTGCACGCGTTCGATGAGGTTTTGAAGTACATGAACGATATTAGCGGTCGCATTGAGTTGGATCAAATGCTGTTGAGAGCAGAGTTGCTTTTTCTTAAATTTAGGCAGATGGTTGCCGTGATTGACCGGCAGAACGCGCAGATCGGGGTCCATGGGCTCAGCCCACACAGGGTGACGCCGGTGAGTGCCGATCTGAGACTACTGTTATCGAGGGAAATGGTGATTCAAAAGGAATTGCCACGGCCAGAGGGCGTGGGTGGTGGCTAGTGTATAGAGTAATACGTTTTGAGCGATGGCCGCGTGAATTGAAAGCCCCCCTTGTTTACAGGGCTTTCTCTCCAAAACATGGACATATTTCGAAAGCTTGGGTTCAAAGCGGGCGCTGGATCGGACTTCCAGAAGAGCTTAGAAAATAAGAGGGTGATTGTATTCGGCGATCGCAATGACAAGGAATTTTTAAACGGGATTATTTCAAAGTTGGGGGGTAAATTGGAGTCTGAGGACCAGCTGGATAACAGCAGAGACATCCTTTGTTTCGCCCACGATGCCTCGGATCTGCCCGAGAATTTGAGAAAGGTGGTTTATTCCGACGTATTTTTCAGCGAGAGTCTCAAGACCAGGGGGAAGACGGAATTGGCCAATTTCAAGCTGGCCAAACGGAAGGCTCCAGCCGTCCCCAAGAAGGAGGGTTCCAAAAGAGGGTACACGCCCTTCACCCCCGAAGAGGACGAGATCATCATGGAGAAGGTGAGACTCAGACCGGACCTGAAGGACTCCAAGAGCTACTACATCAAAGTTTCGGAAGCTCTGGACAGGAAACACTCTCCGGACTCGTGTAGGACCCGTTTCCGGTACCATTTGAAGTCCAAAATCGGATGGGTTTACAAGCTCTCCAGCACCAAGGAGGTGATGTACGACGCCAATGGGGAGCCCTTGAAGGAGGAGCTCATAGCCACTACGGAGACGCAAAAACCGTTCAAGGCCAGCGAGGACTACGTGTTGGCTCTGGCATTGTGCGATATCGACGAGCCCGACCCGCTTTTCTGGGACACTTTCGCATCCGCACACGGTAGATCTGCTCTTTCGTGGAGAAACAGGTATCTGAAGAATATCAGATCGTATGGAGCGAGGAAATACGTCGATTTCTACCGTGCGGCGCAGATGAAACAGAGGACTCCCATGCCTCTTGGGACGATGCCCAGGGGGTTGGCGGCATTTGAGGACAGACAAAGAACACACCCTAGCGAATACGAGAGGCTGGTCGAAAGCCCCGTGGAGATCGCGTCCCAGGCTTTGAAGCCGCTCGAGGAGTCCATTCGGGTCGTGGACGAAAGTAACGAAATGTACGAGGATGGCGCGCCCGATCTCGATGGATTGGCCGAGGATCCTTCTGTAGCTGAAGCTGCTGTTGCTGCTCTTGCGGCAAGCGAGTCCGTGGAAGGTGTGATCGAACCAGAGCTCACCAAACCGTCTGAACCCGAGCCCGAGCAACTAGCAGACTCCGAAAACGGCACGTATACACCACCCATCTCGCTGGAAATGCGTGAAAAGTATACGGAGAACGAGTATCTCACCCTGGTGCGCTCCAAGAAGGGTCCAGACATGCTCAAGAGTCTCGTGGTGGACCTGGGAATGGATCCAGATTGGGCCAGCTCGACCTGGATGGCATGCTCTCATAACATGAATCTGTTTGTGGATTGTATTTCTGCGTTTTTCAGGTTCGATGAGGCTGTGATGCCTGAAGGAACCAAGGGGTATTGGACTGCTACTCACGATGAGCAGCTGTTGAATAGGGAGAATTTAGATGAGTTGAGAAAGATTCACGGAAAGGATGCTCCAGCTGCGCGGAAACGGTTTTTGAAGGCCCAACTTGGATCCAAAGCGTAGATAGGGTGTTTTGTACAGTATAACAATGAACTTTGAATTTGTAATATCTATCATAGTGTATAAACTTTGAATTTGTAAAATTTATCATAATTTGTAACAATAAACTCTGATTTTGTAATATCTATCATAATTGCTAACAATTCACCTGCACCAACTGTTTCTGGTAAACAGCTTTGTCCTTCTTCACCTCGCACCAGATCACTTCAGCACTCAGTTTTCCCCCATAAACACACCCCGTATCGAGTCCCGTAGTGTATTCCTTGTATTTGAGGCCTCTTTTCGCGTCGTGTCCATAATAAACCATCGTCCCCAGCACTCCAACCTTTCGTTTCGGAGCACTCTTGTACTTTTTCCTTTCGTGTTGGTTCCACAACCGCGACCAAGGCTCACCCAGATGAGGATCATCCGTGGGGATTTTGAAATCGGGAGGTAACAACGATCTCACTTGGGTCACCACCGCGGGATCTTGATCCTCAAGGGTAACGTTCCACACCAACCCACCGTGAACGGCCAATCCATTCAGCGGATTTGCCAGGTAATGGGTTTGCACTTTGTTCAGATGGGGAACGGGCCCCAATTGTTGGATTAATCCACACGTTGCCAGATACTCCACGTGCTGAGGCTGTAATTTCTTTGCGATTTTCATCTCCTCATCGAGCACAAATTCCGCTGTGTGGGTCTCGTTTCTACTGAAATACGGAGCCGCAACCCCATGGAACTGTGCGTATCTGTTCAGAACGCTTATCTCGTGGTTGCCCAACACACATCCGAATTTGTTGGCGATGGCAAAATCCAAAACCCCGAGAGTGTCTTTGCCTTTCGCTATGAAATCTCCCAAAAGAACCACCTCATCATCGGTGGAAAATTCCAATTTTCTCAGCAATTTTTGCAACTGTTTCAAAGATCCGTGGACGTCTCCGATCAGCACCAATCTCTTGACGGCTCTCTTATTTTTCGTTGAAACCCCCATTGTGTCCATATGTGACTCAAACAGAGAATCTCCTGGGTCCAAATATTTTAAATGATTGAAATTGGGGAATATCTTGCTGAACGACAATCCGTCCAAGTCTGCCGTGTGGTCTGCCACCAATGGATGTAGGTAAACTTTAGGTTCCACAACCTTGACCAACTCTGGGATTTCCACTGCTGGGGGTGCCAAATTTGGCAGATAGAGAAGAAAAAACCACAATAGAGGTAGTGTGATTACCCCACACGCGGCGTACGCCAATTGACGATGGAATCTTCTTCGTCTTGTCGTGTTCTCCGAGTAGACAGAATTCCCATCCTCGTCATAGTACGGGTACTGCTCCGGTTGTAATGGTTCTGTTTCCATGGAAGAAAGAACGGCTGGCCGGCCCATGTGGCTGTCATCGCGATGAGATGCCTTTTGGGGAAGCAAATTAGACTCTGCACTAATTACAGCAATTTTCTCACCTCTTTGTCCGCCTTGAATGGTTTCCATTTGAGAGTCTCTGGGAATCCAGGCGAACTTCTCCCCAAGACGCAAATCACACCTCCAACCACGGTCTTCAATTCGTTTCTTTCAATGCTGTTCACACAAGACACGATCACGTAATCATTGGTTGATCCACTAAACTCGCTAGTGAGCCACACATCGATCTGGGCCATCTCCATAATCAACGCCTTTTGGGCTTTGGAAGTGGTGACCACCGATATTCTCGACAGATCCACTTGTTTCTTTATATATTTGTACAATGCGACGGTGTATTCTGCTTCTTCCAGGCATTGGAACACGTTGGGAGCCAATTCTGTAATTTTGGAGTCCATTTCAATGAAGTTTACTGAATTTAATCCAATGTCTTTGAATTGGATCGTTTCTGTCTGTGTAAATTTAAAGTTGGTGCAGTTGGCACTCAATTTGGCCACCAATGGTGAGCTGTAATTGGCACAAACAGTGAGTCTTTTTACGTTGGAATTTACAATGGACACCAAGTCAATCTCATCCAATTGTTCACTGGAAAGAGTGATCACCGTGGTGTAAGGTAGTTTTTCATGAAGAGATACACTTTCACGTAGTTGGTGTCTCGTTAGGGAGACAATTTTTGCTTTTGAGAACGGTTTTGTATCTCTTGAACCTTCCAATTTGCGGAAAACGGAACAGATTTGATTGTACTCGTTGATGGCTTCCTCTATTGTGGAGACTTGGCCAAAGGGAAAACACTCACTAACGGGGATAGTTTTCACCTCGTTCAAGAATTTCTCCCATTTCGGCTCTATTTGATCATGAAACAACGTTAAAGATGAATTGATGTCGTTGAAATCGCCCTCGATACTCAATTTTCTCGCAATTGAGTTGATATCGATGTCTAAATCTTGATATCCAACGATAAAGTCCAAATCAACTTTCGATTTCAAATAGTTGGCAGCTGGTGGATCACTCACCACCAAAATGTACTCTCCAAACGAAGCCGATAAAATTTGGATTTGAGCAGCGACAAAGTCTAGTAATTTTGTGTTTGCGAGTCCCTCCAAAACTACAGTTCCAAAATTTACCAATTCGACAAGAGCCTTTGGATTTTCGTCCCCCAATTCGACTGGCTTGGTTATTTCATCGTATGGGATGTAACGTTTAGCCATGGTTCCAATTTTGACAAGAAATGGGGGTGAATCATCGCCTTTCGAGTCTGTTTTACGACGTTTGTTCGAATCCTCAACTCCAAGGAAACTCAACTGTTTTTTTTCGAACAAAAGCCCCGTTTTCACAACAGAAGGCCCAGAAGCTGGGAAAGGTTTACAGAATAAAAGACAAGATTCCAACCATTCTGGAATGTCCAGACTTCTTCCTGCCAGATGACGCATATATTTTATCGTTTCATATTTTTCCAAGATGGATCTAGGGAATCGAACAATGGTTTCGAATTTATCGAATTCAGAAACAGCCACCTCGATCTTGGAACCAACATCGACAATTTCGCCCATCACTCTTTTGGAGCCTCTACAGAGAACCACGAATTGGCCCACGATTCTATCCTTGGGCATATTCCAAAGGTCAGGATTAGCCTTGTCGAGTTCCAACACCAAGATCTTCTTCTGAGTGTGCAAAGTAATCAAATCTGCACCTTGGGAGATTGATCTGATGGAATTTACAAACATTTTTCTCATGAGTTTCAAGTGGTTTTGCACCATTTTCTGAAATTCTAAAACAGCCACTAGAGAGTTTTGTTTGATTAATGACTCCATATTTGGATATGCTCCCAAAACAGCTACACCAGACATTTCCAGAATGTTTTCATCAATTTTGGGAACTTCTAACGGACAAAGACACTCTTTGAGTTTCGATTCTACAGGCTCAATCCCCAGTTTTTCACATAACGATTTTTGGGTCTCCAAAGCCATGTTTTCCACCAAATTGGTAATCACGAAAGGATCATAAGTTTCGAGCAAAACACCCAACTGGGGAAATTCGCCTTGTAAAACCAATTTTTGCATTTTTTCAAGCAACAACGAATTCTGTTTCGTCATGTCAACAAGCTCATAGATGGGTGTCAATTTTTGGTGAGGGCCAATGACCTTCAAAACGTTCGATTTCAACACCAATTCTCTCAGATACTCGCCTCTTTCGTGGCTTAAAATCGCTACAAACAACGCCACAGTAGAGTCTCTCAATTCGTGCAACGATTTCAGAAGCGAAGAGGAAAACCCACTCAGGATGGTTAATTCGACATCGTCCGATTCAAAGCCCTCCAGAATCGTCGGTCCAAGCAGACAGGATGGAACCCATCCGAAAGTTACGAGATTCCCCCAAAACAGCTCGAGAGATTCAATCACATTGATTTTGTCAGTCTGAGATTGAGAGATGAGTCTCACCAAAAACGTCTGCAATTTTTGCCGGTTTTCCCCGATCAGCTTAAAAACTCGTAGATCAGCATTGGCAATGTAAACCACAGAAAGAACGAGCGATTCCGAGGAATCTGCGTGGAAATTCGGCCACAAGACTCTCGTTACATAATCGTGATGGATCAAAGTGTCGAGATACCAACGCGGAGAACTCTGCAAATGAGAATATATCGTCTGTATCTGCGCATTCAACTTCTTGGAGTTGTCCCTCCTGCTTCGGAAAAACGTTTCCAGCCCAGAACAAGTGTCTAATCTGTCCATAACTGCCAAACCGAGTGAGGCTCTCACTATCTCTTCGCGTGGTTACGAACCCTGTGCGGCGGGCATCTGAAATTTTTTGCACACTCTAAAAACTACAACTAATGTCTTTCAGAGGTAGAGGAGGCTTTGGCGGCCGTGGAGGCCGCGGTGGGTTCAACAGACCACAACAGCAAATGGGTCCTCCCGACCAGGTGTTCGAAATGGGGGCCTTTATGCACGACTGTGAGGGAGACATTGTGTGTCGTTCGATAAACGCTGAAAAAGTGCCCTATTTCAACGCCCCAATATATTTGGAGAACAAGACGCTCGTCGGCAAAGTCGACGAGATCTTGGGTCCACTCAACGAGATGTATTTTACCATAAAGCCAAGCGAGGGAGTCCAGGCCAAGTCGTTCAAGGACGGTGACAAGTTCTACATTGGCGGCGATAAGCTGTTGCCACTGGACCGTTTCCTGCCCAAGCCCAAGCCCATTGCCGGTCTTGCTAAGAAGAAGAAGTCCAAGGCCGTTGGGGGAGCCACGAGAGGTGGATTTGGCGGTCGTGGAGGAGCTCGCGGCGGATTTGGAGGCCGTGGAGGCTTCGGTGGCCGTGGCGGTGCGCGTGGAGGATTCGGCGGCCGTGGTGGCCGTGGTGGCTTTGCTCCAAGAGGCAGAGGCGGCTTCGGAGGCAGAGGTGGAAGGAGTTTCTAAATAGAAAAAAGCGTAAGTCAACCACTCGTAGCCGCACCGGGCCGGGCACGACGTACACCCAAACTCTGGCATCGGTTCACCATTGTGTGCGTATACTATGGACAAGAACTCTGTATTGCGATTGTTGGGGGACACCCTTTCGCCCCAGCAGAGCGTACGTTCGCACGCGGAGACGACCCTCGGACAATTGCAGCGGTCTCCGGGGCTTTTGACGCTCTGTCTCGAATTGGCGTGCGATGCAACGCAAAATTCCGGCGCCCAGATGTCGGCTGCCATCTTTCTGAAGAACGCAGTGCGCAAGTATTGGATGGTTTCCGGTGGGAAACCGGAACGGTTTGCCGCTTTCGAGATTCAGCCGGAGGAAAAGACCCAAATCAAGCGGAATCTGATTCCCGGCCTGTGTGCCGTCTGCTTCGTCCCCACCGTTTCCGGCCAGCTTCTCGCGTGTGTCCAGAGCATCTTGGTGCAGAACGATTGGCCAGATCTGCTGGAGAGCATGGTCAAGATGCTGGGGGCCCCCGACACCGTGGAACAGATGTACGTGGGATTACTGCTGTTGAAGGAAAGCATCAAGCTGGAGCGGTGGGAGGCCGGAGATAAACGCAAGAAGTTGTACGATCTGGTGCAGGTGACGTTCCCCTTGATGGAGCAGATGAGTGGAGCCGTGCTGAGCAACTTTTCGGACGTCAAGTTCTGCGAGATGGCCTACACCATCCTGAAGATCTTCAAATACGCTTCGTACACGTATCTGCCACCGTATCTGGCGAACGAAAGCAACCTGTCTCAATGGTGCACCCTGCATCTGACGTTGGCCTCACAGAAAATCCCGGAATCGGCCATCGACGACAAATCGGACCCCAGAGTCAAGGTCCAGAAATGGGCTTACGGGAACCTGAACCGTTTACAGAGCAGACACGGCGGTGGAATGGCCTCCAAATCGGAGACTCAGGAGTTCCAGCAGATGTTCCTCAAGCATTTCACCCCGGAGATCCTCAAACGCCTGTGGTCTGCCGTTGGCCAATGGCACGAGGATCCAAAGACCAATTGGATCGGATCCTCGGCCCTCTACCACATTGTCGGGTTCATCAACGAGTGTGTATCGATCGACGCGATGTGGCCCGCCATCCAGGGTAATATGGGTGCTATCGTGACTCACGTCGTTGTGCCCTCGATGAGTGCCAACCAGGAAAGTGTTGAGCTTTTCGAGGACGACCCGGAAGAGTATCTGCGGCGGTTTTTCGATTTGAGCAGGGAACAGAACACGGCCGATGTCGCATCTTCGAGCTTAATCTACACGTTGAGCAGATCGAGATTCGAGGAATCCATCCCGTTGTTGATCCACATCCTAAACGAGTTGTTTGCGTCGAGACAGGCCGATTTCAACAACGTTGAGATGGCCATGAAATGTGAGGCTGGACTCCGGATTCTGAGCACGATCTGGTCCAAAATTGCGAAGGCAAACTCTCCAGTTCATCATCAATTGCAAGACATTGTCAAGTCGTTCGTTTTGCCCCAATTGCAGGACTCCAAATTCCCATTTCTTCAGGCAAGAGCCTGCGAGACTCTGTCATTGATTCAACTCGACTTTACCGATTTGGATCTTCTTTCCGAATTGTACCAAAACACCCTCAATTGCTTTGAAAAAGGGGACTCGTTGCCTTTGCAAATCGAAGCTGCTGATGCTCTGAGATTTTTGGTGAGAAATGAACCCGTCGAGAGAGCTTTGTCTCCACAGGTTCCAGCAATAATGTCCCAATTATTGGATTTTTCCAACCGTTACGAGATCGATTTGATCAACAACATCATCGACGATTTCGTGCTGAAATTTGCGTCTGAATTGGAACCTTTTGCTACCCAATTGGCGTCCAATCTGTGCCAACAATTCTTGAAATTGGGGACCGATCTTTTGCAAACCGATGCTCTTGCCGGCGACACAGACAAAGAGTTTCAAGCGGGAAGCATCGTTGGAACGATGACCACGATGATCTTCTCGATGAACAGCTCTCCAGAGATGACGAGAAGCTTGTTGAAGGAATTCACTCCAGCCATTGTGTTTGTCATGGACAACGCTCTGTCGATTTTCCAGGCTGAAACGATGGAAATCCTGGAAACAACCAATTACACTTTGAAAGCTGTGATCCCAGAGATGTGGGAACTGTTTGAAAATGCCATGTCCAGTTTCACCATGTACGGATCGGAATATTTCGAGGATTACCAGGCATTTTTCGACACTTGCGTCACGTACGGGTTCGGACCCGTGGGATTCCATGACGCCAAAGTGGAGAAATTCGTCACGATTTTGCTCGATCTACTCAAGGATAGACCCACGGAGGGAGATTGTGTGGAATTCTGTTACGAGCTGCTCTACAATACGATTCTTTGTACGGGATCGTCCAGCGTGGACGCGTTTGAAACTATATGGCAAGTGGTGAACCCAGTGCAAATCGGCTTACAAAACGATGATTTGGCAGAGGAATTCGACATCTCCCTGAGATCGTTTCTCAAACTGTTGTTGTCGTCGTTGTACACGTCACCAACCAAGTTGGTGCAAGTCTTGGGGGTGGACCAGTTCATGAGATACATGGAATTGTACTTCAACACGGACCAACTGGTGACAGTTTTCGATCTCAAATTACAGATTATTGCATTGATGTCAACTTTAATGAATCCAGTGGATGATTCCCATTCCCCAATCTTCTTTGAGAAGTTGTTACAGTGTCTAGAGTCGTTGCCCGCCGCATTGACAAAGAGAATGGAATTGATGAAGTCCGAGATGGCCACGGCAAACGAGCAATTCGAATTGAATTGGGAAGACGCAGACGAGGAAGAGTCCAAGGAGTTGACCAAGGACACCCCTCTCGACAGGGTCAACATCTATGGAGAGTTCAAGGTCTTCATGGCCAGACCAGAAGCGCAAAAATTGGCTGCCGCAACGAACGCTGACAGGCAAAAATTGATTCAATTGTTGACAAATTAAACCTCTTCCGGTTCGTCCTTGACGTCCTTCTGTTGTAGTCTATTTCTGCTCGCTCTAAATAATTCCTCCTGTTGTTTCAACAGCTCCTCCTCCGATAGCCCAGAGTTTTGGAATTTGTTGTTTCTTCGATCTTTGCCCTTCGACATCTCCTTGTGCTCCGTCAAAAGCTTCTCGATGTGGGGCACGTAGTCCGCGAACCCGAGCTCCGTGATCGCCTTGATCACATGGTCCGTGCTTATCGTCTTCTTCAGCTCTTTATCGGCAATGTCGTTCGATTCCGTCGACACCATCATGATAAACTCGATACAACACTCGATCAACGCCTCCCTCGCATCCTTCGTGAACGAGAACTCCGAGGGCAAGATCTCGGAGATGATTTTTTGCACTGTTGCCTTCGGTAGCGAAAGCTCATCGGTTGAATACTCAGACATGTTCCACTTGTTGTGATCGCGGCGGTTCAACCTTGTTGCGGCCCGCGCACGACCCCATCGTCTAAAATTTTAAAGCCTCACCAAAGTTTGTCACCATGTCGGATCAATTTGTGGGTTGTGCGTTCGATGATTCGCATACCGTGCTGGCCAGTGCCATCCTGGAGCTCGACTCTCATAGGGTGAGGGTCCAGTCTGTCGACCCGACCACCCAGAACTCAAAGGTGTTTGTGTTAGCCAAAGACGAACGGTTACAATGCATGAAATGGACGGGAACCGGGGAAAATCTCGTCGCTCTCGGATTAACCAACGGTGCTGTGCTGCTGTACAGTCCCGCTTTGGGCGCCTCGGTCGCCACCCTCAGCTCAGGGACCGGAATGGGTGTCTCTGGCTTGCATTTCTCAAATAACCAGGCATTTGTCGTGGATTTTGGCGGAACCGTGTCCATCTGGGACCTCACCACGTACACGCTGGTCAACTCGTTCAACGTGGATCCCAACGTGAGAACTGTGGCCACCATCGACGTCGAGGGCGTCGCCCATCTGCTGTGTGCCTCCGAGAGCGTTCATCTCACCACTCTCAATGGAGACATCGTAAGGACTTATCCGGGCCACGTGACGCAAATCCACTCGATTTTGGTGGTGAAGTCCCTGTTCTTCACCTCGGCAAAGGACGACAGATTCGTCAACTGCTACTCTCTGCAATCCACAGCCCCAGAGATCATCCTGACCGGGTCCAGTCCGATCAGCTCGATAGCTTTCGGTGGTTTATCGCTGGAGGTGCTCGTGGGCATCAACGAAACCGGCCTGGACGTGTTCCACAGCCCCACGAAACAGCCCGCGGACACTTCAAAGCTTAGCAAGAGACAAAGACACATGATGAGATCGAAAAAACCCGATGCCTCCATCACCATCAAGAGACCACAGCCAAACCCGACCGACGAGCAAGTGCCCGTGCGCGGAGTGGCCGTGGACACCCACCATCTGGTGGTTTCGTGGCTGGAGGAGTCGGTGATCCCTTTTTTCGACAGAATCGCGTGGTGTGAGTCTGATTTTCTACTGAGTGGAGACATCGTGCTGGAGAAGGAGAGACCTGTAATTAAGCAAACGGACCACCGAGTGTCCGGACACGACGTTGCATCTGCGAAAATATATAACGAGTCGCATGCCGTGGTGGCTGGTGGGGACCAGTATCAGGATTTGAGCGACGAGGAGACGTTGGTGGAGAAATTGGAAGCGTTGAAGCAGACCGAGGAGATGAGACCCAAGAAGGCACTCACGGCCGGTACGTTGACGGTTGTTTTGACACAGGCATTGCGCTCGAACGACCAGACGTTGTTGGAGAGTGTGATCAACAACAAGGACGACACCATCATCAAGAACACGATCGCCAAGCTGTCGTCTGACCTGGTTGTCTCTCTGCTGAACAAACTGTCGGAGAAGGTGGCCAGAAACTACAACAGACAGGGAGCGCTGAACGTGTGGATCAAGTGGATCATGATCATCCACGGCAACTACCTGATCAACTACCCTGGTCTCACGGCAGACCTTTCCACGTTGCACTCTACACTGAAGAGAAGAGCAGACTCCCTGGGGAGATTGCTGGAATTGAGAGGGAAACTGAACCTTGTGATGGAATCGGTCACTTTGAAGAGACAGGTGTTGTCAACGGAATACGATTACGACAGCGACGAGGACGTGGAGTACATCGAGGGAGTAAGCGGAAGCGAGGCGGAGATGTCCGACGTGCAAAGTTTCAGTGACAGTGATGCCTTTTGATGCGGCGCAAACTCGGCCGCCCATCGCTGGTGGATGCACATCGATCCCTCTTTTTTTACAGTTCCACATGACCGACGACGTCGAGGCGACCAAGATGTACGTTTCGTACAATAACGTGCACGAGCTGTGCCAGGAGGCCGCCGAGAAGATCAAGCCCTTCAAACCAGATTTGATCGTCGCCATCGGTAAGTAATCTCAATAGTTTGTCTAATTTAGGTGGTGGAGGCTTCATCCCAGCCAGAATCCTTAGAACTTTCCTCAAGGAACCGGGCCAGCCCAACCTGCGTGTCATGGCCATCATCCTGTCCCTGTACGAGGACATCAACACCGTGTCCACGGACGCTGAGAACACGGGCACCGAAGTGGTTCGCGTGCAATGGATCGATTACCAGCAGACCGGGATCGATCTGGTCGGCAAGAACGTGTTGGTTATCGACGAGGTCGACGACACACGTACCACGTTGCACTATGCGATCTCAGAGTTGCAAAAAGACGCGGACCAACAGGCCAAAGCCAAAGGTGTGGAGCCAGACACCAACTTCCTCGTTTTTGTGCTGCACGACAAGATCAAGGAGAAGAGAGCAGACTTACCAGATTCTATCATGAAGACGGGCCAATACTTGGCCGCGAGAACGGTCCCGGACGTGTGGATTGCCTACCCATGGGAGTCTACAGACATTGTTCCTCACACCAAAAAGGCCGTTGAACAGGGGAACGATGCGTTTCTTTGAGTAATTCGATTTTCCATAAGTCTATAAAGTTCGTTAAACCTTCTTTTCGTTGGCAAACATGCACCTAATCACCTTTCTAGGCGGGACGTAGATCGACAAGTAGTCCAGATCCTCGTCTTTCGTGGCGTATTCTTCCTGAGCAATTCTGGATCTTGCAATCACGTAACCTCTCATTAAGGACAACGCGACGCACGAGCCGATGTAGCAGAATCCAACAAAAATTGCTGGATCTCTGTACTGGGACGGGTAAGTTTGGCCGTTGACGTCTGGAGCCTTGAGACGGATCCCCACGATGGGCGACGCAATTCCCGCGAGACCCGTAAAGATCCAACCGACACCCATGCCGATCCCCAATTTACGCAATCCGACGATTCTGGCCCCCATGGGGGCAATCACGACCCAGATCGTCCCCATGATGGCTCCCTCGATGAACGCAAACACACAGGCAGATGCCAAATTACGCAGGGGGATCCACATGGCAAACGCAAAGATAGCCACGATCAAATGGGCCCCGATGCTGAATGTGATGGGTCCAACCCTATCTGAGATTTGGCCGCAAACGGGTCTGAAAAACAGAGCACCAGTGGAGACCAGCGTCGTGACGATGGATCCGTCTCTGGGGGAATAACCCAGGGATCTGGTGAAATCTGCCAGATTGTAGAGCAACACCACGTATCCAAGCATGGTGAAAATCAAATACATAACCATCATCCACATCCCGGCACACGTCCAGACCTGTTTATCGTACAATTTGAACACCGTGTGGACTTTCTCCTTCCTCGTACGAGCCAGAACAACGGCTATGGAGGTGAGGACAAAACAGGTGATTCCCTGGAACCGCAACCCCCATCTGAACGTGTAACGTTGACTGATTTCCTGGACCGGCAGGTTGAAGATGATTCCACCCAAGCCTGAACCGGCAGCGGTGATACCGGAAGCAAGGTTCCGTTTCTTCTTGAACCATTGGGGCAAAATGGTGATGTTTGTGAGAGCAATGAACGCCATTCCAACACCTTGCAAGACGCCCTGTGTCAAAAATACCTGCCATAACTGGGTAGCAAACGAGGCCAGAATGAGAGCAGCCGTCTGGCACACCAACCCGATCATAAGGGTCACTTTGAATCCCAATTTCCCACTCAAATAATCGATAAAAGGTGCAAAACAAAGTCCGCTGCCAAAAGTTAAGCCACCGATAATGCCAAAATCGATTCGTGTGGCTCCGTGGAATGTGTCATTTCTCAGATAATAGGCCAGATACACCGCATAACCTGTGTTGCAACCCCAAGTGGAGAAGTTGAACAAGAAAATGGCGAAAACAACAACCCATCCGTAGCCACCGTCAGGAACGTCGATAGTTTCGTTTTTCTCTTGAAATTCCGCCTGCGATTCTCTCTGCGAAAGGTGAGTTAGTGACTCGTGAGGAGTCACTTGTTGCGGTTCTGATTCCACAGAATTTTCGCTGCCCTGTTTCGCTGGGATCTCCACCATATAGAAAGAAGCCAGGTGCAAAAACGAAGCACGGCTACCGGAGCTTATTTTCACGCCCGCATGCGCATAGCAGTCGGACCTAAACAGCCGATGCCGACCCCCACGCAAGGGAAAGCTTAATTGGTGAGCAAGACCCTACGGAATAGACTCGGATCATCTAGAAGGTTAGTTATACATTGTTCATTTGTTTTAAAAATAATCTACGCTCTTGCGCCATCTCCACGGATTTAGCAACGTTAAACCCACCTGTCAATACGTCCTGCGTCTCCTCCAACTCTAATCCGGAAAGCTCGGGATAGCACATGTAGATGAACGCAAACGATATGAGCGTAATTAATGCAAATAATGCAAACGTCCCGCTGGCACTCAGCTTCTCCATCAACGTCAGAAACGAAAACGACACCACCAACGACCCGCTCCAGTTGGTGGCCGTTGCGTACGAGGTGCCCAATCCACGCACCGATTGTGGGAACAGTTCAGATTGTTGCCACGGAACGTTCCCCAACCCACACGCGTAGCTAGCCACGTAGGCCATGATGCCGACCACGGTGAGTCCGTTCCAAAAACTCGACGATTGCGTCGACTGGAAATCGATGTGACTAAACGTCCACGAACACACCAATAACGACACAAACATGAATGGTAACGTCACCAGCAGAATACGCCGCCGTCCCACTCTGTCGATAACGAGAAAGGCCACCACGGTGAACACAAAATTGGTTCCTGCCACCACACACGACACGGCGATCGAGTTCTGGAACCCCACCATCTGGAAAATCGTCCCGGAAAAGTACATGAGAGCGTTGATTCCCGTCAGTTGTTGGATTGCTTGAAGGCCACAGGCCAAAATTAGAGCTCTTAGATTCGAGGGTGTCGTGTGGATCTCCTTGATTGTGTTTGCCAGCTTGGCCAGTGACGACTCCCCCGGAACCAGTGTGTTGAGTGCGGACAGTTCCACGATATTGGCCTCGATCAGCTCGTCGGGTGCATCCACATGCATCTGTTTCAAGACACTCGCGGCCTCCGTGGACTGGCCCTTCATTATGAGGTACCGTGGGGTGTCTGGAAGAAAGATAAAGGCCACCAGTTGAATGGAGGATGGCACAATAGAGATGGCAACGAGCACTCTCCAGCTCACGTCAACGACACTGAACACAGCTCCCAGACTATACGCACACAGCTGTCCGATGGTGATGGCCATGCAATTGATGATCACCAATCTCCCCCGGAATCGCGACGGTGCCAGCTCGCTTATATACAGTGGAGCGATGAGAGAGCCCACGCCCACACCCAATCCCATGACGAATCTTCCCACAATCATTCGTAGAACACTGTGAGAAACACATTGCAAGAGTGCGCCCACGATAAATAGAACGTTACACGCCATCACCGTGGGTTTTCTCCCGACCAAATCTGCGATAAACCCTGCGAAAATGGCACCACACAGCGCCCCGAACGACGTGGCAGACGTCACATACTCCTTGTCACGGGTGCTCAGGCGCCCAATATCGTCCCCGATGCTCACCAGCACGGACGAGATGTACCCTGTATCGTATCCAAACATGAAACCGGAAAAGGACGCCAATCCGGTCAGAACAAGAGTCAATCTTGAAGGTTTATCCGTGTACGAGTTGAGGATCGAGGCTGTATTTTCCGAAAAAACCGATTGCGTTCGATCCCGCGAGAACATGGTGCGACCCGAAGAAACTGATGACGTGGATAGTCCACGATTCACCTTCTGGTACGAATGGTTCATGAGAAAGTTCTACAAAGTTCCCCCGCCTTGCGGCTCGGCCCGGGTGGGTGTCACACTACCGATGTTGTATCAATTACATTAAACCGTCTCTATATTCTCGAAGCTTGGCTTCGCAAAGTCTTTGGGGTGATCCACGTGTCTGACTCCAAATCCTTTCGCAAGAACCGCCTGAGTCTGTTCCAACTCCAAGCCAGCCAATTCTGGATAGCAGAAATATATAAAAATTATCGACACTGCACATAATCCCGCAAACAACGAAAACGTACCAGTGGGCGTAATGTTCTGTAGCATCGTCAAAAATGTGGACGAGATCACCAGCGATCCAGCCCAGTTGGTGGCCGTGGCGTACGATGCCCCAAGACCACGCACACTCTGGGGGAAGAGCTCGCATTGTTGCCAAGGTACGTTGCCGATGCCAACAGCAAACGTGGCCACGTAGCAGATCATTGCCACGATCAAGACAATCCCCCATCCGGAGATGCCTTGGTCGCCCACAACGGCAGAGCTGCCGCTAAACTCGATATCGATAAAGTGGAACGCAATGGCACACACCACGAGCGAAACGAGCATACCAGGAACACCGATCAACAGAATACGACGACGACCCACCCTGTCAATCACGAAAAAGGCCACCACGGTGAACACGAAATTGGTTCCAGCCACAATGATCGACACTGCTGTGGAGTTTTCAAACCCAATGGCTTTGAAGACTGTTCCAGAAAAGTACATCAACGAGTTGAAACCGGTGAATTGTTGGATACCCTGTAAACCGCAAGCAATAACGAGAGCTCTGAAATTCGCTGGAACTGTGTGAATTTCCTTGATGGCACTCCAAGTCTGTTTGAAAACGTTCTCTGAGCTTTGGGTCGAGGAAATCGTAGAGATCTTTTCCTGGATGAGATCGTCCGTGGCAGCTGGATGGGTTCTTCTGATGACTTGCGCGGCCCTATCGATCTTTCCCTTCGAGATGAGGAATCTTGGAGTCTCGGGCAGGAAGAAAAATGCCACCAGCTGAACTGTAGGAGGGATCATGGCCAGTCCTACGACGATTCTCCAACCATTGACCACATGGTTGAGTCCAGCACCGATTGCATAGGCGATCAACTGACCACTCGTGATCCCCATGCAATTGATGACTACCAATCTACCTCTGAATCTAGATGGAGCTAGTTCTGAAATGTACAATGGGGCAATGAGAGACCCGATTCCGACCCCAAAGCCCATGATGAATCTGCCGGAGATCATGGTCCAGACGGTTTTGGCTCCACATTGGATGGCAGCTCCTACGATGAACAGCACGTTGGAGAACATGATCACGGGTTTTCTACCAAAGAGATCGGCGCAGATTCCAGCGAGAATTGCCGTGATCAGAGCACCGAGAGAGGTGGCTGCCGTGATCATCTGTTCTTGGCCGTAGGTAAGATGGTTCCCCAGGTCCACGCCTATCGACACGAGTGCCGAGGAGATGTAGCCAGTGTCGTAGCCGAACATGAACCCTGAGATCGAGGTCAAGAAAGTGAGGAAGACCACGAGAAGTGATGGTTTCCCATTGAAATCCATTCGTTGAGAGGTGTTATCCTCGTCATCTCTTGGAATTATCTCTCTCTTTGGAGCCGTCGAGAGAGAATCGGAGTCCATTTCTATTGATTTATCGTTTATAAAAATTATCTGGTCAATGCACAAAAGCTGGGCCTTATATGCTGACACCTTATCGGCCTGCAGATTCGAGAAATTTCCAAGGTTGACAAAATAGGCAACTGCGGGATTTTCCCCGAGACCAAGATGAGATGACCGGGAACAGACAGAATCGGGCCAAAATAGAAAAAAATGCACTCTACAGCTCGCAAAGGTTAAATAATTAGGGTGTACGTGCGCCGCACGGTCTAGTCTAAACTTTATCGATAATCTCGTTCGATTCCTTGGTGTACTCCTCAACCCTCTTGGTTTTCTGAGCACGGCGAGCGCGGGCCAATTTCTGAGACGCCTTGATGTTGAAACCTCCCGTGAGGACGGCCTGGGTCTCCTCCAACTCCATGTTGGAGAGTTCAGGGTAGCAGAAGAAGATGAAAACGAGAGACACGGCACACAAACCGGCAAAGAACGAAAACGTCCCCGTGGGCGTGATTCTCTCGAGCATAGTCAAGAACGTGGACGAAATCACGAGCGATCCAGACCAATTGGTGGCCGTGGCGTACGAAGCTCCCACTCCGCGCACGCTTTGAGGGAACAACTCGCACTGTTGCCATGGCACGTTGCCGATTCCGACGGCGTAGGTGGCCACAAACACGATCATCGCCACGACAGACACGATTCCCCAGCCGGACACACCGTCGGTGGCCAGTTGGGCGGAGGTTCCACTGAACTCGATATCGATAAAGTGGAAGGCCACGGCACAGACAATGAGGGCAATCATCATTCCGGTGACTCCAATGAGCAAAATACGACGACGACCGACCTTGTCGATGACGAAGAAGGCGATGACGGTGAAGAGGAAGTTGGTTCCGGCCACGATGATGGACACCGCGGTCGAGTTATCGAAGCCGAGCGCACGGAACAACGTTCCGGAAAAGTACATGAGCGAATTGAAACCGGTGAACTGCTGGATACCTTGCAATCCACAGGCGATAACGAGAGCACGGAAGTTGGAGGGGATCTTGTGGATCTCCTTGACGGCGTTGACGGTCTTGGTGAACACGTTCTCGCCCGCCACAGAGTGGTTCAAGCTCATGAGCTCGGCCACCTTGGCCTCGATCAACGACTCCGAGGCTCCCGGGTGCGTTCTGCTGATCACGGCAATGGCTCTGTCGGTGTTTCCCTTGGCAATCATGTATCTTGGGGTCTCTGGGAGCCAGAAAAAGGCCACGAGTTGCACTGCGGGAGGCACGATGGCGAGTCCCACGACGATTCTCCACCCGTTGTTGACCTGGTTGAGACCGGCTCCGATTCCGTACGCGATCAGCTGACCGCTGGTGATCCCCAGACAGTTGATTACCACTAATCTACCTCTGAATCTGGAAGGAGCAAGCTCGGAAATGTACAATGGGGCGATGAGGGA
Source organism: Kuraishia borneana (assembly GCA_030569035.1). NCBI lineage: Eukaryota > Fungi > Ascomycota > Pichiomycetes > Pichiales > Pichiaceae > Kuraishia > Kuraishia borneana. The sequence goes on from JAJMJT010000008.1 coordinate 61,632, forward strand.
TCCGATTCCCACACCGAATCCCATAACGAATCTGCCCACGATCATCGTCCACACGGTCTGGGCTCCACACTGGATGGCAGCACCGGCAACAAACATCACGTTCGAGAACATGATCACAGGCTTTCTACCGAACAGATCGGCACACACTCCGGCGAGAATCGCCGTGATCAAAGCTCCCAAAGAGGTTGCGGCCGTGATCAGTTGCTCCTCGCCGTAGCTGAGATGATGGCCGAAATCGTCCTCGATCGAAACCAGAGCGGACGAGATGTAACCGGTATCGTAACCGAACATGAATCCGGAAATAGATGTCAAAAAAGTGAGCGCAATCACCAACAACGACGGTTTCGCGTTGTTGAACGCCATCAACATCGACGTGTCATCCTCGTCGTCTCTTGGTATTATTGTGTTCTTTATAAGATCGTCCTGCGAATCGCCCGATAGGGAGGGCGTAACCTGAATTTCGTCTGAGTTCATCGAAAATTACCTCTAAGATTCGAATGAATGGAGGGAAGAGGGGGCCCCGGGGGTTTATATGCATCGGCTCCTTGATGCATGAACGGACACGCGCCATCTTTGCGCTGATTGGAGGGACGCACCGGGCAGATACACAAGGGTTTTCTCTGTGAATAACGCGAAATCGAGAAAAGCAAAAAAATCCTCATATTCCTGTAGACCTCGAGTTTAGTTGGATCTATTTTTTTCCGCGAAAAATTGTAAACATTCAAAGATGTCCTGTAGTGTTTGTTGTTTGGTCCTAGACGCCCGTACGGAATGTGACCGTCAGATTTCCCCATTGGGATTGTCACCCTCTACAAATGGGAGGCCTCCCACTCTCACCAAACAAAGAAGCCATCCGTTCACAGGGCATGAGTCTTATCTCGAAAGCGGTCAATCTCTTCAAACCCAGTCCAATGAGTTATCCAAACATCTCGCCAACACTCTTGAAAGTGCTGAAGCCACATCTGCCCAAGTCCAGCCCCGAAAAGGATGCCTCTACGCTTTCCAATTATGAGGAATTCAGCGTTTCCAGAACATTTTTGGACTTGGAAGTTTCGTTCGACAAGAAAATTATCATCGGCAGCGTTAGTTACGATATTTCACCACTGAAACCAACAAACAAAGTTGTCCTGGACACTTCGTACATAAAGGTGAAGCAGGTCACCATCGATGCTCGTCCCGTCAGCTTTGAATTACTGGCCCGTCACGCCAGTTTAGGGTCTGCTTTGGTGATCAGCAGCGACATACAATCCCAGTTCAAACTCAAGATCGATTTCGAAACAACCACAGATTGCACTGCTCTGCAATGGTTGGATCCCCCACAGACCGATGGGGGGAAGCTGCCCTATTTGTTCTCCCAATGCGAGCCAATCCATGCTCGTTCGTTCTTTCCCTGTTTCGACACACCCTCCATCAAGAGTCCGTACGAATTCACCGTGAAGTCGACGTTGCCCACCTTGGTGACCGGGTTGCCCCGAGGTGAAGAGCAGGGCGATGGCTACAAAGTGTACAAATTCGAGCAACCGGTGCCAATTCCGTCGTATTTGTGTGCGATAGCATCTGGAGATCTTGTGTCTGCATCCATAGGACCTCGTTCTGAAGTTTTCAGCGAGCCCGTGGTGATCAAGGCGTGTCAACACGAGTTTGAAGCCGATGTGGAGAATTTCATCGAGACAGCCGAGAAACTGATCTTTGATTACGAATGGCAAACCTACAACGTTCTCATCCTGAACAAAGCGATGCCGTTCGGGGGGATGGAGCACCCCAATATCACGTTTGCAACCCCAACGTTGATCTCTGGGGATCGTCAAAACGTCGATGTCATTGCCCATGAGTTGGCCCATTCGTGGTCGGGGAACCTGGTCACCAACTGTTCCTGGGACCATTTCTGGCTCAACGAGGGCTGGACCGTCTATATCGAGAGAAGAATTATTGGTGCTCTCCACGGTGAAAAATATAGACATTTTTCATCGATTATCGGCTGGACAGATCTGGAAAACTCGATCAAGGCTATGGGTGACACGGCCGAACGGTACTCGACTCTGGTGCAAGATCTCAAGGATGAATCTGATCCTGACGATGCTTTCTCCACTGTTCCCTACGAAAAAGGGTTCTGTTTGCTCTACACTATTGAGCAAACTCTCGGTAAATCTGTCTTTGATCCATTTCTGCCACACTATTTTGGGAAGTTCAAGTACAAATCCCTGGACACTTATCAATTCCTGGACACTTTGTACGAATTTTTCCACGATAAAAAGGATCTGTTGGACACAATCGATTGGGATACCTGGTTGTACAAATCTGGACTACCACCAAAGCCCGTTTTCGACACCACTTTGGTGGATGAATGTTACTCGTTGGCCGATAGATGGATCAATGCCGTGAAATCGAACGCTTCCAAGAAAACTCTGCTGGATCTGTTTGGTCCCTCCGATATCGCCCAATTCGGTGCCAATCAAAACGGTGTTTTCATCGACACTTTGGTGTCTGCTGACGTAAAATGGACTAGTGAAGCTGGTCAACTCGCTTTGGCCGTGATGGACCAGGTTTATCCCGAGTATTCGGCCTCAAAGAACGCCGAGGTTCTCTACAGGTGGTTCATGCTACAGCTCAATGGACGGGTCGAATCGTATTACCAGAAATTGGCCGATTGGCTGGGCACCGTGGGGAGGATGAAATTCGTGAGACCATCTTTCGTGATGCTCAACAAAGTTGATCACGAATTGGCCATCGAAACCTACGAAAAATACAAACTCGGTTACCATCCCATCTGCAGAGCCATGCTCAAGAAGGATCTTGGATTGTAATTAACCTCTCATTACGTGCGCAGTGTAGACCATAGAGAAGACGACAAGCAGTAGGATCATCAGCACGCTGTCCCTGATGAGTCTCGCCTGGTTCTCAGGTTCTGGATAATGTGCTTCGTCGTAAACCATCTGCAATGCCACAATGGCGATTCCAACGAGACACCATTCCGGAGGGATCTCGGCAACGAGGAAAATAGGTACAAACATCATTGTATAGGCGATCGCCGTCGCGAATAATCCGTAATCCACAATAAGATCGTGCGGGTTGTATCCTCCGTTAGAGTCCGTTTCCATTGAGTCATTCCAGTCTTCGGTGTAGCCTTTTTCGATATCAGCTATTTTTCTCATGGCGTTAAGTGAAGATTAAGTAGTGAGAAGCACCACGAGCCCAAGGGAGTTGACGCTGTTGATTTACTATATTAAATATATCATAATCTGCACCTTGATTTCCATCGGTTTCAAGCATATTTCGAATTTCAATATTTTTCAATATTTTTCACAATTCCGCAATTCACATCAACTGGCACTACAACACTCCATAAAATCAACTAACTAACAACCTAAATAAATACACCATTCTAAAACTCAACAACTCCAGACTTCTACCTCCAAAATCAAAATCAAGCCCACCGTTCCGTGTCCGTTCAATCCAACATCAGCTAAGTGGTAGTGCCCCAACGCCGCAGACACGACACGTCTCGCGAGTCCCTCCATGTCCAGTGTATCGAGTCTTCCAGACTCGGATTTCACGCCTATGGACATTTTCAAGAGATTCAAACCTGCCAGAATACGACAGGATACAAATGCGGACTCACAGAGTCCGCCAGAGACCCCGTTGGACCCCCAGCAGGAGCAGCACAGCAAATCGCAACCACCAACGGAGCCCCCACAGCCGCGGACGATCTCGGCGATGGACCTTTTGAGGCCCCAGAGACCGCGAGAGACGATAACGGTTCCGGATTCGCCGCCCCAGCCCCAGACGGTGAGTGCAATGAGTCTGTTGCAGGGCTTGAAGCCTGAAAAGAAAATGATGGTTGTTTTCAAGTACAGGAAAAGCGGTGGGGTTTCCGCGAGCGAGATTCTACGTCCGAAGAAGTCGTTTGTCACCAAACAATCCAAAAAATCGCTTATGGTTTCAATTCCAATCTCCACAGACAGATACAAACAGGTGAAACCGAGAGAGGTTATCGATCTGGAGAACCCTCTTTTCACCAAGGGCAATTCCAGCTTCATCGAGTCGTTTGGAGGCACAAAAGTACACTCTTTTTTCGCAGAGGTCAGCGAAAGAGCCAAGGCTGACAGAAAGCCCAAACAGGTGAAAGAGATGAAGAACCCTGGATTGACGAAGGACCAATTTCTCGTGAGAAACATGGCTGTTGAATGGGGTAGCCAACGCGATTTACCCTTTAAACCGCGTATTTTATCTGGTCCGTCTAATTTGGACCCACAGGAGACGTTGGAATTGATGAAAAGAGCACGTTCCACGCCGTTTCCACGTGAAAAATACGTTTGTGAAGCCACAAACCTGCCCAGTCTTCCAGGACTCGAAAACGACCCGAGATTGGATCGTCTCATACGGTTTCTGGAGGACCCTTGTAAATTAAAAGAACTGCAAACATCCAAATCGCAATGGTGCGATCTTCTCGCACCGAAAAGAGGCGACGAACTGCTGGTTCCGTCCTCGATCTCCAAGGCAATCGACAATTGGGTTCGAAACGCATACTCCCGGTTGAGAACGATAAACTTGCGCTCGAGAGAACAGTACCTGAAGAAGAAACGCACCGATGACTTCATCGACGACGATCTAACGGACGACGAGGTGTTTGTGCCGTTGTTAATTCTCCAAGGACCGCGTGGATGCGGTAAGACTTCCGCAGTCTACGCGAGAGACGGTCATGTCTTTGAGCTGAACTCTGGTCAAGCAAGAGCCAAAAAAGACATAAACTTCCATCTGAAACAGATTGGAACCACTCAATCGGTCCACACGAGCGGAGAAAAGGATGGAATCATCCTCATCGACGACTGCGACATCATCTTTGAGGAGGAGGATCGAGATTTCTGGTCAGCCGTCAAAGATCTGATGTCTTATTCTCACAGACCCATCATTCTCACGTGCGAGACCTTGGACTCGATCCCCAACGGAATCATAGAACATGCCACCATCTACAATGTGCAATACGTGAAGCCGAAGCTGTTGAAAAGTTATCTACGGCTGGTTGCCTTGGTGATGGGCTACGAGGTCTCTGAAGGCGTGATCGACTCCGTTTTCAGCAGAGACATCCGCAGATCGCTGATGCAATTGCAACTCGTGTGTTCTGGCCACAAACCAGGCTGTAAAATCAGTCTGGCGACCCCGGCACAGAGCCCCGTAGCTGAACCTTCCACGTTAGAGGAGGCTCTACGAAGACTCGAATTGAACGAACCAGAAGACCCAACACCCAGGGATCTACGGTACCCTTATTGCACGTTCTACAGCTCCAAAGTGATGAGGTTCGGATCCAGACGCATCGGCAGATACTATCTGAGTCCCGAGGATTTCCATTACGCGCATCCAGCCAACTCGTTCACGTTGAGCAGATCCACGTTTGCGAGAGACGTGGCTCCCTTCGTGCGCAGCATGGCCAGCAGCGACATTCTACGCGAAGCGAAACGGTTTGCGGACGATCCGCGCGAGGTTCTCAATATATAAACTAGATTAACGATTGTCTGTAACGGGATCTAAACCCTTTGAAGTTGCTCAGTGCCCTCTTGGCAAAGCTCTTTTGCTGTATTCTTCTCCACGCCTCCTCCACGTGGTGCGGTTGGATGGGCTTGGCCGTCTCGTCGCTCTCGTCAAACAGATACTGGTGCTTCCGTTTCTTGGACTCCTGGACTCCCTTCTTGCGGTCGTGCATCCTCTGGATCTCCATCACTTTGAGGGCCTCCTCGGTCAGCGAGCACACGATTTCGAACGTGAGAAACCCGAGAATGTCAATCACGTCGTCCTGCGGCCTCGAGTCCAGGAAGCTCGAGATCCCACACCAGTCTCTGAACCGTTTAGCCTTCCTAAACGTGAAACTCGCCTGACGGCACTCGGACCAGTGCACGTACTCCTTTTTCGTCATGTTCTTCGTTCTCTCGTCGTTGGCCTTCAGCCGTTTCAAACTCGCTATGGCCGCCTCACGCTCCCCATCGTCCAGGATTTCATCCTCGTTCGACTCCAACGGCTGTTCGCTGAACATGAACTGCAACTCCCAGGGCAACCTGATCTTCGATTTCCGCTGCTTGGCCAACATCTTGTTGTCCATGGCGCCTCCCGGAGCGCCTGCGCCGTCCTCAATGAGGTCGTTGCCCGTGCCGATGTCCCCACTCTCCTGGTCACGGGCGTTCTTCCGCACGTCCTTCCAACTCAGATACGTTCGCAGACGGTTCACCTTGGCCTTGTCGTGTCTGATGAGGAAAATCACGTCCTCGGGCGCTATCGATTTGACCCCACGCAACGCAGAGCTCTTGGTGCACTGCAACAGGATCTCGATCACCTGGTCGCGCACAATGTCCTCAATGAGCGACGTGGTGGCCTCCGGGGGGTCGTTTGTCTCTCCCGAGACAAACATCATCTGCTGGATCTCGATGCGGTACCGATACTTGGACTTCTCCTTATCGGCCATGGATGATAGAGTGTGAGAGTCGAGATGGAGTTGGGACACTACCTGAGCCCCAAGCCTCGCGGGGGGCACTACGCTGCAAATGGTGAGTTGACGTGTTGAATTTCTAACGCAGTTCGGCAAATTGGTACATTATTCGATCGACGTGATCATGGTGGCGGTGATCCTCGCCGGAATCCGCAGAAACACGGGGCTGGAGCTCAGCGTGATGCGGGTGGCAAACAGCCAGGACGCGCAAGGGCTTCTGGCCCGTCTTCTCGGAGTGGGAGAGGGCATTTTCGATACTCTGGCCGCGTTCGCAAGGAGATCCAGTCTGTTCAAGCCCCGCACGATCAGAAACACGGACGATCTACGCGACCGTGTACGTCAAGGGGTGGATGACCTCATCGAGGGTAGTCGCTAATTCGTGTTCGCTAAAACTGTAGCCACCGTCTGTCATTAGGAGCTTGTTCATACATCCCTCCATCAGTCCAGACGAAGATCGACGAGCTTTAATGGGGAGACTTTAGCAATTTTGAACGTTTCTCAAGGCAAAGCTCAACACTTAATTTTATACAGATTAGTTTCTCGCAGCAGGTTTTATGTGGACCTCATCCTCCTCCTCCGGCACGAGGGCATCAGAGCTCTCCAGCAGCTCGGCAAGCTCACCGGATTGACTCATCGACATCACAATGTCACAACCACCAATGAATTCGGAATCCACGTAGAGTTGAGGGATCGTGGGCCATTCACTGTACTCTTTGATGCCCTCTCTCAACTCGGGATCCTCCAACACGTTGTACGCGGCAAACTTCATGGGATCCACGCCCTGTTGTCCCAAGATTTGGATGGTGGCTCTGCTGAAGCCACATTGCGGCATCTCTGGAGTTCCCTTCATGAACAGAACCACTTTGGCAGAATGAACCGCTTGATCGATGGCACGTTTCGTTTCATCGCTCATGAACCGCATCCACGAGCTGCTTCCAACCCGGTTAGCTCCTTGCAAGATTCGGAACGTGTTTCTGGTGAACATGTTGCTGACAATCGGGGCCGATGGCACAAGACTTGAACCGTTGAATCGTTGGTTTTCACACGCAGATCCGGGCCCTCATCTGGTCTGGGGTGCGGCGTCTAATCACGGTTCTCGTTTCTCTACAACAAAGTCTCCGAACAGAAGCCAGCACGATTGGAAAAGTTGGAAATTACTTCTTCAATCATGGATGTCGCCGGTATAGAACTCGGGAATATTGTTGGGGTCTCGCAAAGGCCACAATCTAGGAATCGTGACAAAGTCGAATTCGACAGAGTGACGTTCGAGTTTAAATCGAAAAGAATGGAACTTGAGGAAGATTTCGGGCCTTTTAAAATCAAGGTGTATCCCCCTGAAACGAATGAAGCGAATGGAGCGAATGGAGAAGGAAAAAGGGATGTTTTTCAAACCATGACCGCTGAAATCTCAGTGAAGAAGGCTACATTTCAGGGCCATTGGGGGCCATTGTCGGTGAACATGGCACCAATCTTGGCCAATGGGCAGCAACCCATATTCAACCCTCACGCTGAAGAGGCTTATAAAGTAGTTCTTGATCTCAAATTGAGAAATGGTGAATATCAAGCTTCCTGGGGACCATTGAGTTTGATAGTTTTACCAAACGCAAAGAAGTGGCCCTGGATGAAAAGGATAAAGGAATGGACAAAGAGAGCTTATGGGAAAGAAAAAGGCGCATACAACAATGGAATGACTCTCAAAATCGTTTTGGAAAATCGACCATTCCATTACTTATATGGATCATTGTCCATGAAAGTTGAACCATACACATCTACCCATAGTGTGGCTGACCATATCGCGCTCGAGTTCATCATGGATCTGGACAACCCTTATATCGTTCTTCCCGGACAATTGGGTATGAGATCTATTCCCTCTTCGACTCAATCAGGTGAATCACAACGAGGAATCAGCGGTGATAACAAGTACAAACTCTTGTTTGAATACTATCCAAGAAGCGATGTGTTCGAAATCAAACGGGATGATATGATAGCCTGGATTTACACCTATAACAGGTTCAAGAGAGGGAAGTTTATGAGAGCAGTTTACAACTTTGTTGATGACGGTCGCGACTACAGTCAAGGCATTTTCCAATGGCAAAAGCTTGCTTGGGCATTGTACAACTGTCATTATGTCCTTTTCATTGTCGCAATGGTGATCTTTTTCCGCCTGGACACCAAAGAAAAGGTCCCCGTTCTTGTAGGGCTATCGTCTACAGTCTTTGCGACTTCGATTATCAGATTGGCGACTTCGTTTCCTTTATGGCTCCTTAGAGGAATCAGGGCAGACTCTGAAGATTTGATACTGCAATTACTTTTCTGCATTGTCGTGATCCCTCTCTTCTTCCTCTACATCTTGTTGCCTAGGTAATCAGTGATACATACCATTGACAAATGGACATGGATCTCACTGGGGTTACGTAATTGTTCTACTTCAACTTGCTATAAATCTGACTCTGTAGGCTGTTCTAGTCCATACATGGAACATCCATGTCTCACGCACGTGTTACGTAATTATTTCTGCTCTGTCATAACCTTTATAAGTTTGGATTCCCTCTTATGTAATGCATTTTCCAAAATGGAGGAAGTTGAACTTTTTTTGTGGGGTCCAATATTGTTATTAAACTTCCCAGGTTGTTTTCTTACCGCAATTCCAGAGGTGACCTGGTTGTTTGTGGGTATGACTGGAAGTGCACTCGTTTTGACGTTGATTCTTTTCGTCTGTACTTTGTGCCACTACATAGACAGAGGGGGAACGGACTCATTTAAAGATTTAGGTGCTATGACCTTCATCTTTTACGGTGTAAGCTTTGCCTTCTGGACATTTATCGCCGTTTTATGCTTCTTCAACAAGCGTTATTCTCATTGAATACGATTGAGATTCATACGATAGAACCCTAACTTTGATTGTGGGTCTGGTGTCACCGAAATTTGTCTAATGGAAACACATTTGAAGATCCAAGCGACACCATAGTCAAAAGCGTGATCATGAACCATTGATTGGGTCAGTCATATGAGTATAGGTTTATGGAAACACTGAATGCTGTTTGAGTCCTCCAACATGAGCAGTGTAGTTCCTAAATCTTCTGTTACGTAATGAGTTCTGCTCTGTCATAACCTATATAAGTTTGAACTGCCTCCCATGTAATCCAAGTTTCCAAGATGGAGGATTTTTTACTTTTTTTGTGGGGTCCGATATTGTTATTGAACTTCCCCGTTCAGTTTTTTCCCGCTATTCCAGAGCTGACCTGGTTGGTTGTCGGTATGACTGGAAGTGCACTCGTTTTGACGTTGATTCTTTTCATTTGTACTCTGTGCCACTACAAAGACAGAGGGGAAACGGAATCATTTAAAGATGTAGGTGTTGTGACCTTCATCTTTTACGGTGTAAGCTTTGCCTTCTGGACATTTATCGCCGTTTTATGCTTCTTCAACAAGCGTTATTCTCATTGAATACGATTGAGATTCATACGATAGAACCCTAACTTTGATTGTGAGTCTGGTGTCACCGAAATTTGTCTGATGAAAAAACAACTTGCGGATCCAAGTGACACCATAGTCAAAAACGTCATTCCAATCGACACCATAGTCAAAGACGTGATCGTGGGCCATTGGTAGGACCAATTATTCTAGCATGGGCCTATTGAAGCACTGAATGCTGTTTCAGTCTTTCAACGTGAAAGGTGTAGCTCGTAAATCTTCTGTTACGTAATGAGTTCTGCTCTGTCATAACCTATATAAGTTTGAACT